>OZ026836.1:45443913-45946413 GCA_964023205.1 Lutraria lutraria
CCCTGTATCAATAAATGTGCACTAAAGAGAGACTTCTATTCACAAGTAACTATTAATTGTACATGTATACTAGTACGGTATTTATCAATACTCATCGTGTACGTACAGATGAACGGATGAATATACGGGTAGATGTATGTAAGGCTACGTACCTGAGTTAATGGCCCCTGTTAAGAAGTGACACAGTAAGATACAGTTTAAGCTCCCACCATTCAAAATGGCGGAAGGGTATGAAGTGTTGCCCCTATCTGTCCGTTCAAATTTTGGTTTTCGAGCGATAAATTCAAGAAATAATTTTGGAATTGGTTTTTAGCAGGGGACATTCGTGTCCTGACAAATTTCTAGTATTGATAAAATAGACCTAACAAACTTCCACATGTATAAAGTCCAGCTTTACATAAAGGCCTTATTTCTACTCTCCCTTATTTAACCTTCTTTAATAGGGTTAATACTTTTGCCATATATACCTTATCGTTTTCCACGAAATTGTTACAAATGTTCCTATTTCTAGTTTTGCGTGCGTGTATCTAAATGGATAGTATATCTTGTATATTACCTCCAAATTAAATATTTACTCCTTCAGGTAATGTTCACCATAATAATCATATTTACATTCCCTAGCATTTATCATGTTTTCATTTTATCATTAAACTTGAAACATTTATGTGAACAAATTTCATACAAGTACTCGAAATGGCATTTATATCTGAGTTCAAACTGACTGCTTAATTTCGAATATCAGTTCACAGAAACACTGAGTTGCCCGTAAGAAGTGTATTTTTTCTATCGACATTTATCACCACTACATTGCATTTTCTTATAAGCATATATAAGTAACAATTTTTATACATGAAGAGAGGTCACTCCTTGTTTATGGTTAATTGGTATTGGTTAAATAACATCAGATTGCAAACAGAAGTTATTTGATCTTCGTAAGTTGTGTTTGCGCAAACGATTCCCCAAAATAAATGAATATGAGGAATTTCTAACTTCCTAGTACAAATTTCCTTACGTATAATTTGTCGCCTCATTCAGGTACGCGTCATTAAGTTTTAATTTCGCAATCTTACCAGACTCGGATAACGTGCTAGGTATATGTTAATGTTTGTTATCGCTGGTTAAACAAACTTAACCGCTCAGGCTCGGCGCATACCGAGCGAGCGGTTAAGTTGTTTAACCAGCGATAACAAACATTAATATATTTAATGTTCGAATTTATGTTTTGACTTTAATGCATGCACATCACGGTATAAATTCAGACCCGAGTGTTAAACGAGTTATTCAATAAACCATACGGTTAAATAAAGTTAACCGGTCGACAAATTTGAAAAATACTGCGATGCCATTGGTCAAAATATAAATCCGAACATTAATACATGTGTGTTATTGTTGAATACACAATACAACTCTTGATACGAGAATTCAATTGAAATCCTTAAAGTCACATAATTCAGTAAGTAAGTATGCCTGAACTAATGTTGTAAGTACATGTACTTCAGAAAAAATAACTAAGTAGAAATGTTTTATTTCGCAATGGTTTCCTAACTAGAACTGTGGAGGTTTCATGGGCCTAACGGCTACAGGACACGTAAAAAAATTAACAGAACTGAACAGAACAGAACAGAAATATTTATTTTCGTAAATAAAGGCCTCCGGCCCAAAATACATGACAATAACATAGAAATACATCAATACAAAGTTATGTCAAATACGTGTTTAGAATAGATCTATATTTTACTCACAAATTTTAAGCATAAGATGGTATATGTATATTGAAATTTTATGTAATGTTGCAGGATGTTCAGTAGACAAAAGTGAATAAAAGTCACGAAGGTCTCTTCCAGATTTGTACCATGTAAATAAAAATTCATTTCTTATATCTGTATATTTTAAACAATGAAAAAAAGCATGAAATTCACAATCCAGCTGAGATGTACCATAAGTTATTAAACAATGATCACAAATACGCTCTTCTTTTATTATAGCATTTTGTCTACCAGTTTCAATCTTAAGTTTATGATTTGATAATCTAAATTTTGACATAGCAAATTTAAACTTAAATGGTATATCAAGTAAAAGATACTTTTCAACATCTAACAATGATTTAAAATGACAATAATACTAGACATATTTATAGAAGCATGCCAATTTTGGGTACCACAGTCAGTAACTCTTTGTGTAAACATTTTAATGAAACAATTATGATCTCCAATATCTTGTGATAACCAAGCATGTCCAAATCCATAAGAATATAAAAGGTTTTTAACTTTTCGTGCCCTGCATAATCGACCAGCGTTTATATCAAGGGATTTAAGCATAAGATAACACTGTCTTGTATACCTGTTAGCTGGCATTCTTAATAGAGTGCACCAATAACGAATACAATTGGTATAGTATGTTACAAATAATGGTAGTCTTCCACAATCACCTAGAACCATACATGTATTAGTAGATTTACGCACATGGAGCTTCTACAGAACTTATTATGCACAGATTCTATTGAACTAGCATGTTCATATCCCCAAATTTGGGAGCCGTAACATAAAATTGGCTTCACCATAGCATCAAAGATTTTAAACATTTGTGTTATGTTAAAGAAACCAAATGGTTTTTGATAGGATCTGATCGAAAAAATGGCTATATGCTATAACATTAACGAAAAAGTCTTTAACGCATTCACACACAGAATAAACCGCGTATTTTCATACAGCTTCTGGCATATTCGTTTGTGACGGCCACACCATTCGGTGTGCATGCAGGGCTGTTGATGATGGGGTAGCAGGTTTTAGAATAGGATATACGTCATGTTACTGTATTTTACGTTTTTCATGAAGGTACATGTATTACATGTAAATTCAATTCTTCTCTGATTCACACTTCATGCAGGGAGGCGGATGAATGTTTATAGTAAGAAAAAGAAATTTATAGTATCACAACTTGAGCACTTGTTTGTGAAGTCGCTGACGGACGGACTGAAAGACGGACAATGATATTAAATTATAAGATAAATGTTAATTTAAGTCGGTAAGATAAATAACACAAACTCATAACGACCTTGTACAACCAACTGTGTATTTTCACGGCCGCTGAATGCGATTATTTCTAGCTTCGTGCGACAATCGATAGTTTTCGGTTTTTAGCTCACCTGATTCATCAGGTGAGCTTTTAGGATCGTTGAATGTCCGGCGTCCGTCGTTCGTCCACAATTAGTTTGTTTACACTCTAGCAACCGCAGCTCTTAACGAATCGTGATTAAACTTGCTCACAATGTATATGGCCACAATGTCTCGGCTAAGTTCGATTATGGGCAAAATCGGACAATAACTTCTAGAGTTATGGGCCCTTGAATTACAAAATTTGCTATATTTAGCTTGTTTGCACTCTAGCGCCTTCATTTATTCACCAATCCTAATAATATTTTCAGTAAATGTGTATAACCAAAAGATCTTGGACAAGTTCGATTATGGGCAAAATCGGATCAGAACTTCAAGAGTTATGTGCCCTTGACTTAGAAAATTTGCTATACATGTATTTGAGTTTATTTGCACTCTAGCACATTCATTTATTCACCAATCCTAATCATATTTACAATGAATGTGTATTACTTTATGGATTTGGACAAGTTATGGGTGGAATCGGACCACAACTTCAAGAGTTATGGGCCCTTGGATTAGAAAATTTGCTACGTTTTAGGTTGTTTAACAGTATTATACCTTCATTGTTGGTTTTGATCTCAAAATCTACGTAAAAATGAGTTTTACGAGATGGAAACTATATTACCTGGTCATTAATTATTGGCCTTTGTTCTCAGGTGAGCGATAAAGGGCCAATGTGGCCCTCTTGTTTAAGTACCATTTGTATACACTTTATATTATGTATATAATCGTTAAAATACATGTACGCTCTTCAACCGGTATAACGAAAGTTATCGTATAGCTTACGAAAGTAATGGAATCTTACCTAGGCTAAATATAAATACAAGCATTGACCGTGAAATTACACAAAAATATTTCATGAACATCATGTTAATTGTCTTCAGCTATCATCTTAATATGCATACTGTTTAGGTGGGTTGTAGTTGTTAAAAAACTTGTCAAGCGTGCATGAAGAAAGTAACAAACAATTAGGTTACAATGTTTGGAAATTGAACAGGAGTTCTGCTTTTCATAGCCGTCACTCGCTCGGCGCGCATGAATTTTAATGCGGTTTTAGTACTACGTTTTCTACACGTAAAATAAAATTATGATCTGATCTGATCTGTTCTGTTCTGTTCTGTTCTGTTCTGTTCTACACCCGCCATGCATTTGTTAAACTAGTTCCCATTCTTTTTGCTGTGCAGGTCTATTTAAGTTCACTTTCCATGAGTACTTTCAGTACTTTGTTTTGTGTGTGTAATTTTAGGTTTCTTTTTACACTAGGATGTATATTGTATTTTACTTATAATATTGAATTTATTGTTATTGGCGATTATTGGTAAAATGGATAATCCGATATCAATATATTTTATATAATACAACTCATGTTTACACAACACAATGATTATAATATAATGCTATTTTTTATTATACGATGCGAGCTGTCCAAGGCAACACCCTTTGGGAGTAGCAAAATTATATTGTTGAGAGGTGGTTGCTCTAGAGAGGTTAAAAAGTAGTTAAATCGTGCAGTGGGAAAAATCATGCTGTTATTGAAGGGAGGTTGTTGCTCAAGAGAGGGCCGCTCTAGAGAGGTTGTACTGTATGTTTTGTGGAGAAATTCTATGATCTCGTACCTCAGACTGGATAGCTTAACATTATATGTTGATGTAAGTGTATGTAGGATTAATTAAATATAGACGTTATGTAGAGCTTTATTAAACAATGTTAGTTATTCGGTGCACAAATGTATTAATTTCATATTAAACGCAAAATAAAGAATCAACATTTGTTTATGTATGATTATAAAAAAAATACGATCGTGATCAGATAATTCCGCATCCGAATTCTGTCTACATTTCATTCACAGGTGTTTACGTTATAGGGACAATCTAAAATGCAAAATTTACAGTACTTAGTTTTCCTTTCCGTCATATACGACGCTATTAATGAATCCTTAGTGATTCAGGTACGCTTAAAAGTAAACATTGAATCACATCTGACCAATTAGGTCTAAAAAATAATTGTTCGTTTCTACCATGGTTTCATTCTCATTTAAAATAGAGTAGATAGGTCGGAGCGTTTATATATTAGTTTTTGCTCTTAAAAGCGTGTGAAAAGGTAAAAAACGTGAGAAAGCGGATTTTCCGTTCCTCGGGCTAATAAAAAGTTTCGGGTCTAGGGGAAAAATTAGGGCAAGTAGGGGGGTGACCAGAAACAAATAATGTTTATGCCTTGATAAGAATGAACAAAATTTTCATCGAAAGCGAAAGAAATTCCTCAAACAACTGTGATTATTCAACCATTCACATCGCACCCTTTTTAATAAATTTGCATCCTTGTCGCGGAGGAGGGATACAGAAAAATGTATAATATCACAATTTTAACAAACTGTAAGAATTGAGATAAGTCAATTATTTCTTCAATTTTACCAGATTTCAAGTTTAAACCTAATGTAACATTACAGTGAACAAACACTTATATATACTAGATATTCAAGTAGTTAGTTTTTATTTTCTTATCTACTTGTAGGAATCTCGTGTGTGTTGTGACTACCAATTCGCTACGTTTGGTCAGCTATATTAGATGCCAAAGCATTTGAAAGTACTTGTTACGGTTATGAACAAAACCCGGAAGTAAAAGCTAACCTTAAATTATTCATCGCTATTTTTGTTCTCTTTTCGTGGAAAACCGCTTTCTGTGGTTGCTCAGGCGTGCGCGGGTATATAATCCCCGTTTGTATCGTGAGGGTAGTCAAAACGCGGTTCATTGTCAAGATGCGGTTAAAAGACTATATTCTGGTTTGCCATGTGCTTCTGTGTTATTTGTATGTTACCGACGGCTCGCATTTCCGTGGAGCAATTATATCGTGGAAACCGGGTGACAATGTGGTAAATATGTTTTTTAATTTAACTCTGCGTTTAGGAATTCATTTAGAGTTACATGGTTTAATATGTTGAATGTTCAAATTTATACGATTCCCACAGTGTATTGTATATGATAATTATAGGTTGTAGCACATTAAACTAAATCGTGTAGTAAAACGTCGCTTCGACTAAAAAATACAGACCGCTCTAATATTGCGACTACCATAATTATATTTAAACAATTGCAAATGTGATAACGTTACTTGTTTTACAATGTTCCTCTTTATTTTGTTTGATGATGAGGTTATTTTTTCTCGAAAGGTGATGTTGATATTGTCCACTGTCTGCGTCAGTTGTATTTCTAAGGTTTAATAAAACACGCGATTAAATAAAATACACACCTCAACATTGATCCATGTAAAACAGTTTAAATTTATTTGACTGCTCGGCGGTCAGAAAATATATATACAGACGGTACATTGTTAAGTACCCTGTCCTCTGAACAAACCCGGTCAAATGGTTGATTTATTCACACAAATAATTCACTAATTAACTCGGAGCAAATCGCGCTGTACTGATAGTTTTTCTCAAACGTGACATATTGTTCAAATAATAAGCACGTGAAACATGTACATATTGTTATAAATGCGTCTTAATGTTAAGTATATTTGTATTACGGATTTGATAAGTGTGTTTTTAAAAGCGTGAAGATGAGACACGGAAACGGAAATGTCGATTTTTGTCAGTCAAGTTCTAAAACATCAAGTAAACGTGACGTATTTCTTGTTTTCATCACATATGGTGGTGAACACTGCGCAGATTTACTTACATCCTCAGACATGTACAAACTTTCGATCCTTTTATCCATATATGTACAGTAAAACTCCCGAAAACCAGACCCACTCTGAACTGTACTATAGTCCGTTGTTATGAGACAGGTTAATCAAAATTGGGAAAAATGTGTAACTACAATTTTTGCAATGTTCAACTTATTCATCCTATTCTCCCATCGAACAGTAGCAAAATAAGGTAATTACTACCAATAGTGATATTAATGAACTTATAATATTAATAATAATAAAAATATTATTGGGAATTTTTGTCGGTGAAATAGGAAAAAGATACTATTTTCATTGGGAATATATGACCGAATTTCGGCTATAAAATCGCCCCAAAAATCTCTGCTAGAATTCCATTTTTTTAGAAATATAATCAATTCCGAAATAGTGGAACTTGAACGATTTTCAGAAAATTCCGGTTTTCAGGGAGTCCGGAATTCAGGGTTTTACTGTATTTAGTTTGAACTGTAAACTGGTTCCCGTTCTATGATGCTGTGCACCAAAAGCTTTGTACACACAAGTCAACGGGAACTAGTTTATTTGAACTGTATCGACATCGGACCGGATTTGACCAAACTCCCCGCAGCGGTTATCCCCCTTGATCAGTATATTAGCAAAGCGTGACGTAACCGGTGTGAGGAGTTCGGGATTTTATATGTACACACAAGTCAACGGGAACCAGCTAGCTGACACTGGTTTCACATGATTGATTTGATAAGCTAGTGACTAGTGTGGTAATAATGCTGTTCAAGTTGTATCTGTAAATGCAGCATAATTCTGATTCAGTGTGTTTTTTTCTAGACGAATTATACTTACGAGTATTTGTTTATTATAGCTGTTTGCGAGTATGTACTGTTCAGTTAGGATAATTGTAAAGTGACGCAGTGGTCGAGTCCACTTTTATTGTGTAAAACCGGTGTCAAATTATCAGTAGACATGTAGGCTAACTGTATGACTTACAAATTTCGTGCAGCACATTAACTGTCGGCGTAACGCAGTTGGTAACGATGTTGTCTGTTAATACACCTATGTGTGTGAAATTATTGGTATGAGACCGCGATTTAGTAATTGTTCGCAAATTATTTTCTATTTCTTTGTATATATTTTTTTAATTTCGTAAATTTTGTCATTTTCTTTTTTCGTTTTTGCAAGGACTTATATAAGTCCTTGGTTTTTGTAAGGATTATACTAGATCTAGTGCTTATATTATTATCTTTTTTATCGTTCGGTATATTGTTACATGTAATAAGCATGATAAAGAATAGTCTCAGACATTTCGTCGTAATTATGGTAATTACGATTGGTTCGCTATTAAAAGTCCATCTATTTTCAGCCATATTTAGCTACATTTTGTAGTTGGCCTTCAGATAAGTTGGCAATACAATACAATGTTTATTTCTCAAGTCAGTACATATACATGACAATATGAGCATACATAATCGTATGATACAAAGAAAAGAGTGTGAGGCTTGACAAAATATTGGGAGAAACGTACACCTCATAGAATTTTAATAAAAGAGCAAGTAGTTGTTTCTTGTTTGTCAATTTGAAGTAAGTCAATAAGTTTGTAAACGAAGTACTTGTGCACGTTACTAATACCAAGGACTTATATACATACTAATACTGCAAGTACTTTTTAACTACACTCTTCGCGTTTACAGGGTTTTTTTTTACTAAGAAAGTGACGCCGATAGTCGGCGCCTTCCCTTCGGAAAATTTTCCCCTCAAAAAAAAATTCCCTCAGAGCCATAAAAAAAATCCAATATATTTTATGATAAAGTACACATTATCATGTCCATTCTATTTAGAATTCCTCGCATATTGAATAATGCTTCATCATACAGCATCTAGGTAGTCTTTTTGACTAGTACCTACGGTGGTGATACTAAATATAGCTTTTTATTACGTCACGGATACTGTGTACCAGCATACGAACCTCGTTACATACGAGGACGGGAACAAATGCACTAGATCCCCGCTTCATTGTCTGGCGTTTATTCGCCGCATACGATGACGGAAACCATTCGTCTGGCCGCACTGAATAAATCACTGCGTGCTGATTGGTTACAACCGTAATGCATTATTTTAACCAATCACACGACGGAATTACGTTGCATCATTTTGCTGTCAACATGGTCGCATTTGTAATTAAAATAAATGAATGTCCAGCGATAATTTGTTGTTTCCAGCGTAAATCACACATGTGCAAAATGGCTGCTTCTCAGAAAGCAATAAAACATGTTTATGTATTGAAGTTAGCAATGTTTGAGTTCAGACACGGTGTTTTGACATGAAAATCAACCAGACCTAGTGTTAAGTATATTGTTTACCTATCGTATTTATGTTGATTTACCGTGTTTTGTGGATTTTCATCTAATAAAAAGTTGTGACTATGGCAAGGTCTGTTAAATAAGCAAGACTATGATATATATAAGTGTTAATGTCTTTCAAGTTTAAATACAAAAAGACAGCGAAATACCCCTGTATAATTTAAACTATAAAATCAGTATTACAAATACAGGGATTTTCCCCCAAATTTGCTTCTTTCGTGTGTTTTTCCCCTTTTCACCAGCGTCCAGCGTCTTCCCCCATTCCTAAAAAAAAAACCTGCATGTACATGTGAACTATATACATTAATGTATTCATTTGTCAAATACTAATGATTGTCAAAATATGTGTATTATCAGAGACGTATATATACCTCTCTGGTATTATCTATAACTTGTAAATATCTTATACTCTCTTTAATGGAGGAATGAATAAAGTAGACGGTCAATATCCTTCATGAAAAATGCAACTTCATACAAAAAACTTGTTAAATAATATGTTTGATGTTATGTTTACTCAGGTTGTTGTATTTAGTTAATATGACTATAGTCAGACAACGACCTGTGAATGATCAAAGATCAGCTAAGTCCATTTTGTAGGGTGAGTGGCTTTTCGGAACGTTTCGTAGGTTTCCGTAATATATAAATATTAGTTATTTGACCGTCATAGCTGAGACTAAGTGCGTAGCATGATCGGTAAAGGCGCCAACCATTTTACTTTTGAAGCCTGGTAGTCGAGATGCTATGGGTTCGAAACACATATATGAACGTTTTTCCTTTCCATTTTTATCTGATATTTGGCATTTTATTATTGCAAAATTTTATTTCAATATTTGGAATGAATTTCATATGTATTTCATTTAATTTCATTTCAGGTAATTTCATGAAATTTCAATTACTGCGTTCATTAGCAGTATCTGTACTTGCGCCACTGTCAGAATCTAATATTTTGCTTCATTATATTAAATTATATAACATGACATCCTCTACATACTTAGGAACATTATTTGAACGGAATTTGATTTTGATTGCATATGATATATATACCTTTCAAAACATAAATGCACCGAAATCACGAGCAATGCATTATTTGAAAAAAATAGTGGCAAGATTAAGGACACGAAAAACACAATTCAGTTTAATAATGTTACTAGTGCGGCGCACTGATTTCATGACCACGTAGCTAGGCCTTTTACAGTGGTCTACAAATGTAAGAGGCCAACAGTGGCCTACAAATGTAAGGTCGTGTTTAGTAATGTACTTGGTCATTGTATTACTTATCCCTATTTTAAAGAATGGAACAGTCCATGACCTTCCGTCACGACTCACTGCTCGATTTCTATCTATACCTGGTGATATTCATTTGGTGTCACTTGGAGAGATGTTAAATTTATGTCGTACTAATATTTATGGTCATTCCTTATTTAATCAGTTTTAATCAATTAATCACTGACTGACAATTAATCATTTGCCTCTGTTCAAGGACTTATATACATACATATATAAATTAAGTCCTTGCTCTGATTAATCAATTAAATTTTTATGGACTGATTACAATCACTACGTACTATAGTAATATGATATAATCGTCGGCTTTGGAGTTTTTTTAATTGTTCATAAAGTATGCATACACATTATGTACAGTTGGTTGCTGTATTATTCCGCTTGTCATATTTTTTTAAATCAAATCGATAGGGTTCAAATGATTCTAAAGAAGTTCAGATATGACCAAGATAAACTTCGGAATCTTATTCTACGTCGAATTCTATGGAAGCGTATGAGGGTCATGCAGGTTTTCATACAGTACATGTATGTTGGAAATACCATGATAGTTTAGGCCATTATAAATTAATTGCTTGATTATCATCCAAATATCAAAGGGGGCGGGGGAGAGAATTTTATTTTTTATTTTTCTAAAAAGCTTATTGAGACCAGAGTATATATGGGAAATACAGAACAAAACACTGATAACTGTCCTTTCGTTTAATTCGGTCAATCGGTGCCGTTTGGTAAAGTTTGCCGGTCACAAAATCGTTATATAACCCATGTTTTCATTTTCAAGATTTCGGCTGCACAAAAATCAGCTGATTGGCAGATAGACTCTTCAACGTGGAGAACACGACAAGTTTACTATGCGACAATATAAAGCATACGCTTATATGGCACATTTTACTAATATGCGGCACCCATTGACGGATAGGTTTTTCTCGCGATTTCTTTTTGATTTATCTTTTTCAAAATAAAATTTGTCGGGGTGGCACTAAAAAAAGGGGGCGGGCGGGCGGGGATGATAATCAAGCAATTAATTTATAATGGCCTTAAGTCCGTACGTATTTGCCTTGTCCTGGCTGTATATGCACTGACGAATTTGAAAATAACTTGGCATAGTAGTTAAATAGCATGAGACGGTGTGCAGTGTAAAATACCCAGGTTCGGAGCTCGAAGGTCAAGGTCACAATTAGTGGTCAAACGTCAAAATGAGTATTATAGACCTTTTCCAACCTCTATCTGCCTTATGAAATTACATATAACTTGGCGTATTAATTGTTGAACACCATGAGGCAGTGTGCAGTGCACAAGCCCCAGGTCCGTATCTCCAAGGTCAAAGTCAAACTTAAAGGTCAAAATCAAGCCTTGTCCTGGCTGTATCGCCCTTATGCATTGACATGTTTGAAAAATAATTGGCATAGATGTTGAACACCATGAGATGTTATGTCGCATGTAAGACCCAGGTCTATAGCTCCAAGGTAAAGGTCACACTTAGAGGTCAAATGTATTAATTAAACCCCCAGATATGAAATATATGGGGGCTATATTGGATTCACGCTTGACGGTCGGTCGGTCGGTCGGTTGGTCCGTGCGTCTGTAGACACATTTTGTCCGGAGAATTTCTCAGCAACTACTTACAGGATTTCAATGAAACTTCACAGAAGTGATCAGTAGTAAGCCTAGTTGTGCTAGCATAAAGCATTTTTCGTTCGGATTAATTTTCACTGAGTTATACCCCTTTGTTGTTTTTATTCAGTATATACAATAGGCAAATTTTGTCCGGACAATTTCTCAGCAATTACTCACAGGATCTCAATGAAACTTCACAGAAATGATCAGTAGTAAGCCTAGTTGTGCTAGCGTAAAGCATTTTTCGTTCGGATTAATTTTCACTGAGTTATACCCCTTTGTTGTTTTTATTCAGTATATACAATAGGCAAATTTTGTCCGGACAATTTCTCAGCAATTACTCACAGGATCTCAATGAAACTTCACAGAAGTGATCAGTAGTAAGCCTAGTTGTGCATGCTTAAAGCAATTTTCGTTCGGATTAATTATCACTGAGTTATAGCCCTTTGTTTTTTTTATACAGTATATACAATAGGCAGATTTTGTCCAGACAATGTCTCAGCAACTACTCACAGGATCTCAATGAAACTTCACAGAAGTGATCAGTAGTAAGCCTAGATGTGCATGCTTAAAGCATTTTTGTTTGGATTGATTTTCACTGAGTTATAGCCCTTTGTTTTTTTTCTACAGTATAAATAGGCAAATTTTGTCCGGACTATTTCTCATTGACTACTGCCAGGAATTCTATAAAACTTCTCAGAAGTGATAAGTAGTTAGCCTAGTTGTGCATGCATTAAGCTTGTCTTGGTTGGTTAAATTTTCACTGAGTTATGGCCCTTTGTTGTTTTTTATACAGTATATACAATATCTCAGTATAACTACTCATAGGAATTCAATGAAACTTCACAGAAGTTATAAACAGTTAGCCAAGTTGTGCATGCAATAACCAGGTTTTGTTTGGATTAATTTTCACTGAGTTATGGCCCTTTATTTTATACAATTAGGTAAATTTTGCCCGTACCATTTCTCAGCAACTACATGCAGGAATTCAGTGAAACTTCTTAGAAGTGATACGTAGTTTGCTAAGTTGTGCATGTCCACAATAGGTTTTGTCCATGTAAATTTTAATGAGTTATGGCCCTTTGTTATTTTTTATACAATGAATATTTAGAAACTGGTCAGGATATATCTAAGCAACAATTTGCAGGTATTAAAAATTGAAAATGCATTATATTTCCCTCTGTAAAATGTAACAATAACTGTGTCAAGGCCGCATCTGGGGGTATTCATCACCTTTAGTGATAGTTCTAGTTCTGGACTTTTGGAATTACTTGGCATCACTTGCGATGTAGACGGCGGGGCAACATTCTGATGTTGGCAATGGTAATTTGGTAAAGGTGATCTTGGTAATATTTACTTCTAGTTCAAGGTAACACTACAGTAAAATATTACTTAAAAGACTACTTCAAGGTCAGGACCATGTCATTATATACACATGTACCACTTAGTTTAGGACTGGTTTCTTATATCAGGGTTTTTTCTCGGTATTTTGGGAATATGACCCATACCCTCGGGATTGGGAATTTTCGCGGTGTTTTAATCAAAATTGGGAAAAAATGTATAAACAACGATGTTCAACTTATTCTACTTATTCTCCCATAGAACAGTAACAGAATAAAGTATTTTACTACCAATAGTGATGTTAATGAAAAAAAAAAATCTTTTTTTTTTATTAGGAATTTTTGTCTGTGAATTGGGAAAAAAAATACATGTACTATTTTCCTTTGGGAATATGACCGAATTTCGGCTATAAAATGGCCCCCCATAGAACCCTGTATTATATATCTTCATTCTTGATTACTACTTGATATCCATGCTACTACAATATTATGACAGATTTTTGTTCCAAAAAAGGTCTTAATATGGAATGTTTTCATTTATTGCAGAATGAAATTGTCATTGACTATCGAATTTCATGGCGGAAAACATATAGTGGGAACTTCTTTTGTGATGATAGCACAATACAAACAGGGGCACAAATTGGTGGAACTGGAGAAATCGATTGCTTCGATGGATGTTATGGAAGGATTGGAAGCTTATATTATCAATGTACTGACTACAGCGTGGATGAGGATTGGTCCTCAGGGAAGGGTAGCATGAATTATGTACTCCCTGATCCACCGCCAGAGATAATACATTTTGGGTAAGTAACTCTGTACTGGAAATTTCTGTTGGAATAAGTGTCGAAAGTGACACATTTTCACTTTATTGAATATTGAGATACTGATTATAGCTGGGATGAGAATTGGTCCTCAATTGCTTTGTTTTAGTCATTTCATTTTGACGGTTGTTCAAGACATGAAATTACTTTAAATATCAAATGTACATGGTTTCTTTTTAAGTCATTTTTAACTGAAAGATAATATTCTGTGTAGCATAGCTTGCGAGAGCAATTGACTCTTGTAACATATGTGGAAGATAACCTTTTAATCACATGGTTACACTATACAAGTCACGGTTTATCTATGGCTTGGACTATTTTCCACAATCATCAATCAATCCTAATTGTCAAGGTAAAATGTAAACATATATAGTTACCTGAAGTGTTCATAGAAAAATACTGAATTTTGCATTGCCATAAATCAGAACGTTGCTAATGAATTTTTCATAATCATACATGTCTTTGTTTATATTAATGACCACGAAAGAAATACACAATATAGTTGATAATAAAGCTTTAGTATTCGACACTGTTTGTGAATAAGCAAATAGTAAACATTTGTCACCAACTACAAAAATGTTTGGTTTGTTAGTTTTGCGGGCAGTGCATGGATTGATTCACTGAAAAATGGTGGTGGCGACTGGAGGCTTCGAGTAACAGCCAACCTTACAGTGCGCAGTGATACTGGTAGGATAAACACGTCCCCTACTGCTGAGATTACACCAATTGTTCGTCTACAGAAAGGTTGCAACCATACTGTAACTATTCCAGGTAAATTTACAATGAAATGCCTTATGATACTGACATGTACATGATACTGACAACATTGCTGCTTGCAATGACTTGGGCAGTTATTAAAATGTCACAATCAAACAAGCACATCTCCATTCTATACATACCCTTCTTAAGCTAAACAAGTCACGAAGTATACCAACCCAACCAATGCTCAAGCCAAATTAATAAAGAAAATGATTTCATATCAAATATTTTATTGAAGTAAAATGTATTGTTCTTACTTGTAATTTTAACCCCGATTCTCTGATTACACATTGCCTTATTACATTGTATTTATAACATGTGAACAAACTAACTGATGGATGAACGGAAGGACAGACGTGTGAGTAAATTGTTAAGTATCTTAACTTTGATTCCAAATATGGTGCTGTTATTAATTTTAGTGTCCGATTTTGACAACGACATCATTAAGTGCCGCTGGGCAAATGCATCAAATGAATGCGGAGGTGTGTGCCACGGGATTCCGGATGCTGTTTTAAACGAGGTGAGATTACTTAATTTATATCTTGCATTTTTTTCAAGTCCCCGCAAGTCGGTAGCCTCTTATAGCCTCATTGTACCCCCACATGTTTTTGGGGGGATGCTGGAGTCACTTTGTCCGTCTGTGTGTCTGTGTGCGTGTGTGTGTGTGTGTGTATGGCATCCATCCAGTTGTATAAGTCTATTGTCCATGAGTGGATTTTAAAAATACTTGGCAAAAATGTTCCATACCTACAATGTCAAGGTCACACTTAGAGATTAAAGGTCATAATTTTGGTATTTTTGGCATGTCCGCTCTGTAACTTCTTCATTCATCAGAGGATTTTAAAATAAGCTACCACAAATGTTAACCATCATTATAGGATGTGTCATGCGCAACATTAATGGCTGTAGCTCCAAGATCAATGTCACACTTATAGGTTAAAGGTAAAAAATCGGTATTTTATTTTGTGTCTGCTCAGTAACTTTGTCTTATATGGATAGATTTCAGAAATGCTTGGCAGAAATGTTCACCAACATGTGATGGTGTACGTGTCATGCATAGGACCAAAGTAAAACTGCTCTCAAAAGAAATCAAGTTCGCATCTTTAAGTAATAGCCAATAATATTTCTGGTTTGTACCCATATACATGTAAAGCGAAATTGTATAAAATAGAAGTGCTTGTATTTATTTAGGTTCCTTTGATCTTATTCAGGAAAAATGTGTATTGTCATACAGTGCTGTGCATGGAACGGGTTGGTACGCAGTGGCCATTCAAGTGGAAGACTTTATGAACATTGCTTCTGTAAATCCATCAAGCAGTATACCAGTACAGTTCCTTATACAAGTATTTGACGGTGGGGAATCATGTGTTAAATCTTCAGAATTTATCTACCCTACTCCGCCTGATGATGCTTGTATCGGTGTTCCTAGCAATGAAATCATTGAATTGGCAATAGTCACTAGAGTTGCCACAGAAGATATAAGGTAAAAAGTTGTTTTCACATTGAGTAAACTCCCGAAACAAAAGGAGAATTTTATTATATTCCTAATGTATACAAGTTACTGAAAACTTTATAATGTAATGACCATACAGTCTAAATGCTGTGAATATTATAATAGGCTATCAAGTAATCCAGTGTGGTAAATATTCAATACATTATACATGTATACAAAAGATACAAGATGTGGGATATGATTTAGATTTTGAGAAAAGATCTGTTTTCAGGTTTGTGACTAGAATACAATCATGACCAAATTGAAACAGTAATTTCTGCAGCTTTTTAGCTCACCTGGCACAAAGTGTCTGAGTGAACTATTAGGATGGCTCGCCATCCACCATATGGTGTACAACCTCATCGTACATCTGTTCACATTTTCATTCAAATGACATCTCGTCTGGAACTACTGCATCAAATCAAAGATTAAGTAGTAACTAGTCACAGTCTTTGTTCAGTTGAGCGATTATTGGGTCATCATTATTGCCCTCTTGTTTAAGATACAAATATACCACTATGGTAGCAGTTATAATATTGTATGTTGATTAGTCAAGCATTCTTTTTCAGATTATCTGAGATAAAAACTATATCACCACTTGGCATGACGAAAGGTAACCTTCAAAATATATCTAATACTGAATGGAGACAGAATGTCACATGGTCTCCAGCTCTTGCAGGAAGCACTGTCAGTAATGTGTTTTGCTTTTCTGCAGTTGAGAACACAGGGTACGAACAAATTTGTTTTAATATATATACATTTAAGTTTGAACACAATTTAGACAGATAGAATCAATTTCTTGGATAATCGATGAGATTTTTATTTAAATGAGATTCATTTCCTTGTTCAAATGATTAACACAATTTATATAAGTGAATGATACTCTATCCATAGCTTTATGACTTTTCATAACAATTCATTTTCACGATTTTCTGTTGTATCCGGAGTTGAGTTTTTAGCTTCTTGCCATTTGTTTCTTTGTAATTACACCAAACAATGTAAGATCATTTTTATTTTTCACAGACGTGAAAGTGAAAAGAGATGCATTACTCTGCTAGCTGGTGGTATGTACTTTAAGTGCTTTAGTTAATGTAGAGGGCATATGAGGAGTTTGTAACTTTAGTACTTTCTTACTTGGCAATTTTAAAGGGTCTGTGGCCCTTTGATCTGCAGCTTTAAATGAATGGATTTTAGTTTTAAAACTACATCAGTTCATGTACAGTAAAACCTTGATATATTTGAAGTGATCTCACTATCATGTTGATGTATAAAATAAATACATGTATTAAAATGGCTCTTATATAAGTTGCTATGAGATTAATCTCCACATGTTGTATGTTCTGAATTCACATCAATCTTACAAATCTGTACATGGCTGTAATTTGTATCATTTTCCCAATGATGCATAAGATGCATTATAAATAACACCATGCATGCTTGGACATACATGTAGTCTCCATGCTGGTTGTTAGGTTTAAAGCGACTGCAAGTTACATGTGCCTACAAAAATCAAACTTGTGAAAGAAAGCCACAATAGAAGATAAATGTGCCATACATACATAATAAACCTTTATTTAGGTGATTAATGATTTAATATATCTCATTTCTGAGAGGGCGTTATTAAAAATTGTCAGCGCGAGAAAAGTAATGATGACCAAGATAGTCAACTTTACTTTTTCAAGGGCTGGCAATTTTTAATAATGCCCTCTCAGAAATGTGATATTATTTTATTAAATATGCATATTCATAAAAATTTTAAAGAAAAATAATTATGATGTCACAACATTTTAATAAGCAGTAACATTACATAGACTATCAAGCATTTACTAGCGCTTCAGATTTAGTAAATGAAATTTTAGTCTAATAAAAAAGTATTTTCAAGTAGAATGTACTATCTAGAACAGATTTTATTATGAACAACTCGTCAAATAAATGGAAAATGATTTAATAACCAAAAATCTGTTTGAACTGTATGCATATTATTTCTGCGCATGTGTTATTTGTACTTATTACAGTGTGTTATTAAAAATTAATGCTCGCTCAGGTATAGGCGACTTGACATTGGAAACAGGAGCAAGGTATAATAATAAAACTACGGCATGATAAGATATGTACTTTAAAGTGACCATTCTTTACATGGTGGCCTTTATTCACCTAAGGGTGTTATTATAATTATATTGGATATTTTGTCAGACATACTAGTACTTGATCATCTTAATTCATCCTAATGCTTACAGTTACTGAATGCTGTTTGTCATTGATATTTTTTTTCTATTTTTGTTCTTTAGTGACGGCACCTGCCATTGTATCAGATACACAGACACCTTCTGGAGAAGTTGACCCAGCTACTAGAATGTGGACTATTTCAGTGAATACCTCAGTAAGTGGCTTGGTCGTTGTTTTAGTAGAAAAGTAGGATCTTATCATAATCTTATCCAAGTTTTCTTGAAAAAAATTCATTTTAGATATCCCATTATTTGTATACATTTCAGTCCTTCACATTTATCAATAAGTAAAATGAAGGGATGAAAGAATTTTTTGAAAACTGAACAATAGTTAAGCTTTCCATAGCCGTCACTTGCTGGGCAAGCATGAATTTTATGCAGACCTAAGTACTGTGTTTTTCTACATACACCATGCAATTGTTAAACTAGTTCCTGCTTCATGTTGCAGTGCAAGTCTATGTAAGTTCAGTTTCCATGAGTACTTTCAGTACTTTGATTAATTTTAGATGCAAATGTACGTCTTAGAAACAGGGCTAAGATGCATTAGTCTAATACAATTTGTTTGATGACATTTTGTGACTTCATGTATCCCAAGTACATGTATACAGACGGCCGACGGTATGATGATATACATTTGTATATACATGTATGTGGAAAAGGTGACTTTTAAAAATACTTAGTACTGGATACAAAAACTAAGAAAATTGGTTTACACATCTTAAACTGCCTGCTGTTGTATGATTGAAATAACGTTCAATCCAACCAAAAGTTGTTGGAAGTGAAGCTTCAGCATAATACATACGGATAGTATTGTCTACGGCTCAGTCAGTAACAGACTACTAGAGTTTAATATTTGATTTTCAAACAGGATTTCACTCGAACTAACAGAGAGACGTACATTCGTTTATTTGATGATGCTGGTGTTCTGGTAGAAAAGGTGGATGCATCTGTTCGTTCCAGAGTTGTTATAGATACAGCCAATCAGATGATTACATTTTATACCACTGCAACTTTGCAGGAAAAACATTTCTACCACTTTTTCTTTGATTTTGGTAAGTTTCATAATACATACATGACGTTTCTATGCCATCATTATACTCATAATTAGCACTTTAAATTCAGCCTTTCCCATGTGTTACTAATTTTCACAGTCGTGACAGAATTTTTTTCACAGGAATAAGCAATTATTGCAGTAAAAATATATGCAGTATGAATAAAAACAAATACATTTTAATAATGATAATGAAATATGTTTATAAACATTTTATAATAATTCTTATGTAAACTTTATAACTAATTTTTCATTTCATCATGAAAGATTGGAGTGTTTTAAATTTTTTTTTTAAATTTGTAGGTGTGATTAGAGGAACCAGCTACTGTGGGGCGGAGTCTGAAGAAATTAATGACCCCACATTCTGGAGGTTCCGTATCCGTAAGTAATATTCTTCTTGACATCAGAGTCAGGGTTTTGGCCTCTAACTTAGAAGTGGAGACATCATGTGATTTGATAGTAAAATATACAAACATATTTACATAGAACCATTACATACAGATATAATGAGAAATCAATCTGGGTATATTCAAGTATAGTTAAACCCCTGAAAACTTGACCCCTACACGATTTGGCCTAAAGTCCTGAAAAAGAATGGGACTTAAAAATGATCTGATTTATATGAAATTTTAGTTTTCCGAGATTTTCAAGAGTTTTTACTGTAGTGGTATTGAACTAAAACCTAGCTGATGTCCGAAATATTTCATTAATTAAGGTGATGTCACACCTCCAAAGATCACTTTTATAAAGAACCAAGTTACAACCAACTCGACAGCTGAAATAGAATGGACACTAGATGAACTTGTTGAAAATACCACTTGTGTTTTAACAAAACCAAACCAGCCCGTGGAAAGATTTGATTGCAATGATGAGTGGTCGGCTGTTGACTTGACTGAAGGCATCTACTCACTGTCTATCTCTACAGTTGATTTGGAGGGAAATTCTGCACGTGTAACTCATTCCTGGACTGTGGGTATGAACATTTCCTTATATATTGATGCTTAGGCCACCCTAAAGAATTGTTGGATTGCATTCATGCAACGGAATAAGTTGAAAATCCACTGTAGATGCCTATATACCTTCCTGACTAATTAAGTTTAAGTCGCAAACCAGTTTTTTTTAAAGATTTTGGTTTTATTATTGCTAAATGATTGAGACAAAAGGTTCAAATTGATTAAAAAGTTTGTAATCTGAGGACTCCATACATTCTGTAGTCTAACTTATGAAACAGCTTATAATTAGTTGATTGTTCTTCTCTTATTTATATTAATATTTACATGCTTCTTGTATAATAAATAAGTAGATTAGATCTTTATTGATTAATATACAGTAATCCCTAGTTAGAAATTGTTGTAAATATTTGAAATTGATGTTTTACTGTAACAAAGCACTGATTAAGTTGATATGATTAAAATTAATATTTCAGATACGACACCACCTGTGGCATGGTTTGCAAAAACTCCAAATGCTGTTAGCAACAACAATCCTATAGAAGTGTCATGGACCTGCTCGGGGTCATGTATTCCTGCGTGTTCTCTCATTTCATCGAGTGTGTCACAACATGTTGCCTGCAAAGGAAACCGTGTCAGCTTTTCTCTCCCAAATTTGGATTCCAATCGAACTTATACTTTCCGCCTAGACGCTAGAGATGATGTTTGGAACACAGCCTCCATCAATTTTACCTGGGTCACAGGTTAGTTGAATTTCTACATTTTATGATTGTTTTAAATATGTGTTTTTAAATGCAATTATCCATGTCCATTTGTTACAATATATTATGCTGACAATACGTTCAAATTGTAATGGCAAATTATTCAATACATAATTTTGTACAGTCAAACCTGTGAACAAAGGCCTCCCTAGGGAAAGACGTTATGTGGCCTTAATTGACAGTTGGCCTTTATTTGAAGGTCATTTTGTTCTAATTAATCAATGACAGCTTTTAAAAAATGGCCTTTGTTCACATCACAGGGCATCCTTCCTTTGGATGTGGCTGCTTAAACAGGTATGACTGGACTTATTCAATATTGTGGAGAATTTCTATAAGCTATGTCAACACTTCTTACTTCACTTTTCAGACTTCGTTCATCCTGATATCTTACTGTGTGATCAAGGTCAAAGTATTACAGTAGATTGTAAAAAAGACTTCCTTCCAGAGACAGTTTGCAATGTTAGCGTGACAGACAATATGGATAAATCTCCAAGTCTGACATACAAGGACACAAGTACTGGAACCTGCGGTTTTACAAGAATTTGGAGTTCTAAAGATCTCGCTGGGAATAATGTCACTAAAATTCAAGATTTCCATATTATTTCCACTGACAGTATGACTGTTCTAAGATCTCCGGCACCTATGTCGATAGCTTGTGGATCTTTAGCCAATATGACTGATATATTCAAATCTATGTTCACAATTAAACATCCGTGTAATCTAGATGTTATGTTGAAGTACAAAGATAACAAAACAGAAACATGTGATGTTTTGATAGAAAGAACATGGACAATAACTGATGATTGCGGCAGAGAATTAAATGTTAAACAATACATACGTGTACGTCAAGCACAAGTTCCTGTTTACCCTGAGAACGGACAAACAGGGATTGATTTAGAAACACAGCTGAGATGGTTAGGACCAACATCAGGTGTACGATATGAACTCTATCTATGGCTCTATGGGAAAGAAAGACCGAGTACAGTAGAAGCTGAAGTTTCTAGCACAGTTTATGCCATTAGTGGTTTAAACCCAGGTACAAAATATTTGTGGCAAGTTGTGTTTCATTATGTACAGGACAATGAAACATACCTTAGTCCAGTGTGGGCGTTTGAAACAAGACAATTTCCTGATCTTGTAGTCAACAATATTGTAATTCCATCTGAAGGTTTTACTGGGCAAACATACGAAATAAGGTGGACTGTGGTCAATAAAGGTATTGAAACACAGTCGTATTACTGGTGGGATGCTGTGTACATGTCTTGGAATGATGACTACCAGCAGGCCTCCCGCATAGCAACAGTATCACAGAGAAATATTATTCTAGCAAGTGATGGATATTCATCTTCTGCTAGATTTACTCTTGATGAAACTCAGGTGGGAAATGTACGATTCTACGTGTATGCTGATTATAGACACTATCTAAATGAATATGATACTACAAACAATCTCCTGCAAAGCTCTTCAACAATGGAGGTAGTTCTAACCCCACCTCCAGATCTCCAAGTGACATCTATACGTCTCCCTGGAAACACTTTCTATTCAGGTAATCCTCCATTATAATCCATCAAGACTCTATACTTCTGGTGTGTTTGATATTCAACATCTACATCATCAAACCCTGTAACTTTGTTTTTCAACAGTCAGAGTGATATGAGGCGGACTGTTCACCTAATCATCTATAATTATATATTCTGGTTTATAAGTAAATCTAGGTTAAGTGTTTAATGTTCAGCTATTGACTGATTTTTTAGCAAATAAGTTGTATAGATATATTTGATTAATTATATGTTTCATTTTACAGGGACTAAGGTTTCTGTATCATGGACTGTGGATAATGCTGGACAAGGCCCTACAAGATATGGATCTTGGTCTGATAGAATATGGCTCTCTCCTAATCAAACCATAAGTAAGTACTAGTCAGTACTATTCTGAGTTATAATGTTTTATCATGATTTAGTTCTAATGTTCAGCGAATGACTCACCCAAATTATTCAATATTGCCATGTTAAAATTTAAGAATGTTTTGAATAAATATCTCATGATGTGCGAGGAAAATAATCACGCCATTTCAACAATACCCTGGTAAGTATAAAGCCTATAAAAGACTATAATGGCTTCAAAAGTTAAAACCGAACTATTGACTGAATCATTTATGTATTTTATGATATACATGTATAATTGGTGAGCTATTAATAATAATAATAATAATAATAAAATCTTTATTTCTTGAAGGTAACATATAAAGTATAAAACTTATTTACAATATGGCCTTCAGTAAAAATACATGTAATTTAATAACTATATAAAGGCAAAATTAAAAGGCATACAAATATATATTATGAACAAAATATTATAACAAAACATAATAACTATAAGTTAAAAAAGAAGAAAAAGCTTAAACATTTATACATATTTAACACTATAAATTTCAATATTTAATGTCACTTGACTATTAATCATGATAATATAACAAGTTATTTTTTTTTTTGTCAAACATTGACAGTCATTCCAGAGAAAAGTCTGCACATAAATAAAGTCATGAAAAAATAAAAAATAACTTTCAGCTAATAACCCCCCCCCCCCGAAAAACAACAACAACTGCATAATGTTTAAAGTTATTGTAATTGAAATAAATGGTGTTTGCAATTTCTTTTAAAAGATTTAATTGTTGCTGCAGAGCGTACTGTGCTAGGTAAACTGTTCCAAACAGTCCTACTGTGAATTGAAAATGAATATTGTCTGAGTTTAGTTTTGAATTTTTTCATGGCAATGTCTTTATTTGTTGATGATCGTAGGTTGTGATTTTCATTATTTGAAAAAGAAATTATCTCCTTCATATATTGGGGACATTGTCCATTTAACGTTTTATAAATTAAAATACAACAATGGTATTTGATCCTATTTTCAAACGTTAACCATTTCATCGCTTTAAAAATTTCAATACTTGGCGTTCTTTTTGGCTTACATAATATTATATTACCTGTTCGTTTTTGTAGTAATGTTATTTTTCTGATGTGTGCTTGTTTAATGGCCCATACAGGGCAGCAATAATCAAATGTTGACATGATGTATGAATTATAAAATAAAGATTTCATTTTATCATTTAAAAAATAGTTTATCCGTTTAAGAAGAGATATTTTAGAATTTATTCTATTACAGATATATGTGACTTGTTCATCCCATAACAAGTGCTGATCAATATAAACTCCTAATATTTTCTGAGATTTAACATTTTTAATCTTTATATTATCTATAAATACATTCAAATCATTCATGCGCCTAAGTTTATTTCGAGAGCATATAAGCATGCATTTTGTTTTATTCGGATGTAAAGCCATATTATTGGCTGAACACCATTTCATTACATTATTAACACTTTCTTGGAGTGTCGTTTCTATCTCTTTAGAGGTATCTCCGATGGCGTAAAGTGTCGAATCATCTGCATACAGATCAACTGAGGAATTTTGCACATTGAAACTAATATCATTTATGTATAAAATAAATCGCAATGGACCTAGGATAGAACCTTGGGGTACACCAGATTTGAGAGTTAGTTTAGATGAGCACACATTTCCAACCTTTACTAACTGTTGTCTATTTGAAAGATATGATTTAAAGATATTCAATGTGTTAGCTGAGAAATGGTATAACTGAAGTTTGTATAGTAAAATTTTATGATCGACGAGATCAAAAGCCTTTCTCAAATCAAGAAACAATGCCCCAACTGCTTTGCCATTATCAACCTCCGTTGTCCATTCATCAACCAGTCGAAGTAGAGAAGTTAAACAGGAGTGGTTTTGTCTAAAACCAGACTGATATTTGTGCAAAATATTAGTTGAATGAAAGTAAGATCGAAGTTGATAAGCAATGTGCTTTTCATATATTTTGGATATTGTTGGAAGAATTGAAATTGGTCTATAGTTATTAGCATCATTTCTGTCTAATGCTTTATATATTGGTATAATAAATGCTTCTTTTAAAGCATCAGGAACAATGCCCGAAGATATACTGTTATTTATGATAGCAGTAAGGGGTAAAACAATGTGATCACCGCATAATTTTAGGATTTTAGGACCTATGCCATCTATGCCCGAAGCTTTAGACATATCTAATTGTTGAATGTATTTCTTCACCTCAATTGGTGTGATGAATTCAATATTAAATTGTCTTTGACCTAAAACTCTGTCTAGATCATATCTTAATGACTGAAAATAACCTTCATTTAGAGGTGATTTTGAAATACTATTTGAAACGTTAATGAAATGATCATTGAGAGCATCTGCTATTAATGATTCATCAGTTATGAGTCCATCAGCAACTTTTAAATTCTTAGGTAGAGAGCAATTATCGGTTGACTCACCGCTTATCTTTTTAATATTTTTCCAAATATATTTAATGTCTTTATTGTCCCGAACTGCTTTGTTATAGAAATATTTTTTTTGTCCTTCTAATTAAGGACGTAACTTGATTTCTTATGATCTTATATTCTGTGAAATATTTCTTTTTGTCAATTTTATTCCTTGTCTTAATAGCAACTTTAATTTCATCTGTGAACCATTCAGGTTGGTGATTAAACTTAATTCGTTTTTGTTTTACGGGTGCATGTTTATTTAGTGCACAATGTATAATGCTATAAAAGGCAGTCAGTGACTCATTTGGATCAACTGTCATTTCAATATGATGCAAATTTGATAATGAGAGATCTTTTTGAAAAGAAGAATGGTTAAAATTATTGAACGATCTATATGTCATACTGTTATGTACGGACTCTTTGTTTTGTTTATTGTTTAAAGTTCTTGTGAAACAAACTGGAAAATGATTAGGGATAGCATTAAGTTGTACATATATCCTGACACCTGTACATATATCCTGACACCTGTACCTATATCCTGACACCTGTACATATATCCTGACACCTGTACATATATCCTGACACCTGTACATATATCCTGACACCTGTACATATATCCTGACACCTGTACATATATCCTGACACCTGTATATATATCCTGGTCGAGTGTTAATGCGCTGGACGTCTCAACGGAAGGTCGTGGGTTTGATTCTCGGCTCCTTTCAAATTTCTTAGGGACACTTTTTTCAGTGTCCACTGGTCCCATCTATTGAGGCAAGTACTGTGTCTAAAAACACAAGAAAAGGGGTGAGGCATGATTCTTTACACCGGGCACAATAAAGAACCCAGAAAAAACAAATCAAAAGACTAGGGATATAAATGCCTGGTTCTCCTGTATCTTATCTTCCCTCTCTGAAATAACCATAGCTGTAGAATGGGTCATTTAACAACAGATAGATACATGTATATAAATATATTTAGTTTAATGATAACATTTCTTTTTCAGCCAATGAAGCATTGTTATTAAATACCTTTCGTCATAAAGGTAATTTAGATAAAGATTCATCCATTACCACGACAACAGATGTTACGCTGCCTGAATTCCAGTCTGGAAACTTCTTTTTCCTCGCCGATGTAGATGTCTACAACGTTGTATTTGAACATATCGGGGAAAATAATAACCTGTACTCTACTCAGGTATTCTATATCATAATCAAGAAACAATAAATATGTTCTCATTTTTATCAGATATTAGCAGAAATAAGTAAGATTTCATGATGGCAATTCTGAATGTCACAGTGTGCAGTAAGCACAGGCTGTCTATAAGGGAGGAGGAGACATCATTAACTTGCTTATCCTTTTTCATATGGAAAATGTTTATTGTATTGTTTTTATGTATTTTTTACAGTACATTGTTCAAGGAATGAAGTTTTAAAAAGTAAATATCAGCTAGGGTTGTGGTAGTTGATACAAGTCATACTGTCTAATGACAAGATCAGAAAAGCATAATCCATACATCTCCATAATACTTCCTTCCTAAATCCCAGCCAGCACATACATGTAGGAACCTATGTGTAGATTACAGATCCAGCCAGCACATACATGTAGGAACCTATGTGTAGATTACAGATAAATCCCAGCCAGCACATACATGTAGGAACCTATGTGTAGATTACAGATCCAGCCAGCACATACATGTAGGAACCTATGTGTAGATTACAGATAAATCCCAGCCAGCACATACATGTAGGAACCTATGTGTAGATTACAGATAAATCCCAGCCAGCACATACATGTAGGAACCTATGTGTAGATTACAGATCCAGCCAGCACATACATGTAGGAACCTATGTGTAGATTACAGATAAATCCCAGCCAGCACATACATGTAGGAACCTATGTGTAGATTACAGATCCAGCCAGCACATACATGTAGGAACCTATGTGTAGATTACAGATAAATCCCAGCCAGCGCATACATGTAGGAACCTATGTGTAGATTACAGATAAATCCCAGCCAGCGCATACATGTAGGAACCTATGTGTAGATTACAGATAAATCCCAGCCAGCGCATACATGTAGGAACCTATGTGTAGATTACAGATAAATCCCAGCCAGCGCATACATGTAGGAACCTATGTGTAGATTACAGATAAATCCCAGCCAGCGCATACATGTAGGAACCTATGTGTAGATTACAGATAAATCCCAGCCAGCGCATACATGTAGGAACCTATGTGTAGATTACAGATAAATCCCAGCCAGCACATACATGTAGGAACCTATGTGTAGATTACAGATAAATCCCAGCCAGCGCATACATGTAGGAACCTATGTGTAGATTACATCCCAGCCAGCGCATACATGTAGGAACCTATGTGTAGATTACAGATAAATCCCAGCCAGCACATACATGTAGGAACCTATGTGTAGATTACAGATAAATCCCAGCCAGCACATACATGTAGGAACCTATGTGTAGATTACAGATAAATCCCAGCCAGCACATACATGTAGGAACCTATGTGTAGATTACAGATAAATCCCAGCCAGCGCATACATGTAGGAACCTATGTGTAGATTACAGATAAATCCCAGCCAGCACATACATGTAGGAACCTATGTGTAGATTACAGATAAATATAAATCACGATTCATTTGACCCTTAAAATGGCATTTTGACTTCTACAATTAGCTTAAAGCTACTGACTCTTGAGAATTTATACTAAAGGGGCAAATTTACTATAATTACATTTGTAGGACATTTTGTTGGCCCTTTAAATAATTATCTGGCCTGGGTCATTTTGTAACCCTCAATGTTTTGACATCTAGTGAGCACCCTTAGTATATTTATAATGATGGAGGACCTTGGTGCACTAGTTTAGTGAGCACCCTTAGTATATTTATAATGATGGAGGACCTTGGTGCACTAGTTTAGTGAGCACCCTTAGTATATTTATAATGATGGAGGACCTTGGTGCACTAGTTTAGTGAGCTGGCCCCTGCACATGCCTTTACTGCTATTATTAAATGTGATTAAACATGTGTCATCTAATTTACTGCATATCATTAATTCTACTTCAGGAATCTGTCCGTGTGATATTAACGCCTCCGCCAGATCTGGAGGTTAAATTAATAGATACGAAAAAGAATTGGACTACAGGAGACACTGTGATGGTAAACTGGACAGTGGAAAATACAGGAGATGACAGTCCTAAGTCACAGACCTACTGGAGGGATTCAGTTGTATGTTTATGTTTACCTATTGGACGTACTGTCCAACCTCTCCAGAGTGGCCCTCTCTTGAGCAACGACCTCCCTTCAACAACAGCATGATTTTTCCCACTAAACAATTTAACTATTAATTTAACCTCTCTGGAGCAACAATCTCTGAACAACAACATAATTTTGCTACCCCTAAACGGTGTTGCTTTGGAGAGGTTGCAGTGTATCTAAAGATTTTAACTTTACATAATATTCTATTGTTTCTTACATCATTGAGGTGGAAGAATTTTTATGCAAAGCAAGCACCACTTACACTGTCAGTTCTGTTGAAGTTGTTGATAACTTCCCTGTATGAAGCATTGTAACATACACTACTGGATAAGCAATCTGGTATTGTAAACAAGGCTTTGATGTGATGTTAATGCTATCAGTGTATTGTTCTCAAATTATTCTATGATTATATTCTTGGTCATGAAATTCCTGTTGTATTTTGTAGATTATCAAGTCTGCTAATGGTAAATGGACTCAGACTCTAGGAATAAGATCACACTATGGGATGTTAAGAAGTTACGACATCTACACATCTTCTCTGTCATTCTATGTACCAGTAGACATGCCGTCAGGAGATTATAATATTACTGTACATGCTGACTTTAGGAACAATGTATTTGAATTCATGCACGATGATAATAATCAGTTATCAACATCTGTGAAAATTCAGCAAGCTCTTCCTGATTTAAGAGTTAACAACCTTACTGTGTCTGTAACAAATGAATTCAATGCCACGAGATTAGATGCTTTCTGGTCTGTTGAAAATGTCGGTAGTGGAAAAACCTTGGAATTAGATTGGTTAGATACTTTATACATCAAACGTTTGAATGGTAGATACTTTGATGTACTTGGAGAATATGAAGTGACCAATGAGCTGCCCATTAAAAAAGGACAAAGTTACACAAACAAGGCAACCGTATATTTACCTTTGGCAGTTTTTGGTCAAATCTCTGTGATGGTTGAAGCTGCTTCGGAACAGTTGAGTGGGGACGTTTCCAGAACCAATAACTTTTTCACAGTACATTCTATAAACATAGATCTACGGGCTGCAGATATGGTGATTCAAAATAATCTACAACTTAGCAACAATATTCAAGGTGGTGAAGAAATTGGAGTACATTATACTGTATTTAATCATGGAAACAAAAACATTACAAACACATATTGGGAAGATAGAATATTTATAAAGAAGACTAAGGAAGACGTTCTTCCCTATCGAGACATTGAAGTTAGAATTGAATCAAATGAAACACTTAATATTAATGATTCCTATACAAAGACTGTAAATTTTAGACTGCCTGATGACATGTCTGGACCGTTCTTTCTTGAAGTGGATGTGAATTCAGAAGATGATGTTTTTGAAGGTGATAAACTTGCGAACAACAGAATTGTTAAATTTTTTAATGTAAAAGTATCACCAGCAGCTGATCTCACTGTTCAGTCTTTGACCCTGACTGATAATGGTGAAGTTGGTGGTGAAAAGATACTAGCTATGACTTGGGAAGTAAAGAATATTGGGAACTCAATGAGCACATTAAAGATGTGGACAGACAGAATATTTACACGAATTGGCCTGCTGAGTTCTAATAGAACTACAGACCTTGGTACATATGCTGTTGAAAATCGTCTTCTTTCACAGGCATCCTATGTATCAGAAAGAAATGTTATTCTCCCTTTAAAGTTATCAGGTAACATCTATGTTTGTGTTCAAACTGATTCCACAATGTTTGTGTATGAATCACATTCAACTAGTAACAACATTAAATGTATTGATACACCTATTCATGTTGAACCAAGTGTAGGAGCCAGGTTAATTGGAAGAATAAGTAATGTATCAACTGCCAGTGTGAGTGGTGTTATAGCTGTAGGATCAAAGATGACAATAGAGTGTAACATTTTGAATGTTGGAGATAGAACAACCACTAAATCTTCTTGGGTGGATGTGATCTACATTGCTGAAATTCAAGTGTCCACAACATCGCAGCTTAGAAATGTAGGTCTTCGTATAAAAGATATACTTCACGTCGGACACTTACCTCAAAGTATGGGTTACAATTTTTCTACGACTTTTACAATTCCACAAGGGTTTAGTGGCCATCCAAAGTTTTATGTGATTCCAGATGACATAGATCTCAAAGAAGATGGAAGAGATTCTACAGATACCTCAGGCACAAATGCTGGTAACACAAGCACTGCAGTTGAAACTGTGACATCATATTTACCAAAAGAACAAATTTCCTTCATTTTACCAAATTTGATCATCAATAGCAGTACTGTTTTACATAAAATGGAAGGTGGACAACCAGTAACCTTGGATTACAACGTGACAAACACAGGAAATATTACCACTTTCCAAGTATGGTATGATAGTGTATATCTTAGTGAAGATTATCTCATTGATGCTTTTGATTTGAAATTGAAGTCTGCTCTGCGACCTTTACAGATAAATGCAGGAGAGACCCTATCATTTAATATCTCATTTTTTCTACCACTGGACCTGGCTACAAAAAGTTACTTTATAGCTATTGTTTGTGATTCAAGAAATGATGTATTTGAGGAGGACGAAGACGATAATACACTGAGACTGTCGTTTGATATGCAAGCTAAAGCAAGTACAGATTTGTTTGTAAAACAAGTGACTGCTCCTGAATCTACAGAATATGGCAGATCTATGAGTGTAACATGGGAAGTTGCTAACAATGGGACCAAGTCTGCCCGCGGATATAAATGTGATTCTGTTTATCTATCTGATGATTCAGAGTGGGATATCAATGACCTTCAACTAGGACAACCTTCTTGTACATGGTTTCAGTTAGATGGTAATCAGACAGAGACAGCCAGTGGGACTGTCAGTTCAATTACTCCTCATGCTAAAGCACAAAAATACTTAACACTTGTAAAGACAAGATCCAATATTATTGATGTTCTCTCAGACAATAATGTCGGTGTTGCTGACAAAACAACTGAAATAACGTACCAACTTCTAGAACTCGATCAAGTGAAGCAAGTACAGTTAAAAGATCACGGATCTGTTGCACTTCGTATCAAAAAGGTAACAGAAGATAAAACTATTGTTATCAATGTGATGTCCGACAATGAAGATGCTTTTAACACAGTTTACATCAAAGCTGGAAAACCAGCCACTTTGTATAACTTTGATGAAACATCTGAGAATCCAAGTAGTGCTAATCATGTCTTAACTGTTCCAGACACACTGAATGAAGATTATTATGTTTTAGTTGAAAATGCTGGTTACCTTACCACTGGAAGTGGTATACAGACAATAGACATATCTGTGAAATATGCCAAGTTTGAGGTGATGACAGTATCTCCAGTAACACTTCTTCTAGGATCACAGACCACAATTCACATTGCAGGGACTCTCTTTCCTTATGATATGCGAGCTGAACTACATTTTAATGATTCAACCATTAGCCCTATTGCTGCCAAATCTACGCGAGTGTTTTCGTCCACTGATGCATATGCAACATTTTTTATTCCAAGTGACATTTCTTTGAAGAAGTGTTTCATCTCATTGAGGTACAATAGTGAGAGAGACTTGAAAGTCACAGGCCAAATGCTGCGTTTTAAAACAGGAGCCGAAGGATTTTTGTCGACATCAGTTGAAAATCTGGGACGTTTCAGAGCTGGCGAAACAGCCGTTATCTCGGTACATGTACAAAACAACGGAGATTCTGACCTTCTCGCTCCTCTGTTCACTGTTCAGGCTGTAGGAGGTGGTGCAATCCGACTCCTGGACAGCAATAAGCTTGAAATATATAAACATCAGTACCTTATGATTGGTACATCCAAAAAAGGCCCAGCTGGAATTCTCCCTCCCAGATCTCTAGGCACGATACGATTTGAGGCCAAGCCTAAAGTTGCAACCGCAAGTAGTTCTATGCAATTTAAAGTTTCCTCACTAAAAGTAAGCAATCAAATCAGAAATCCTTATTTAGATCTCAAAGAAGAATTGCGACCTTCACATTATGATGAAATCAAATGGGAAAAGGTTTGGTCAAACTTCATGACACTGACTGGAAACAGCACTTTAACTTTATCTAGGAAAGTGTCTGAAGTTATAAGTGACATGAGCTTGGCTGGAAGAAGAGTCCAGAAATTAGAAGATATTACAAACTACTTGCTGGAATTTGCTGACGCTCCGTATGGTGATAGAATAATTTTACGTGAGACTATATTCAGTGCTGCTACAGACTCTGCTATTCTGTTAGCAGTTGACTTCACTTTATCTGCGAGGATAGGTTCCAGAGACCAAGATGGCTTTCTTGGAAAAGGCTGGATTCTCCCTTTATGGTAATACATGATTTTCAACAAATAATGCTATTGTGTATCCTCTCAGTAAGATATGCTCTGTATTTTGTCCTTATAATCATTATGCAAATTAAAAACTCATTAAAACTTGTTTTATTAAAAGATTTGATTTTACACAGTTTGAAGCCATAAAAAAGCAACCAGAGAAGCACATGGACTCATTGTCACCTTATTCAAATCACATGAACTTATGGGTTACTATATTTGAAAAACATGAACTCTTTGTTACCTTATCAAACACATGAACTCTATGTTACTATATTTGAAATAGATGAATTAATGGGTACCTTATCAAAAAAAGAAAATATGTATGTTACAGTTAAATGGACAATTTGACTTGTTGTAATATACAATATGGTTTAGTTTCACAACACATATTTTATTTTAGATAATCATGTTTCTTCTTACAGGGACATGAAAATCAAAGCAATGGATGAATCAATATTGACTTTAACCCTAGAGAAGGAAGATTATTCTTTCATAAATGTTGAGGAAGGTGTTTATGTACATTCCAAGTTAGGAACTATATCCAAACAGAATACAGGTAAATACATATACAGTGCAACCTCTCAAAAGCAACACCCTTTGGAAGAAGTGAAGTTATGTTGTTGTTGAGAGGTTGTTGCTCTAAATAGGTTGAATTTACAGTTAAATTATGCAGTGGGAAAAATCATATTGTTGTTGCGGGGAGGTTACTGCTCAGGAAAGGGCTACTCTGGAGAGGTTGTACTGTATTACTTATTAGACCATTTATGTACACCTACGAAACAAATATCAAGATGCAAGTTCTATAAACTCAGACTACCATATACATAAGCCAGCCTCCTCAATCTATGTAACATAGGATTTATGATTGTGGGATTTAACTCTGGGTGTGGCAACATTGGGTATAAGGACATTTGACATCAACTACTGAGTATAGCGATTCTTTTGAACAAGTTGGCAGTCACATGTGGAGAGCAAGGTTAGTACTGGTACAGAGTCCAGGAAAACTGTATAAATTGGAGGACTGCTGGCATGTGACTGAAGTATATGAAAAACAGACATAAATGAGAGTGGATATTTCTTACTATAGTTATGAACCAAACATAACTAACAGAAAATCACAAAAATCTTAAACCCATCAACATGACTTATGGCTACCTTTACCAACCATCAAACAGCACCACACCAAAAATTTTAACTCATCTGTTTTGGAAGAAAAAGTCAACCTATCATGATCCCTGCTGCCTCAGTGTCTGCATCATGCAAAAACTTTAATGTAGCTCATAACTCAGAAACTATAAGAGGTACCAACATGAAACTTCATTGGTGGATAGATCTCATTGAGGCAGTGAACAGACGAGCGTTTGCACCGCTTGCGACACTCTTGTTTTATTAAGTGAGGTAAAAAAAGATTTTTTCTGATGCAATGCTAACAATGAGCGAGACTCATGAATTATTGTTATATTGATATCTGTTCTCATTTTAGATATGGTTCTACATCGTCGACAAGATGATAAAGAGTTCCATTTTAATTCTGCAACGTTACAATTAAAGTCAATTCAATCATTGGCTGATAACAGTAGCTTGAATCTGCAGTATGAAAACCAGCTACTTACACGTATAAAACATTCAAGTGGGCAATACGTAAACATTGTGTACAATGACATTGGAAATATTCTTTCTATGGAATTACTGAACTCTACGTTGGCTAAAGACAAAAAGAAAACGTAAGATAATTGTGTAAAATGCTTTAAGTATATAGCTGAATGTAAAGTTTACAATTTGTGTACTAAAATGTACAAAATCACAATAACCTTAAACCCTGTTTAATCTGAATGAATTCTTTTAGCCTTTCATGTTTGATTTAGGAAGGTTTTACTGAGAGTAAATTATCCAAGATGTTCTATATCTGATCTGATGTATATTCTCGGGTGTTTCTCAGAAATTTTCAATCACAAAATTTAAAATAAATATAAAAAAAATTGCGCAATTTAACTTCACAATTTACACCATAGTGTATCAAAGGTATTGGGTGTGTTTTGTATTCTTATACTATCAAACCTGTTATTAGACACCTCAAAATAAAGGCCAACCTGTCAATATAGGCCACCTGTCAATATAGGCCACCTGTCAATATAGGCCACCTGTCAATATAGGCCACCTGTCAATATAGGCCACCTGTCAATATAGGCCACATCATGTCTTTCCCAAGGGTGACTTTGTTCACAGATTTGACTATACATGTATAACTTTAAAATGTTTTCCAGATTCCTGTACGATTTTGAGTCTGGCTTGCTACAAGGCATTCGCTCGGAATCGGGAACCGTACAGTACAGATACAATTATAAAGATTCATCTTTGAAGTATGTTATGTATGACCGACTGACTATGAACGTTTTCGAGTATAATTCTATGGGACACCTGTCTGCTCGTCGCTTTATAGCTTCGGGAAAACAGATCAAAGGTCTCGAATATACATACAATAATGGAGGAACAATGGTCATACACGAAGTACCTGATGAAAAAGTTACTACATACACTTTTGGTGAAAATGGAGAGCTTCTGCGTATTCATACGAACAACAGCCTGCCAGAAAAGACTGTTTCAGCTATGTTCACAAGAGCCACTTATTTAGGAGATAGTGTATGTACCTATTGAGTCTCCATATCATTTTCTATTGCTGTCTTATTATGCCCCCTTCCAAAGAAAAGGAGGTATATTGCTTTGCACATGTTGGTCCGTCCGTAATCAAACCTTGTCCGACCAATAACTGGAGAATGATTTGGCTGCAGCTCTTCAGATTCGTTTGGGTGATTAATCATCTCATGTAGATGACACCCTATTGTTTTTAGGTCAGTATGTCAAAGGTCAAGGTCATGAGGTGGCATCCTTGTTTCATGAACACTTCTTGTTATATGATAGTTTTTAGTCAGAGATGAGTGATTTTATGTTTTATATGGTGATTGATGCACTGATAGCTAGTTAACAAGATAGTCTTACAGTTGAATTTAGATAATATTTCAGAGGAATGGAAAAAGTAATATATTTTATTTTTACATTGAATGAATTATATGTATTAACAAGAAGTGCCACTTTGTCTAACCTAACTGTTAACTTGTAAATGGAATTAGAACATTAACAATGAACAGGCTGATTCCTTTAAATTCACAGAAATATTTTATAAAAAAGCAAACATTTCTCCTCTGATTGTTTACTTGATATTTGAATGAATGAACAACAATATTTTATTATTCAACTGAACAATCCTAAAAAGTTGCATTTATATTTTTAATCATTTGTAATTTACATTGTTTTTCAGTTGATTTTGAAAACAACATTTGATAAGAACGCTAACCACTTTATTATTGAGGACGGGAATGGTGACAGTGTAAAGTCTGCATTTGATGACAAAGGTCAGATGAACAAGTTTATTGATGGTCGTGGTAATAAATATCATGTGGAAATGAATGACAATGGTACATTAAGGACAGTGGTTTATCCAGATGGTACAAACAGAACTTACAGTTATTTTAAAAATGGCCACCTTACTACTCTTCAATCTGGAAATGTCAAAAGGTATGAATTTAACAAGAAACAACAGTTGATACAGGAAGCTGATAGTGACAATGTGATTACATCGTATGAATACGATGAATCTGGAAGACTTGTAACAGCAACTAACGACATTGGTGAAATAAGTATTCAAGAAAACGACAATATGCCTGTGAGTGTAAGGTACCCAAATCATACTGTTGACTACACATATGACAAAAAAGAACGGGTTACAACAATTATGACAAGCAGTGGTTATAAAATTGGTTATGTATACAATCAACTTGGACAAATGACTCAAGTCACTGATAGAGAAGGTGATGTACTTGTTGATGCAGAATACGACAGTGCTGGTAGAATCATTAAGAAAACATTAGGAAATAAGGCTAGGACTGTGTATAATTATGATCTAACTACGGGACTTCTAACAAAATTGTTGAATTATTTTCCAAACGGAACATTGTCGTCATCTTTTAATTATACGTATTCAAGTAAAAACCGAAGAATATCTGTAGATACTAATGAAGGAATATGGAAGTTTCGATACGATCGTGCTGGTCAAGTTGTATCAATGGTTGATCCACTTGGAAATGTTACTGAATATACTTATGATGAGACTAAAAATAGAAAAACTGTGTCCTTGAATGGCGTTGAAACAACAAACACTGTAAATGAAATGAACCAATACATGGAATATGGAAAAATGAAATATAAACATGATAAGAATGGGAACCTTATAGAGAGAGAATCAGACACTGGTGTGATAGAACGTTTTATGTACAATGATGACAATAAGCTAGTACGTTATGAGTCTCCAGATAATAATTGTACATATCAGTATGATGCCTTAGGAACGCTATACTCAAAGAAATGTAATGATGTTACCACACAGTACGTGGTTAACATGGGAGGTAATTATGGTGTGGATACTTTAGAACAGGTGAGTCATAGAACATATTATACATTATGTTATGTATAAAACTACTGTCCGACATTCCTTTGAGTTATTTCTCAGTAACCCATTTTTCAAAGATTAAAGACAAAGGGACAGCTATTTATATGAAATGAGAACTCTTGGCAAAAGATGTAATTAACAACATCAATATAATTTGAAAGAGACAAATTTACGTCACCATGCAATATCTAAAGAAATTTATATTTTTGATTTTTCAACAAGGGCAACAACTCTTACAATTTAAAAAAATGTTGTAAATTGAATTATAATATCTGAGGTAACTATGAAATAAATGATGACTATCAGGCTAAACTATTTTGTAATATTAATATTTTTGAGTAACATTGAGCAAATACTTTTAATTTAAAGAAAAATGGGAGTTGGGATCCTAGGACTAGATTCTCTGATGTGAAGTAGAACTAGTGTGAAATATATCATTGAAACCTAAAAGTTGGTATCTGAGTATTAAGATTTTTATGTGGTAGTTATGTCTTGTAGATGTAGCAATTTTGAAGTTGTTTACACCAAGATAAAGGCAAATTACATAACATGTTCAAAATCATGTTCTTCTTTTTTTAATTTATAGATAACAATGGAGAATGGAATGATGAAGAAAGTGGCCTATTACCATGGTGATGAACTAATTGGTTTGATTGCTCAGAAACAAGATGGTGGAAACATGAACTATTTTATGTTTGATCCATTAGGGTATGTTAGTTTAATCATATCTATTAATACTTCTACCATCTTTACAAGTTGGGGTTTTCTGTATGTTTTTGGGAAGACACCTTAGCCCTTAATATGGGGATGAAACAGAGAGTTGAAGCCTCTTTTTGGGAAAAAAATCCCTGAAACCAATTTGGTGAATTAAATTTCAAGCAGGAAAATTGCATGATTTCAAAAACATTTACAGCTGGGAAGGTGCACTTTGCAGGCTCTAACTATATAATAAAGACTTATCATTATCAAAACTTCTTGATATTCATTGAATTATACCCATTATAATTCAAAAATCATTCTTACAAAAACTTGGATAAATCTAAGAAATAATCTTAAGAATGAAATGTCTTCCCCCCAAGTGGACATATATAAGAGAATATTTGGTTATATTCTGAGACAGTTCATTTTTGGAAACTAAACGAAAGTTCAGCTTTTCTTAGCTGTCACTCACTCAGCACGCATGAATTTTTATGCAGACCTAAGTACCATGTTTATCTGCATTGTTAAACTAGTTCCTGTCCATGTGGCAGCTCGTGCAAGTCTATGTAAGTTCAGTTTCCACAGTTACCTTCAGTACTTTGATTTGTCTTATAGAACCAATCAGAACTTGAATAGGAACAGCTTCATCTCATCCATACTGTTTACTGTTAGGTAATCTTATAAAGGATATATTTTAATTTACAGGTCAGTTGTCAGCATATTAGATAACAATGGCGACTTGTTGAGTAAATTTGAAAGAAATCCATTCGGAGAGCTGCTTTCTCTCAAAGGGACAGTACGGTCATCCCTGTTTACTTTCATTGGACAGTGGGGTGTAATGGACATGCAAGAAATACCTGGAACGTTCTTAATGCGATCACGTTTATACGACAGTTACACTGGAAGGTTTATGAGTATGGATCCATTGGGTATAAAGGCTCATAGTAAAAATTTCTATGCTTACTGTTCCAATGATCCTGTCCATTTCAATGATCCTGAGGGCACGTGTCCAGTGTGTTGGCTTACTTTGGCCTCTGCTGGAAAGGGAGCTGTTTCTGGTTTATATGATTATTTAAAAAGTACGCCTGTATCTGATTGGACATGGGGAGGTAAGTGATATAATTTCATATAAAACTGAAAAAAATCATCATTGGTTCATTATCTTAGATTTTCAAATATTTTGCCTGCATTTCAGTTATATACTATAGGCAGTATACTAACCTAAGTGTTGTTTTTTTGCCACCACTCTGAAAGATGGGGCATATAGTTCACCCTTGTGCATCCTTCTTTCTGTCCGAAATTTTGTGTTACACAATAAGTCATGTATCCAAAAGTATTAGGTGCAGAGTTATGAAATTATACAGAAATGTTTATCAGCATATGTAGTTCTGCATAAAGGGTTTTAACTCTGTCAAAGGCTGAAAGCTCTGGAGTTATCTGCCCTTAAATTTGTATTTTGTTATTACATACAGTCAAACCTGTGTACAAAGGTCACCCTTGGGATAGACAAACTGTGGCCTTTGTTGACAGGTGACCCTTGTTTGGAGTTCATTTTGTTTCAAATAATTAATGCTGTTTTTTTTAAAGAATGGCCTTCATTCACAGGATGACCTTTATTCAGAAGATGCCACTAACACAGGTTTGACTGTATAAGAAAATATTGTGTCACACATAGGGTAGCATGACCAGAATAATGGAGTGGGGGCATCTTGTGTCACACGTAGTGTACCATGGCCAGTATAATGGAGTGGGGGCATCTTGTGTCACACGTAGTGTACCATGACCAGAATAATGGAGTGGGGGCATCTGTGTCACACATAGTGTACCATGACCAGAATAATGGAATTGGGGCATCTTGTGTCACACATAGTGTACCATGACCAGAATAATGGAGTGGGGCCATCTTGTGTCACACGTAGTGTACCATGACCAGAATAATGGAGTAGGGGCATCTTGTGTCACATGTAGTGTACCATGACCAGAATAATGGAGTGGGGGCATCTGTGTCACACATAGTGTACCATGACCAGAATAATGGAGTGGGGGCATCTTGTGTCACACATAGTGTACCATGACCAAAATAATGGAGTGGGGCCATCTTGTGTCACACGTTGTGTACCATGACCAGAATAATGGAGTGGGGGCATCTTGTGTCACACATAGTGTACCATGACCAGAATAATGGAGTGGGGGTATCTGTGTCATATATTTACATTTCTAGGTATATTAGTTTAAATACTGATTTAGTTTTAAAGTGTTTTTAATTTCTATTTGTTGTCTTCTATATTTAGGGGCAGCTGGGTCCTCATTGACTGGAGGTCTTAAAGGTGCATTAGACCCTTGGAGAAAAAGGATACCAAAGCCATTTGAGATATTGCTTGATGCGGCTGCAACAACAGCTGGAAACTGGGCTCAGCACGCTGTTGACAATGAAGAGTACACATGGAATGATGCTAAAAAGGATTTCATTTCATCAGCAGTTGATGACACAATTGATTATCTTAAAGATAAATACGAAAAGTTTAAAGATCTGGTTGATGGTGTAGAGAAAGTTTGTGGTAAAATTGAAAAATTCACAGGAACTCGACCAGGGGTAAATATAATTTATTAAGTGTTTTAAGACAAATTAATATAAATAAACTTTCTACGAAAACGAAATCGAATGAAGCTTTTAATGGAGGATTTTGTCATTGTTATATTTAAAGCATCATTACGCTGATGAATGTTTTGTTTTATTGTAGATGTGTGATTGGCCCGACAAAGTGAAGGACTATTTGAATGATTTAGTAGATGATATAGTTAACTGGATACTGTCTAGGGATCCTGTAAGTGAATTAATGTTTCTAAATAGATGTTTTCTAATATAAGAGACATTATATCATGTCTAAGACCAATCTTCCACTACCATGAGATGACGGGAAATGTCAGGCAAACACAATGATTCATATCAATGAACTGTCATATTGTGATATTTAGAGTTTAGACTTGTGGTTCATTACAGATTTACTTAATCAATGTCTTATTCTGTTATCTATAGGTAGCCAGCCATTAACTTAGTATGGGAATATGATACACCATCTGAGCCATGCTTATTATAATGCTTCTTTACATTTAATGTGGTACTTTCTTCAGAATGACATGTTAGGGCCAGCGGGATTTGGTCCGGCTAATTTCATTCCAAAGCAATTATTGATGAAGTACAAGATTAGGTTTGAAAATGACGAGAACGCTACAGCCCCAGCACAGCGGGTTTACATCGAACACCACTACAGTGAACATTTAGACCCAAGAACTTTTGAAATGGGTGAACTTGGATTTGGAAACTTCACACAAGATATTACTGATAGGCAGAAGTTTTTTCAAGTAAGTGTTTAACTTGAAAAGTTAATTTCTATCATATTCTCAACTTTTTTTTCGAATTCCATACAATTTGTGCCAAAGGAACTATCAGATAATTCTACTACTTGATCAGGAATAATTCATTAAGGGACTTTGCTTAATAGAGAAAAGTGGAAATAGTCAATACCTTAATTAAATCAAATATAATCCCTTCTTAATCGACTAATGATGAAGTATAGGAACATATTTATACCCCCAGATATGAAATATATGGGGGCTATATTGGATTCACGCTTGACGGTCGGTCGGTCCGTGCGTCTGTTGACACAATTTGTCCGGAGAATTTCTCAGCAACTACTTACAGGATTTCAATAAATCTTCACAGAAGTGATCAGTAGTAAGCCTAGTTGTGCTAGCTTAAAGCATTTTTTGTTCGGATTAATTTTCACTGAGTTATACCCCTTTGTTGTTTTTATACAGTATATACAATAGGCAAATTTTGTCCGGAGAATTTCTCAGCAATTACTCACAGGATCTCAATGAAACTTCACAGAAGTGATCAGTAGTAAGCCTAGTTGTGCATGCTTAAAGCAATTTTCGTTCGGATTTATTTTCACTGAGTTATAGCCCTTTGTTGTTTTTATACAGTATATACAATAGGCAAATTTTGTACGGACAATTTCTCATTGACTACTGCCAGGAATTCAATAAAACTTCTCAGAAGTGATGAGTAGTTAGCCTAGTTGTGCATGCATTAAGCTTGTCTTGGTCGGTTAAATTTTCACTGAGTTATAGCCCTTTGTTGTTTTTTATACAGTGTATATACAATATCTCAGTAACTACTCATAGGAATTCAATGAAACTTCACAGAAGTTATAAAAAGTAAGCCAAGTTGTGCATGCAATAACCAGGTTTTGTTTGGATTAATTTTCACTGAGTTATGGCCCTTTGTTTTATACAATTAGTAAATTTTGTCCGTACTATTTCTCAGCAACTACATGCTGGAATTCAGTGAAACTTCTTAGAAGTGATAAGTAGTTTGCCAAGTTGTGCATGTCCACAATAAGTTTTTTCCAAGTAAATTTTAATGAGTTATGGCCCTTTGTTATTTTTTATATAATGTATATTTAGAAACTGGTCAGGATATATCTAAGCAACAGTTTGCAGGTATTAAAAAAATGAAAATGCATTATATTTCCCTCTCTAAAATGTAACAATAACTGTGTCAAGGCCGCATCTGGGGGTATTCATCACCTTTAGTGATAGTTCTAGTTATTATATCAATTCCAATCACACAGAAAATTTGAATTCACTTGTATTATACCACAAACACAGCTATATAGTTCTCAATTTTCTATCAGCTGTGATATTTTACACTTTTTTAAGAGGGTAAATTGAACAGCCAGGCATGTTTTATTGTAATATAGTAAAACCCCGATTATCCGAATTTGGATTATCTGAAAACCTGGTCTTATCTGAAATGAAATCTCAGTCCCGAATTTCCCTCTATATATTTCAATGTAAATAAACCTCGATTATCCGAATCGTCTAATCTGAATACCATGGCTTATCCAAAGTGATGAACAGGTTCCCACAATCATCCGAACGCGTATTTTCACACGTGTTATCCGAAGTCAACAATTAACTCAAGTTCATTGTAGGATTTCTTCAACGTGTCAAAAGGTGTGAACAACAAATTATCAAACCACTGTGAACAAAGGATTGTTCGTTTGGATCATTGTTTGCAGTAATGGGAACAAAATTAACCTCTTACGATACGGAGTCGGTTAGCTTATTCACCTTTTATTGGTCACTTGATTTATAAATTGCATCATAATTTCACTTTAATAAGCAACTAACATTAAAAATGTTCATTTTATTTTTCGAAGTTTGTTAAATTGACAAACAATACACAATACCAATATAAATTACCGGCACTCGATTTCAAAATCATTCCATTTTCGGAAAATGAATACAAACAAGATAAGCTAAGATATCTTAGGAAGACAATGATTTGTGTGATGCTCGTAAGTGTTTGTGACTATAGCAATAAAATGAAAGTTTGTGTTGGATTTTTATTTTATTTCTATTTGTAATTTATTTAAACAGTTAGCTTATTCTATATCCCGTGTATATTTCATTTCATGATTTCATTTTGTCGATGGATTAATGTGCTTTGTAACATGACATGTGCTACCGTTTGGGTATTCATTTGTATTAGTAGTTTCACTTTGGGACCCTGGTGACTTTGACAAATTAATAATGGTACAAACTACTCACACATTTGTTTTTATGTTAAACATATACATGTTTATCTTAAAATGTATTTTTTTCATAAATAAAATATGAATTATAAAACATTAATTTTGTTGTTATTATATCTATACGTGTACGCCATATATATGGGAGTTATATCCAGATTTTCAGAAGTAATTTTTCGGTCCCGACGACTTCGGATAATCAACATTTTACTGTACATCGTATGTGTTGATTTCTTTTATTATAACATTGTCAATGATTTAGAATTTTTTATAATATTTTTTTTGTGGAAGTAATATTTAGAATTTTATTGTTAGTTAATAATATGGTCATTTAATGCAAATCCACCATTTTTTCTTTTCCATTTATAGGGTACAATAAACATGACGGTTGAGAAAGGTTTCATCATTCGAGTATTTGCTGGACTTGATATTGTCCAGAACCTTCTGACTTGGGAGTTTCAGACCATAGACCCAATCACAGGTATGTTAACATTCCAATATTAGACATTTTGTACTCTTTGAAACAATAAGTCATTGTATTATCATTCAAATGATTGCTGTAAGCAGATTTTCTTCTTTTGACCGTTTTTTATAAACTATCCAAATGTATGGTAAAAAGTAGTTTTTGAAAAAGTAACAAAAGTGTTTTTAGTCAGCTCTAGACTACACTGTAGACATAAAATAAGCTAAAACACAAAGAAGTATTTTCCCCAAATATAAATAACATATTTCTCTCTTATGTTGTCTTGCTTTATTAAAGAACATACATGATTTCACAGTTGTTTTAGACGGCCCGTGGACTTCAGCTGTATATTCAAAGTTTTATTTTTAGAATTTTTTATAACCCCACTTTCTTACAGTGGGGGTTATACTGGATTCACTTTGTCTGTCTGTCTGTCTAGCCTGAAATCGTGTCCGCTCTGTAATTTTGTCATTCATTGGAGCATTTTGAAATAACTTACCACAAATGTTCACCACCACTAGACGATGTGTCGCACGCAATTTCATTGGTTGTAGCTCCATGGTCAAGGTCACACAGTTCAAAGGTCATAATTTGTCTTTTTGCTGTGTCCGCTCTGTAACTTGGTTATTCATTGGAGGATTTTGGAATAACTGTCCACAAATGATAACCTCCACTAGATGATATCGCACGCAATTCCCATGACTGTAGCTCCAAGGTCGAGGTCACACATAGAGGTTGAAGGTCAAAAATCGGTATTTTATTTTGTTCCTGCTCAGTAACTTTGTCATACATGGATGGATTTCAGAAATAGTTGGCAGAAATGTTCACCAACATGTGATGGTACTGCCCCTCAGATAAAATCAAGATTGCATCTTAAAGTAATTGCCAATAACATTTCAGAAAAAGCTTTATTCCTCAGATTTTGAACATTCTGTGTCAAAGCAGTGTGTGGGGGTATTCATGACCTTCGGTGATAGCTCTAGTTAAATAATGTGGTTATAATGTTGATAATTGAAACTTTACTGTTATCAAAGTACTGAAAGTACTCATTGAAAATGAACTTTCATAGACGTGCACTGCAACTTGGAACAGGAACTAGTTTAACAACTGCATGGTGGATGTAGATGTTGTTCAGTTTCCAAAAATGATGCTTTAATCTCATTTACAACTTGGTCTTATTTTTTAACCTAAAGGAGTTTCCAGATTTAAAAAAAGGAGTCAGACATAAATCCGAGTCTCATAACTTAGATACATTTCATGAATTTGTTTTCTTATTTAAAAGGTGAAGCACCTATAGATCCTGGTGTCGGTTTTCTTCCTCCAAACAATGGAACATCGGGGCAGGGATACGTCACATTCTCCATCAAACCACGTCGGGATGTCATCCACTTAGCTTCAATCAATGCTAATGCCTCTATCTTCTTTGATGAAAATGAACCAATTGATACACCAAATATATTTCATACAGTTAGTTTTAGTTTCAAAAATCTTAAAATATTTATTAAGAAAGTGTAAAAAGTAAGATAGAAATTCCATACGGTTCTCCTTATTCAAATAAATGTCTAATGTTACAATTGACCATCAGTTTCTGTAAGAGTTCACATTGTCTTGATCAACAAAGCTTGATAAAGTGTCTTCATCATACATGTTGTTTTATCTCCCACAAACTAAGAGTTCAAACTGTAGATACAGTAAAACCTGTGAACAGAGGCCACCCTTAGGAAGAACAAAATGTTGCCTTTTTGACAGATGGCCTTTATTTGGAGATCATCTGTTTTTAGCTTTTCTATTCAAAGAATATGAAGAGCTATTGCAGTCGCCTTTGCGTCGGCGTATGTTTAAAGTTTTGCAATCAACTTACTGTCATACACATATCTCAGTAACCACATATAAGATTGCTTGAAACTTCATGTTAGTGTCCATAATTCTTGGTTGGATTTTAACCAAATTATGGTCCTTTGGCGGACTTCCTTCTACATTAGTGCAAAAATATGAAATTATATGATAATATTTCTTTGTCTGTTACACTTTTTTACTGTTTTACGGAGAGGTCTTTTAACTCTTAATACTGTATTACTTAGATATTGGCATTGTGCTCTAGACAATAGTCGAGCATGCTGTCTTATGGACAGCTCTTATTAAATAATCAATTAAAGTTTATAAAAGAATGGCCTTTATTCACAGGGTTGCCCTTATTCACAGGGTTGCCCTTATTCACAGGGTGGCCTTTATTTTCAGGGTGGCCCTTATTCACAGGGATGGCCCTTATTCAGAGGTCGATGCTATGGCAGGTTTGACTGTATCTGTGCAAGAGAAAAATGTGTTTAATGGAGGTGATCCTGATCCTTATCTGACTCTAAATGTTTGTGTATAAAACTAATGGTAGTGACAAGTAGATGGACTGTATTTAAATAGCATACTGGTTGTAAACTAATTAGATAAACATAACTTCCAAATATACACAGTTATTGAGATCGTTGTCTATGAAGTCAAATTTATACTGAAATAAATATTATATGATGTTTTTTTTTTTTATTTATGTAGATTGATGATGAGTCACCTGTAATGAATGGTTCCATTATTCCTGAAACAAAGTCTGTAGATTCTGTGTCCATATCCCTTCAATCTACTGATGCTGGGTCAGGTACTGCTTTTGTGGACATCTTTGAAAAACAAGGTATGTAGTATACTTCTAGCTTAACAAGTTTAACTCACACTTGTCATTGTGAAAAAAATAGTCAAAATAAAGTTATCACTTAGTCAAAGTTTCTTCATTTAACCTGAAAAGTTATGAACAAATCCACAATCCTTTCCTGTTTACTCCAAAATTCTTACGAAAATTGACAAATTAAATATCTATTGTCTTTTTGGAAGGTCAAAAATCACTCTTAGCTGATAATTATTTAAAGGGTCAATAAAATGTAACAGTAAATTTGACCCTTTTCTGTACAATTCTCAAGATTCAGAAGCTTTATTTTGCTAACTTCAAGAATCAAAATGGGATGATTTTAAGGGTCAGATGAGTGCCATGGTTCTGAATATACAAATAATCACAAAGATTGTCATAAAATCTTCGTACAAATCTAAGAGATATGTTAAAAGTGATGTTTACTTTTTTACAGGTAATAGTTTGGTCCTGTTTAAGGAAAGTATTACAGAGAATATACTTACGTTACCACTAACTCCGGGAGAGTCACATGACTTATTACCAGTCCCTGTTGATCATGTTGGTAACAGACAAATCATACCAGATCTAGATTCAACTGATTTCATCAAAGTTTATACCAGTGGAGAACCAGGTATATTTGTTTTTCCATTTTTGTTTTGATTTAGAACTACAGTACAACCTCTCCAAGGCAGCCCTCTCTTGAGCAATAACCTCCCTTCAACAACAGTATGATTTTTCCCCACTGTATGATTTAACTATTAATTTAACCTCTCTAGAGCATCAACCTCTCAACAACAACATAATTTTGGTACTCCCAAAGGGTGTTGCTTTTAAATGTTTTACTTTCATTTGTACAGGATTTATTAGTTGATAATGTATGCACCAGAGTAAGTCTGCACACTCCAGTCACTGCCTTTATTTATCAACTGTTCAATATAAGGGAACATGCATGTGCTGTCAAACCTCTGAACAAAGACAACACTTCAGATAGACAAAATGTAGACATTATTGACAGAACTTGGCCTTTATTTGGCAGTTATTTTGTTCTTAATAATCAATGAACGTTTGAAAAAGAATGACCTTTATTAACAGGGTCGTCTTATTATTCAGAGGTGGCCACTAATACAGGTTTGATGTTCATTGTTTTATATGGCTTGTGTTCAATTAAAACTTGAGATTTGTTTCTACAGTTAGGATTATTTTGTTACTCTAGGAAACTGCAGCTGTTCTGACAATGGAAACTGTTCCTGGACAAATGTTTGTATTTGTAATGAAGGTTATTATGGTCCAACATGTTCTACAAGTAAGTCTTCATGTTATATTGATTCCTAAATAAATACAATAAGTATGAGGGCTCAATTGTTTGCCACTTTGTAAGGAAATAACCAAACTTACCCTTGTTGTAGGATATATTCCTGGACACAGTCCTCCAAGAAAAAACAACACTTAAACATTTTAACAAAGTATGTTAATAATTCAAGAACTCAGTTTTAAGTTATGTTTTTAGCTCACCAGAGCACGAATGTGCTCAGGGTGAGCTTTTGTGATCGCCCTGCGTCCATCGTGCGTCGTGCGGTGTTCGTCGTGAAGAGGCGTCAATATTTACTTAAAACAACATCTCCTCCTACACCGCTATTCCGATTGCAACCAAACTTTGCTGAAATGATCCTTGGGTGGTCCCCTTTCAAAGTTGTTCAAAAAATTAAATTTCATTAAAAACTCTGGTTGCTATGGCAACAAATAGAAAAAACTTAAAAAATCTTCTTGTCCGAAACCACAGGGCCTAGAGCTGAGATATTTGGTATGTAGCATTGTCTAATGGAACTCTACAAAGTTTGTTCAAATTATTGCCCTAGGTTCAAAATTGGCCCCGCCCCGGGGGTCACTTGATTTATATAGACTTACATAGGAAAATTTAAAAAATCTTCTTCTCTGAAACCGCATGGTGTAGAGCTAAGATATTTGGCATATAGTACAGTCTAGTGGACCTCTACCAAGTTTGTTCAAATTATGGCCCCGGGGTCAAAATCTTCTTCTCCGAAACCACAAGGCCTAGAGTTAAGATATTTTGTATGTAGTATTGTCTAGCAGACCTCTTCCAAATTTGTCTATATTATGGCCCCGGGGTCAAAATTGGCCCTGACCTTAGGGTCACTTGATTTTACTTGGACTCGTTTAGAAATATTTTAACAATGTTCGTCTCCAAATGACCTTTTTTCCTGGTGAGCATTTATAGGGCCATCATGGCCCTCTTGTTTTAATACTAGCAGATATTTCATGTATAATTGTTATAACATTATAATTTTATTGGGAAACTAGGATTTATTCCCCCCCCCCAGCCCCACTTCATTGCAATATTTTAATAGCACAGAGATAGCTGATCCATTTATAATAAGTAACCTTATGAGATGGTAACATGAATAAATTTTATTTTATTTCAGCAAAGAAACCATTGGAGCCACCAGTCCTAGATATTGAAGCTGACTTTGGATTTTCTAATGAGGTGATTAATCTTAAAATCTCTGCTAGAAACATATCTGGAAGTCTGGAGGATATTGAGATAAAAATATCAGGATTTCCGGATGGAGCGATTTTCTCCAAAGGTACAAATACACAGGATGGATTTCTCTTGCTTGGAAGTTCTGAATTTGGTACGATCACCATGACGACTGGCTTTGAAGGAAAAATTCATTTGAATATATTAGCGATACAAAAGACATTGGATACCAACTTGACACGCTTGGGAGACCTAGAATTCATGGTTTACTCGAAACCAGACATGAATATTTGGCTGCACGGATGTTTCTTTAATAGAACTGATGGTCCTGTCAGTGCTCGACTGAATTCATCAGTAGATGTTATACAAGACACTGCATCAAGTACATCTGATCTTGTATCACATGATGTTGATCTAATACTTCCATCCTGGGTCCAGCCTCTCGGAGAATATAATGTGGAACAAACATACAGTATAAATGATAAACTTGTGAACTATATTATGGATATAAATGGTCCACTACAGAGATTTAATGTTACACTTCTTGTTACATTACATTATTCTGGTGTGCAAACTTTTGAAGTAAGAAAAACTGCAGCGATATCAGCTTTCTGCCATGAAGGTATGTTGTGTGTATTTAAATTATTATTGCATACACTTTAGTGTACATTTATTGCTTTGCATTCATAGACATTTATACTGTACTTAAACTTGCAAAAAGCCATTAACACATTATTAATGCCTGCATGAAATCAAAGTACTGACAGTACTTCATGGAAAATGAATTAACATAGACTTGCATTTCAACATAAAATGGGAACTAATTTAACAATTGCATGGTGGATGTAGAAAAACATAGTACTTAGGTCTGCATAAAAATTCATGTGTGCCGAGCGAGTGATGACTAAAGAAAACTGAACTATCGTTCTGTGAGTCTCCAAAAACTGATTCTTTTAAAAATGACACAAACATAACTTTTCATTATCTTTAAAAGTGAACAATCAAGTTTTCTTACTGTCTTTAGGACAAGGTATTGTTAGGATTGTATTGGTCATGAAGGGAGATTTTACTATAAAACAGAATTATTTGATATTTATTATTGTCAAAGTACAGTGTCCCAGGCTATGTTGTCTGTACTGTTCTCTAACTATCACTTTATTGATTCAGTTGTAAAGTTTGAAGTCAACTCAGACATATTGAATTTGTTTGTGTTAATTATCAAACTATTGTCTGATCTGTTATCATTATAGAATATGGGTTTATACTTTGCTATTGTTCACACAGAAAGATCTTTAATATACTCTTACATGCAGAAGAAGTTTATTTTTGTTTTTTTAAATATAGTTTCAGAATGTGACTGTCTTGAGAAAAATACAGAATCATGTGACACTGGAACTAAAACATGCTACTGTAGTAGAGGCTGGGGTGGAGAACGTTGTGATGAAGACGTGAATGAATGTGAAAATAAAGATATTTGTAAAAATCTCGCAAACACTGCATGTCAAAACAAAGATGGTGGATATAACTGTTTATGTCGTGTTGGTTACAACCTGACAAATAACGTGTGTGTTGGTAAGTTGAATTTAAAAGTTAGCAAGATATACTTCTTATATGGATTTGAAGATTAAGTCATGTTGTTTGACATATTGTAAGTTTCTCTACCCTGTCCCTACAGGTATTGTAGTCCATTGCTTCGGTTATCATGTGTTATTTACATTGTCTTTATTTTTATTCACTTTTGACCAAATAAACTCTACCATAATTAACATACACCCATAGAGTGCAGCATTTTGAGGTTTACAGGGAATGCTCCATAAGGAAGTTTTGATTACAACTATGTCTTTAATATTTGACTTCAATATATTAACAAATTTGTCTTTGTGCCTCTCTTAAACATTTTGTAACAGACAATATTTTCTGTATAGACCAGTCATCATAAATTTTTTGGGGAATTAATTAGTACATAAGCCATTTTTGGTATGTTGGTTCTGTTTGTGGTGAATAACACCCAGAAAAAAGTCCCCAAGAATCCCATGGTGCAAAAGCGATATTTTTGGGCTAAAAGTTGAAAAAAATAAATAAAACTGGGAATTTCAGGAATCGATGTATAACTCAAAAACTATTTGGCCAAATGAGTTATAATTTTCCAAGATGATGTGTATTGATAAAAGACATCATTTTGCTTTAGTTTCACTCTCGAGTCGCATCCAAAATGGCCGCCATAATCCAAAATGGCCGCCGAAATGTTGTTTTTACTGTTTAAATCCAAATTTGACTAATTGCCTTTTATATCAGTCATTCTAGTTTCAAATGTAAAAAGAATAAAGATTACTTTTATCTTATTTTTGATGAATTTATTAAAAAAAATAATTGTGAAACTAATAAAAGCACACAATGTAATTTTGGGAATGAACTGTATAAAAACTCGAATATGACATTCTAGAGCACTATATTTGTTCAAGTTCAGAATTATGGCCAAGGCACTTTTAACTTTTGATATTGATGAATATTAACAACTTTTGTATTTTAATGAACTTGATTATTCATTACATAAATCCAATATGGCCGCTCCAATCCAAAATGGCCGCCAAATTGTTTTTCTGTTTAATTCCAAATATGACTATTTTGTCATATTTCTAATTACAAATGTAAGAAGAAAAGAAATTACTTTTATCTTAATTGTGATGAATTTCTTTTTAAAAAGTCAATATTGAATTTATATAGCTCACAATGTAATTTTGGGCATAACCTGTGTAAAACACAAAAATATGACATTCTAAAACCACTATAATTATTCAACTTTAGAATTATGCCTAAGACATTTTTAACCTTTGATATTGATAAATACTGAGAACTTTTGTATTTTAATGTTGATTATGCATGATATAAATCCAATATTGCTGCTAAATTTAGAGTCGATAGGTCATACAACAAAAGTAAACAATTAATCAGATAATAATGAAAGATGCCAATGCAAAGACCTATCTACATCCTGGAATAGGTTCCTTCTCTTCACTTTAATCTTTTCTGAATAAGTTCTCAGATGAAGACTTTTTTTCCGAACGCAGTAGCTAGTGCCTCTTCCTGAGGGTAGGCAGTCTGTATCATTGTTGTCAACAGACAAATGCTTAATTGGAGATAAGCCTTCTCCATTGACTTTGTGGACCCTACCTACGTTTTTCTGATCGAGGTTATATTATTCAGTTTTGAGACAAAGTCTCCAAATTGTTTTAGGGATTTTCGAGCTTTTGATCTTGATAGACAAAGGGAGTTAAGATTTTCATCAGATTGAATTTCCTTAGGGATTCCTTGAGGATTTAGGTAGCCCATATACAGTCATCATTATACCATACATTTGTAGTTTGTCATGGCTTCTAGAGTTTGTGGAGGTCAGAGGAATTGAGCCTTCAGCTGTCTCTATGGGCAGTGAAGTAACAATGTTAGACATATCCTCACTATTGTCTAACTTTTCATGTTTTTGGATTGCTCTTAGACAGACGGACATGTTGATGAAATAAGATGGGAAAGTGGTCACTTCCACAAGTGTCATCTCCAACTTTCCATGTAAAAGTATCTTAGCAACGTTAGGCTACACAGAAATAGATTTTTTTCAGGCACACAAGACCTGGGATGAGTGGAAAAACTTTAGATCTCTTCCAAAACCAAGATAATTAAGTACAATTAAATCCTCTGGTCAATACAAAGTTCATTATTAATTAATTTCTTAAACATCCATTCATACTCTCTCTCTTTTACTTGATAAGTTTGATAATGTATGGGAATCGGATGAACTCCCTTCTTCCAAACATTGCTAATTCCTATTCCTAAGCTGGGCTTTCTAATGATCATCACCCGATAACTTTTACCAGTTGTATCTGTAAAGCACTGGAAAGAATAGTGAACAACGGACTTGTTTGGTTCTTTGAATCTACCAACCTTATTGTGAATGTACAGAGTGGTTTTCGTCACCAACGTGGTACAGTTGACTACCTAAGCTGTGCGCTTTAAGACTTCTAAGAGAGGCCTTTATAAACAAAGATCATTCAGTGGCTATATTTTTCGTCTTTAAAAGTGCCTGTGGCACTACCTGGAATTATGGCATATCAAATGATCTTCATGGTTTTGGGTCAAACGCCACCTTCCACTTTTTTATTGTGGCTTTCTTCCGTGTCCAAGTGGGAAACACTCTTTTAGATCCACACACGCAATAAATGGGTGTGCCGCAGGGCTGTATCCTGTGGGTCATCCCATTTAGTATCAATAGTGTAGTTGAAGTTTTAAATCTAGGAGTTTACTGCTCCCTTTGTGTAGATGGTTTTACTTGAATCCTTTTGATGTTTTGAGTCTCGAAACAAAAACCTCGTTAAAAGACGGCTCCATTAATGATATACTTGATATGAAACTATGTCGGATCAAAATGGTTTCAGTTTCAATACATTTCTACATGCATCCGGAACTATGTCTTAATATGGGCAACACACCAATTCAGGTTGAACCAGACTTTCATTTATATTAATCATATTAAATCACTCAAAAAGTAATTGCTAGAAGCCTCAATACCTTCTGAAAGTTGCCACTGACTGAGGATCTAACAGAAAAGTACTAATACGTTTATATCGGTCTCCTATCCATTCAGAACTGGACTACGGATCCATTGTATACGGATCAGCCTGGAAATCATATCTAATAGCCCTGAATCACTACATATTCATGGTTAAAGACCTGTTCCTTGAGCCTCTATGTTGAGGCAAATGAAAAACTAGTACTAAGTATCCCCTTTTTAACAACAAAAACTTGCCGCTCATTATACATTTGTATTTTAAAACTAAAATTAAATTTCTTTAACGCTACATACCAAGTTGTTAATTACACTTTATCAAAATATATCTTTGAATGTAATTCCACCACTTGGCACTTTCCAAACCTAATACCAAGAACGAAAGAAACATACCACACATCAACCCATTTATTCTGATGCTATATAATCTGATTCACTATAATATAATACAATGTAAATGAGATTAGTCTCACACACTCTTATTTTTTGTCACTACATATCAATTGCGACTACAAATGTATTTCATTTTACATTTTTAGTTGCGCTTCATTTCTTATTAACATGAATATTATCCTTTTACCAATCTGATAACATACTTCTTGACGTCCTCTTATTTAATTTCGCCTTACATGACTTATGTTGTCGATGCGCCGAAAAACAGCATTAAACATTGCATTTCCAACAGAGAAAATTAATACATGTATAACGATTCATTGTGATAGAAAAACAACATTGTAATAAAAAGTAATAACATAAAAACCACAGCCACTGACATATTCATTGTACATTATAACTACTAACCTCCACAAAAAATGCGTCTGAAACATAAGAAGTCCAATACATTTTTGCTACCTAGAATTACTTCTTGATTACTAAAGTACCAAATCTATGTTTTTGGAAGGTGATACTTTCCTACATCATCATATTAAGATTAGTTACCCTCGGCCCAATAACAGGACAGAAAATAGTACCACTTGTTGTATACGTGTACATTGCAGAGTGAGACTTTTGATAAAAGCTGGAGATATTACTGCAGAAATATTATGTTATGGCAACTTAAACTGTAAAACTTATAAGTATAATAATTAAGTATTCAAACGCACAAAAGTTTCATTTATAAACTGTTGGGGTAACAAGATTTACTAATATTGAAAATAGTTCATTCACTATTTAAAATAGTGCTCGAACACATGGTGGTGATTTACGCCATGTCGTACAAGTTTCAGCGTTTCCGACACGAAAATGCTAAAATGCGAAAATACGACAAAGTTGACCTTCCCTCAGTAAGTCCAGTACTTTGATTGAGCTTTGTAATGTAAATTACTAAAAATATATTGATTAAAAACCTTTCAATGCTAAAATACTAGAAAAAGCTACTAGCTTGACAGTTTTTTATCGCAGAAAATGTTTTTATACGACAATTCAAAAATTAATCTTAAACCAAATGAAGTTTGGGCGGCAATATTGGATTATGGCGGCCATCTTGGATTCTGAGCCAATATGAAAAACATTCAAAAAGATGCTGTTGATTAATTTTTATCAGCATAGAAGATTTAAAATGTCAGGAATGAACTGTTTTTGCGTTATACAGGGATTCCAGAAATTCGCAGTTTTATTCATTTTTTCCATCTTTAAGCCCAAAAATCTCGCTTTTGCACCATAGGATTCTTGGGGACTTTTTTCTGGTCATTCTCTATCACCTAAAGAACCAATATACCAAAAATGGTTTATGTACTAATTTATTCCCCAAAAGGCCAATTTTGAACTTTAGATGACTGGACTAGTATAGTTATATGATATTTTCTTATTATGATTTCTTCTTTGCTCTTACACCATTGTTGTTTATTTTCAGCAAATGAGGTTGAGAAAAATGAAACTATTGCTCCAACAGGTAAACGACCATTTACATGTTCTCTTTTTATACTTGTCTGTCTGAATAACTGACTCACTAGGTAAGGCATGTGTGCAATTTTAAAATCTAACATTCAAAATTCTTTTATCTCTCTTAATTGTTTAGTACAGAAGGCAGTTGAATATGGACTAAAGCAGGTGTCTAGAATTAAAAAAGGAGAAAGTACCATATCCATGACAGATGTGTTGCATTAATTAGAGTCCGTGGCTGTGGTCGAGTGCATGGTCAGTGTGCTGGATTTATGACCTGGCAATCCAGGTTCGATACCCGATCACAGCAGGCCATACCATATTATGAAAATTTAAATACAATGTTGATTTTCCTCTGCATATGGAGAAATTGCCAGTTCCGTGTAGAAGGTTAGAATACAATTAAGGAAAATTTGTTATGTGAATTGGTCGCCGTATTTGTCTGAAAAATTGTTGAAAAAAGACCAAATAAATAAATATTAAAACCAAAGCTTGGGCCTACACCAATTTACAATAATATACAGTTAGCAGATTGTGTAATTACTCAGAATCACTGATCTTTCAGTTTATATACTAAACAGTATTCAATATTAAGACCACCTGTTTTTACTGACCACAGATTGTCTATATGTCCTCTAATGAGACCACCATAACTTCGAGACCAATCAGGGGCTTGTGGTAACTCACTGGACCACTCAATGAAAGGTTGTGGGTTTTGTTTCTCGGCGCCACCTTATGAATTTCTCAGGGACGTTTTTTCAGTGTCCCCATTCCTTACTACTGAGCCAAGTACTGTGTCTAGAAAAATCGCAGGGAAAATGGTGAGGAGTGAATCGATGCTTTACACAGGGCATGACAAAGAACCAGGAGGAACTGTAAGAAAGAAGTAGACTAAGTGATGTAAATGCCTGGTTCTCCTGTATCTTATCTCCTCTCTCTCTGGGGCGACTCTAAAATGACCATAGTTATTGAATGGGCTGTTAAACAACAGATGAATAAATACAACTGAGACTCCATCATGAAGGTTTAACTCTTTAATTAAAAATGGTTTGATATGCATATCTGAAAAATTGTATTTTTATTATCCAGATATGAAGTACAAGCTATCCGTTCGTATTGACTTTGATATACCAGTGAATTTAAACCTGGATGTTGCTCAGACTTACAATTATTATCTACAGAAAGCATTCACGATGGTAAAGTATATGTTCTTCTCTTATTTCTGTATTTAAACTTTTAATTGAAGACCTTGATTTTAACACTCAAGCAAATAAACAACTTATTGTAAACATGACTGTATGTGTAATAAACAACTTATTGTAAACATGACTGTATGTGTAATAAACAACTTATTGTAAACATGACTGTATGTGTAATAAACAACTAATTGTAGACATGAATGTGTAATAAACAACTTATTGTAAACATGACTGTATGTGTAATAAACAACTTATTGTAGACATTACTGTATGTGTAATAAACAACTTATTGTAAACATGACTGTATGTGTAATAAACAACTTATTGTAAACATTACTGTATGTGTAATAAACAACTAATTGTAGACATGACTGTATGTGAAATAAACAACTTATTGTAAACATGACTGTATGTGTAATAAACAACTTATTGTAAACATGACTGTATGTGTAATAAACAACTTATTGTAAACATGACTGTATGTGTAATAAACAACTTATTGTAAACATGACTGTATGTGTAATAAACAACTTATTGTAAACATGACTGTATGTGTAATAAACAACTTATTGTAGACATGACTGTATGTGTAATAAACAACTTCTGGTAAACATGACTGTATGTGTAATAAACAACTTATTGTAGACATGACTGTATGTGTAATAAACAACTTATTGTAAACATGACTGTATGTGTAATAAACAACTTATTGTAAACATGACTGTATGTGTAATAAACAACTAATTGTAGACATGACTGTATGTGTAATAAACAACTTATTGTAAACATGACTGTACGTGTAATAAACAACTTATTGTAAACATGACTGTATGTGTAATAAACAACTTATTGTAGACATGACTGTATGTGTAATAAACAACTTATTGTAGACATGACTGTATGTGTAATAAACAACTTATTGTAGACATGACTGTATGTGTAATAAACAACATATTCTTGACATGACTGTATGTGTAATAAACAACTTATTGTTGACATGACTGTATGTGTAATAAGTAAGAAGTTTTATGGAAACATAAAGATTGAAACCCTCTAGTAACTACCGGTAGATTATAAACAAAGTTTTTCGAACATTTAGTTACCATTTGATTTGTTTGCTCAAGATTGACTTAATATTGCTAAACTTGATATATACATGTACTTGATATATACATGTATTTGATATATACATGTACTGGTAGCAAGGTTTTATGTTGACCTAGTTTGACATTGTGTATAGGGTATCTTAGGTCAAGGCTGTTTTTACTAAAAATATGAAAAAAATTGTTGTTTCTCAATTTACTGTTGATGTTGAAATGCTTTTGTTTGACATTCAGGTGACATTGCCACATTTCTTGTTTTACAAGTGCCTTTAGTTATTGTGTCTGTTTGGTAAAAACTGTGATAACCTATTTATTTCAGTAGCAGTTCAGAGGTCATTTTTTTCTAATTTCAGTTGGAACGTTATTACAAGAAAATTCTTGGAAATAGTTTTGTGAGGTTGTTAGTGACGAGAATCCGGTAAGCTGAATGAATGTTTTGTTAAATATTGTCTGTATTTGTTTAACAATATTCATCATCAGTCTGTATTTTATCTGAACATGATGTTTATTTGAACTAAACACAGCTCTTAATGGCTTACCTGCAAGTGCTAACATGTTGCCTTCCATTTCATAACAGTGAGATAGTTTTCATTGTGGCATTACTGTATATAGTATTTATATTTATAAATTAGCTGTAATATTCATTCAATAGCCTGATTAGCTCAGTTGGTAGAGCATCTGACTTGCAAGCAAGAGGTCGCGGGTTCGAGCCCTGCATCCAGTACTTTTCCTCCTCCTATTACAAGATGTAGGATTTAAATAATCAAAGTACTGAAAGTACTTAAGGAAACTGAACTTGCACTGCAACATGGAACAGGTACTAGTAATTTAAACAGTTGCATGGCAGATGTAGAAAACAAAGTATTTTGGTCTGCATCAGAATTCATGCGTACCGAACAAGTGACAGTTGTGGAAAGCTGAACTATCATATAGTTTCAAATATAGATTCAGTGAAATACATTTACAGTGTACTTGGATATTGTGAAGAATCTGATATCAGGAAAGAATTATTTTCCTTGACCAATTAAGCACTTCTTTTATTGAATCATGAGACATTGTTACATTTAATAAAGTAAAGTAAATATTTGGGTCACAAGGAATTCACTTTAAACCTATTCTACTGTATATTTACTAGGGGTGCAATGATATGACATAACCCATATTGTGATATATTGCAATATGCATTGCAATACAGAGAATTAATGAAAACACAATTAAACTAAAGTCACTGTTAACTCAAGTGTTAACACATTACCAGATAAAATTCTTTCATAAAGTGTAAATAGTAGATGGCTTATCAGTACCAATAGATAAAGTGTCAGTTTTACACATTGTACCAATATAGGTTTATAAAAAGTGGAAAACTGCAAATAATTTGTTATTAACCAGGTTTCACTAAGTTGTACCACTAATATTTACTTTGATTTTGTGTCATCATAATTTTACAGTCGTGGAAGTGTGATTATTGACCATGAACTTGTCACTGTAAACAGCACAGCTGCTGCACAAACTATGTCTGTAGTATTAACACAGATGACACACCCTGGAGACACACCACTAACATTTGATGGTCAGAATGTATCAGTCACAGAAGTTACAGTAGATAATAAAGAAGGTAAATTGTTGGGGAAAAATATTAACAAAAATGCAATCCAGGATATACCTACACTTATAGACAAACACTACCAGTATATTCCTCACAAGTCTGTGCATCACCAAGTCACTGGTAGTGTGGTATCCATCATTATCCCCTGCTGAAATGTGTAGGTGTCCGCCCATGCGTCCGTGGGTTCATCACACTTTCTTCTGTGCACAACTACTCCTTCATTTCCCATGCAATTTTCACCAAACTTTCACATAATTATTATTTATTAGTTTTACGATTGAAGTAGTTACCCTTTGTTTGTCTTGTACATTTCCACGCACATTTTGACACACTTCATTAAAGTGATATTCACCAAGTTATTCACTACATTTCCTTTTGTTTTTTCTCTTTTTTGAAAAAAATAAGCAAATTCTGACTGTACTCTTTTGACAAAAATGCACCTGTGGCGGGGATACAGTGTCTGTGACCACTTCTTATTGTTTACTATTTCAAATGTGTTTTAGATCTATACACATACTGTACTTTTCAATTAAATCTTTGGTTTTTTAATACAATGTACTTTAATAAAACGTTAGGCAAGCAATTGCATTCTCAAATACAACAAAATGTTAATTATTTTTTAACTTTTGTACATTCTTGAATCCATTGAACTTACATTTTGTATATTTTTAATATTTTTCAGTTACTGGTGATGCCTGTAAAATCTTCACATTAACGCATCCATGTGAAGATTTAGAGTGTGTAGTGGAAGAAAATATACCAGAATGCCGGTAACATATCCAATCTTATAATTATACAATTAAATCATAAAATGTTGAAATGTTAAGGTCAAAAGGACGGGAGAAAAAGTAAATATTAAGACTGTGGCTGTGACCTAGTGGGCAGTGCATTGGACTTGTAACTTCAGGGTATGAATCTCAATGCATCAGGTCATACACTTCTATGATAATTTGACAGTCATGTTGGTTTTCTCCATAAGTGGAGAAGTTGCCGGTTCCTTGTGAAAGGGTAAGTTAGTACTGGTCCAAGAAAACTTGATAGGTGAAGCAACCGCCATATATAACTGAAAAGTTGTAGGAAAACAGCATTAACCCCACTGAAAACAAGTGATTAATATAATTATGGTTTTAGATATGTTTTAGTGAATATTATTATATAATTCAGTGTTAAAGATTTTTTTACAAAGGGTTTGTTTCTCTTTTCAGTCCAGTGCAACCAACAGAGAAAGATGACAGTGGTAAGTGCACAATGACAGTAAATTCTCACACACACTAAAATCTCTCTATAGGAGCCCTCTTGAGCAACAACCTCCCTTCAACAACAGCATAATTGTTCTTACTGCATGATTTGAATATTAATTTAACCCCTCTAGAGCAACAACCTCTTAACAACAACATAATTATTCTACTCCCTAAGGGTGTGGCTTTGGAGAGATTGCACTGTGGTAGCTTAGTAAGATCTCCTCATTAAAAGAACCACCTATTTCTGGACTGGTCATCAATCTTTCTGTATACCATGATATCACTACAATTATAATTATATACTATCTATGAGATTATTCAATTATTAATGACACTATACCCGCTTTTATAGTACCGCTTTTAAAGCTTTCATTTTAGGAAAGAAAAAATACCTTGTTTAGGGTACTGGAACAAGCCTGTTGAACATCCATATATTATGAAGGCAGTTTGAGATTAATCCACAAAAGCTGTATAGAAAAAGAAAACATTTCTTTGAACAATTCTAACTGACATTTTGTGATCAAGTTTCCCAAATCATGACTTTTTTGTGCCTAATGATTTTCTGAGTTAACTCCCTTTATAACTTGTATATGCATAGAGGTGTGCATGTACATATTGTTTAAAAAAAAAGAATCTGAACTTGGTTCTTCTATTTCAGATAAAACAGTTCTTATCATAGCATTAGCGTTAGGTATCACCCTAGGTTTAATTATATTAACAATGATTGCTGGTGCATGCTGTCGAAGATCCAGAAATGAACAAAAGAAGAAGAATCGTAAATACGAGGCTACGTATCGCCGTCCTTTGTCTACAGATGATCCTCAGGCCTCGGCATCTGTTGAATTTTCAAATCTTGCCTTTGATTCAGACGTGAAGAGGATATAGCAGATAAGATAATTAAAAATATGCATGACACCACTTCTTGTTCAAATAGATTAACCAAAGTAGTTAAATGTTTCTTTTGGATGTCTAACTTCACTTCAGAATTTAATGTTTTAATATTGGTGGAAGACAAAGTTTGGTATTCTGGAAAATTGGATATTTTTTGTATGCACTGGATTTATATTGTGCTAATAAAAAACCGACAGCCATAGTTTTAAGAGTGAATAGAAGTCGCCGGTCTTAGAAATGATCATTATTCAGGTTTTAAGATTAACTTCAAATGTGTGTTCTTGATTAGAACTATTGACAGACAGATGGTCACTATTCACAAGTGGACCTACCACAGGATGGACTATGTAGATACATGTAAATACAAAAATAGTCCAAAACAATGTTTAACTGATATATGTCCTTAGTGAAGTGTAATTCTCCAGACACACGAGTTTAAATTGAATTAAAGAGGATCTTGTTAGAATATGACCATACATGTGTCATAGACCAATGCTGGAATCATTTCCAAAAACACCCAGTGAAATATTTTTATTCAGGAGTCTATATTTCAGATTATAAAGTTAATCAAAATATGATGTTGTTCATATATTTTTTTATCCTACCAGATTGTTCCTAGGTATACATGTGTATGTGTACTTGATGGGGCATGAAAGTAGCAGCAAGGACCCATCCAGCAAATATTCATATATTTTTATTTAACATAATGTATATATGTCATCATAAATATATAACTATAAAAATGTATTTTATAAATTTTATGAAATAGTTGTTTGTTTGTACAAACTGTTATATACATGTACATAAATGTGAAATCTCATTTTTTCGAGGAATTTTACATCTGACTTTCCGACATTTATCATGTACATGAATGTGAAATCTCTAGTTTTTTAGGAATTCCACATTTGACTTTTATATACATAATTATTACACCATTTAAAAAGTCTGCAACCCGATCATTTTGTATCGACACTTCATTTTTTCTGTTAGGTCTAAATGTATTTTTCACTAATGAAGAACCCTAATATGCCGACTTAATCTTACTGATACTTCAAAAAAAGAATTGCATGTACAGTCAAATCTGTCACAGGTTTTGTTCTAATTCACAATGACAGCTCTTTAAACGAGAGGGCCAAGATGGTGCTAGAATGCTCATCTGAGAACAAAGGAACTATAATTAACGACCAGGTTGTATAGTTTTCATCTTGTATAACCCATTCTCACATAGATTTTTATCAAAACCAACAATGAAGGTGCAATAATACAGTAAACAAGCTAAAACGTAGCAATTTCTAAGTCAAGGGCCCATAACTCTACAAGTACAATTCCACCCATAATCAAAATCATCAAAGACCTTTAGGTTATACACATTCACTGTAAATATGTTCAGGATTTGTGAAAAATTGAAGGCACTGGAGTGTAAACAAGCTGATAAATAGCACATTTTCTATGCCAAGGGCCCATAACTCTTGAAGTCGTGGTTGGATTTCCCCCATAATCTAACTGATCAATCAGGTGAGCTAAAAATAACTGGCCTTTATAATAGGTGGCTGCTAATTCAGGTTTGACTGTATGTTTTAAACAGTTTCTAACAGTAAAAAATGTTCTAATGTTTTAATATAGTCATCTCGAGCAAAATATGTCTCAAATACGTAAAAGTTGTTATTTCTTCAAAAACTGGAAGTGATAAATTTAGAAACTTGGATCTAAAATCTCACTGAGGCAGTGAACATACCAGCGTTGTCCCGATGTGTCTCTTATGGGCCACTGGCTTAGCTCTTTTGCTCTTCTGTGAGATAAGAGAAACATAGACTCTAATCTGCTCTCTAAAGCATGGATCAAAACTTAGATTACCAGACAGGGAAATTATTGTTACCTCCTGTAATATCTATTATTACAGCCAAATAAATGTCTCCATCTCTTTCTGTATTATTGTCAAAACATTATTGTGTGTAATAAGAGGAGGAAAATAATGTACCCGACGTGAAGCTCGAACCTGCGACCTGCTTGTATGTCAGATGCTCTACCAACCAAGCTAATCAGACAGGTGAATATCACAGTCATTTATTTAATATACAAATACTATCAATTTCATATACCATACTACTACATAAAGCTTCAACAGTATGTCATGGACAAACAATAAACATGCTGACAGTGTGTTTACTATTTCATCAAGAACAAATGAAGAATGTTTACCATTTAATATCACATTTTATAATTATACATACAATACAAACATACATATCAGAAATTATCCTTTTTATAAACATAACATGTAAAAATTCAACTTGTGGGTTTTTTGAAAAAATACATTTCAGGTAGCAAAATTGGCTCAGTGCTGAATAATAAAGTTTAATGTGGAAAAGTATAAACCCCCACCCAACTGTATTCCTAAGCAGACCTTTTACCAAAACAAAGCATCAATGCAAATTTGGTTCACATTTCTACCAATGTTTAATCAATGTCCCTTTCTGTATTGTGATGGCATTCAGCCATTATGAAATATACAAACACACTCCAGCCATTTTTAATGTACATTAATTTATGGTAAAAATATTATTGCATGTAAAGTCTCTGAGTATTTTATAAGCAAGCCCTAATCTGATAATATAATAAAATATGATTTTTAACCATATTCAAAATTCAAGTCTTTTGATTGGATGGCGCTGAAAGCAGAATTTTCAATCAACCAATGAAAGTGCTTCATTTTGAAAGTGGTCTCCAACTTAGTATTGAACTCTTAAGATAAAAGAGATAAAACAATAATCAACAAATTAACAAAACATTACACATTAATATACAAATAAATTACCCAATTTTTGTACAACAATGTCAGTGTCACTAATGAAATAAATACTTCTTATGATATACAATCTGAACTGAAAAATGTTACACTAATATTGCACTGAGTCTGCATTAATAGTTCAGTACAAAAAGTGGGTAAGTAAAATTTCTCATTCACATTTAGTAGTCATCAAATCTGGGTACAGTTTTTCAACTGTGATAAGATTTAATCATAATAAAATTATGTACAAATATAAAAATATTCTTGCATGTGGAAAAATGTTGTGGATTGCACTGGTCCCAAGTAACCTAATGTAAGTAGCAAAGTCATGAAGTGTCATGATAAAAGAAAATGTCATCTAAGTAAATCTGAATATTTGTTTATAAGTGTCCGAGCTTTAAAATGAGAGAAAAAATGGTATTCTTCCTTCTACACTGGGGAACCTTATAGGCTTTGATAAAAAATAGCACATTATAAAACATATTACATGTTAAATTTGGTATTCTTTATCTCAATATCACCAAATAATCCCCTAAAAATGTCCCATGAGAAGGGGGGCTTAAATTTTACAAATTCTTTTTCATTTTGCTTCATCAATTCTTTGATATAACATGTTTTCTTCAAAGGGTGGTCATCAATTAGAGAATTGTAAGTGATTAGGTGTACTGGTAGGCAGATGTAAAAACTGAATTTTTGTAATAATATTTATAATCAGAATAAAAATAATAATAAAATGAAACATCATGAAGGATGAATGACAAAAATTAGTGAAGTAAAATATAGTGTATAAAAATATTCTTTTTTGAAATAGCCTTATATTACAGCAGTAATTTATGATAGCAAAAGCATTTTTACAGCAAGCAATACATTCTTTGTGTGCATCTAAGCTTTCAATCTTTCATAAAAATAAAATATCATGTCAATAAAGCAACTGATATCCATAAAATAACTAGAACATTCATAACACCATAGATTTCTATAATTATGAGAATGTTTACTGTGAAGAGAGATTTTTTTAAAACATTCATTAAGTGCTATTCATTGTACTTTTAACTCTTCAGTAATCCATATTTACTGGAAAAAATATTATTCAGTAAAAACAGTGAAAACTGTGCTTGCCCCACTTTCTTATTCAATTTGGCTTTCTTATCTTAATAGAATATCATTCTATCATCATTGTTTTGAAGACTTATTACACACAGTGCATGCTCAAAGAGTAGAGGACATAAAGACGGTTAGAATGTTTTTGTTATAAGAAATCTACAGTGCTACCGCTCCTATTAGGTTCTTATTTACAAAGAACATATACCTATACATGGTTCATAGAACTGACCACAATGTCTAGAATAAATGAAATCTGAGCATTATATACAGAACTCTAATTACAATAAATCATGACTTTTAAATTACTACATTATTATGACTCTAACTTTCGGACTGGCTATTCTGTCTTTTTTCAATTTCATAACAAGATCATCTTATTGTTAAACCATTACCCCCCTCTAAGTATTAATGTTTTAGTTTACAACACAAGAACATTGCCAGCAGTCCCAACACTCGTCTGTTCACTGCCTCACTGAGATCTATCCACCTAGGAAGTTTCATGTTGTTACATTTTACAGTTTCTGAGTAATGAGCTACATTAAACTTTTTGAACAGACAAAGACGCTGTGATCACTACAGCTCAACCTTTTCTTCAAAACACAGCCAAACTATAAAGCAACAGTACAATAATATGATTCGTCAATTTCTGAAGATGTTAATAAATTTAACCATTGGCAAGACAGCTTTCTATTACCGGTTTCAAAAATTGGTTTTATACCAAAATTTGGCTCAAACAATTTTCTGTTCCACAGTAAACAGAATAAACAAGAGAGAGCACTCATGATACCATAAATAATGTCACCGAACATTTAATTCATGTAAAGTATGAATATCATATGTACACTAGAAATGTGTCCATAGGACACGAATGCCCCCACTGGAAGCCTAGTCAAAAAGGGGCCATAACTCCTGTGAAAATGTTTGGATTTTAATGGAAATCACACCTGACCTGAATTATATAATTATACACATTCATGTACTACATGAAAACAATCCATAAACTATTTCTTCAGTTATCACTCACAAACCAAAATTAAAACGGACGGACAGGAGTAACACTATGTCCTTCCGCCATTTTGAATGGTGGTAGAATAATGGTGGTAGAATAATGGTGGTAAAATAATAAAAATTTCACACACACAGATTGCACAGTGAATGTCTTCACGCTATGAACTACCATATTGTTCAGGTTATCCCGCTATAATCCACCATATTGTTCAGGTATAGGAGTTTGTTGTAGAGGACTAGATGATAATGGTGTCCTGGCTCCGTCATTCTTTCCTTTCTTTTGTTTCTTTTTCTCCTTGTCAGGAACTTTATCACTGAAATAAAAAAAGTGTTTGTGGAACCGGATGCCCCCTAAAGGCCAACTGGATGGTATGACCTTGACATTTGACCTCAAATTCTATACAGGTCATCTACATGTGATGACCAATCAAAATTATCAACAAATTAAATCTGATGAGCTTAGGCCAAATCATTATTTGGACTAGATTTGGGTACGGACAGACGGACAGACGGACCGACATGTGCAAAGCAATAGATCCCCTTTTTTTCAAAAGACTGCATAATAAAGTCAACCCTTGGGTCAACTTCCTATAAAAGATGGCTCCATTGTTCTATGGGTTAAAGCTTAAACAAGATCTTTTTTTATGAACACAATGTCCCCTCAACGTGACCTTTGACTTATTGACAGATAATGTACATACACTATAGAGGTTGTCATGAGGAACGAACACATGAAGTTTGATGGCTGTAGGTTGAAGCGTTTTGATTTTAAAGGCAATGTCAAAGTTTGGTACAGACAGACAAACAGGTCAAAAACGACATGGCCCCGGTCTATCGATACAGGAGCATAAAAAAATCTAAGTTTCAGCTGGCACGACTGAATAGATACATAATGATAATGCATATGGACGTAATAATTAATTATCCGTAGAATTATAGTGACTCATTGAAAACAAATACAGTAGAAATATGTGACCCTCTTACCTGAAGAAGGTTAAGGCATCAAGTAAAGTTTGTTTACATGGATTATTTGACAATGTGGAATCTTTCTCTAATATATGGTTGATTAGGTTCCTTAAATATGTCTGTAACACCAGACGTCTGCTCTCAACCACTTTCGCATCCTTCAAATTGATTTTAAAAAAGACAAAATATCAGTTTTTGTTTCTTGGAAAAAATCTTTAAGGAGTATTACAGAAAATAGACACACAAGTTCTTGATGTGTATTGACTTTTATATTTATTACAATGGCCATCAAATAGTTACATATAGTAAATCTAAGTCTAGACGTTTTTATTATAAAATTCTTACAATAGCAGGGTTCACAATAACAATCAGCCGCCAGCTGATTTAGCCACTTAGAAACTAGTTTGGGCCGATAAGAAATCTCAAAGTTTTAAAAGTATTGCTGGTTAAAATGACTGGACCCCCCCCCTAGCAGGCCTATTAGTCTAGCTTTTGGGCCTGTTGGCCATAAACTTATTTAGAACTCTGCAATAGGCCTATAATGAGGAAGAGTCACAGATTTAACGCATGAAGTTACTTGTAACTTTTATACCTTTTTACCAAAGGATTTCTTCCGAGGAAAATCATATTTTCCAGTCAGTGGATGTTTTTTCCTCATTTCTGAATGTAGGTCATTGAATTGTTTATATCTTTTATACACATTCCATTCTTCATCTTTAATTCTTACATACACCTGAAAGAGATGAATAAATATAAAGTAAGGTCCATTGTTTAAACAAAAATAGACATAGTACTAAGTAGATATGTTACAATCATAACTATTGTATGTAACCATGTATCATAAACGGCTCATTAATGGTGATGATTAAAACTGAAGCTTCAGATCTGATATCTCTTGCAGAAAGACCAAACAAATATATGTAGCAGAGTTTTTGTCTGATTTAGGGCCGAAATTCCCAGGTCTGAGAAGTACATGTATATATTTTCCCCAAAATTCATAAAAAATTGTCAACAGTTTAATGTCATTTTTCTCGATTAATTGGTAAAAAGATCATTAAATTGACCTGTAAGACAGCACTTTGTTTATAAACACGAATATTGTAACATATTTATAATTAAATGATGGAAGGATGTATATATACTGTCATGTTAGTTATTGTTCCCATTTCTGTCAAGATGCCACCTTTCCCCTAAAGATGAAACTAAACATTGAGGTGAATTGTTGACTATTAAAGTAGAACAGTATAATAATTACCTGATATACATGATGACTATCGGATGCTGAACCACGTAGAAATGCTGATGGAATCCATACATTGATAAGACGAGCTTGCTGTATACTTAAACTATAATAATAATATAACCAATTAAGATTTTACACATGGTTAGTACTAGGTTTAACATTCTTAATATAACTGTCCAACTCTCACTGGATGAAAACAATAATTCACTTATCTAAACTCATTCTTACTTAACATTAGAATATTATAAGAGATGCACTAGCCATTAAAAAAAATAATTAAAACTAACAAAAGTAGACAAAAAAACAACACAAACCTATCAGCCCCCATTGCCAGTAGATCATCAGTGAAGTTTATATCATTTGGTAACTATAATAAAACATTCAGAATTAAATAAGAATACATTGTGTACTTAAGAATCATGATGTTGATTAAAATGCAAATAGTTCTCAACAATTAAGTAAAATACCTCATCAATAATGGAATATAACTACACTGATGATATAAAATCTTCTAATGGCTCTCTATATTAAGTGCATTAAATCATTCAAATTATAATTAGAGTGTCAAAAAAACATTTTAAAACACTCTTAACAACTACTTGAAAATATGAAAATAGCTGTGTAAAAAGTGAAGTTTCCCGAGATGTTCCAGAAAATATTCTGTAATTTACTTACCGGCCCTCGTAGATCAATAAGTTCATTTTGTAATCTTTTAAGCATGGTTTCACGTATATTTAACTGTCTATGTAACAATTCATTAAATTCCATTAATTCACCATGCATTTCTGCAACCTGTAAGGATAAAAGATGATTGACTGTAAGTATTGAACAAATACCATACCTTGGCCACAGGTTATTTGAAATCACTTTTAAAGGACCAATCAGCATAAACATATAAGAAGTTAAGTAATGCAATCAGAAATTATTTTAAACATTTTACTGAGCGGAAACATTTTCAAATTATGGTAAGAACTTGATTAATATCAAATTCAATCAGTGAGCATTGATATAAAAAATTATTGATATATTGTTAATATTTTAGCCAAATGAGAGAGGTGGAATAAAGTCAACAGTAATTAATGTTGGGTACTGAACAGGATATTTGTTCAGGAAAAGAGGAAAATGCTGGACGCTGGTAAACAGAAAGGGGAGGGGTAACACGTGAAAATGGCAAATTCAGGGAGTATATATTCATAATACAAACAGTAAATAGATTTTTTGGGAAAATGTAGACATAGACTATCAGTGTTACATTCTTATTAAAAAAAAAATTGTGACACATTGTATAATTGAAATGGTGATGGAATCAAAGTCCTGTAAGGAAGCATAATGGATCTAATACAGAACTAATCCTCATTTAACATTCATAAATTACTCTAACAAACCTGTATAAGTTTTTTCTCATATTCTTCGGCTTCATGACTATAATCTGTTTTAGGTTTCTCAGGTGGTATAACAGGCTGTGGTTCTTCCATATGAATACCAAGGCTTACTGTATAATAGATTGTAAGACTTACATAACACTTACTTAACTTGAGACAGATCTCCCATGTTATATCTCAATTTTGTTTGCAAAACTCTTCCAGTAAGATTTTGTAACTTTTCAAGTAATGTTTTGTATGCATGTTTATCGATCAATATTTTAATTTACACTATGTCTTATTACTAAAACACATATGGATCTGAACTAGGTTGAATGAAAATGAGATTGATCTTACATGTTTTATACATGTAATGTCAGGTCCGGGTCTTAAACTGAGGTGACTCCATTATCATGTTTCAGTTATAGACAAGATATAGAAAATTGTTCTGAAAATATGAGGTCAATATAATATTGTGGTCTTCATCTAGAGACGGCCTGTAAGTGAAGTTTTATCTTACATATTCAATGAAATAGAATAATTTCATCCTCAAAGAAAGTTTTGAATGACAACAGTATTCAGAGTGATGTGACTTGAGATAGCAAAAAATGTTTACCATCAACAGCTGTGCCTTCAGTTCGTAACATCTGAACAGCATTTACATATTTCCGAAGTTGATGTTTCAGTAAATCATTCTCCCTGAAGTAAAAGTAACTTCATGTAAACTGTTCAAATCAACGATACAGGAAAACCTCCACAGAGAGAATTTTCAGTGGGTAGGTAGGACGGACATATTTTCTTTTTAAAATTCATTTTTTACATTGATTCCAAAATACCTATCATAATTGCAAATATAATTATTGTTTTACCCAAGAGACCCAAACAAGTTGAGTAGGGCCTATTTGGTGAGTACATGTAGATAGCATTACCCAAAATAAACTATTTTTCAAAGGTGGCCCACTGTTTATAAAACTTGGGACTGACCACAACATTTAATTAGCATCATGATTTTCAAATTTATAAATTAACCCTAACCCATTTAATGCAAAGATAAGACATTTCTTTTCAAAAACAAAAATCCATGAATTTATGTCCCCACGAAATAGCCATTTTAGTAAATACCACAAAACTTGAGCCCACGAAAATAAATGAAAATTCAGTACCCAACTTACAATAAAAGAATAAGTCTGTTTTGCCAATTTATTCTTTTTACTTTATTTTTAAAAGTGATTTCAGCATTTTACAAAATCTAATTACTTTTGAAGAGTGACATTTTTGGCTTGTTCTTTTTCTATTTTGGCAGCAGATGAGTGTTTAAGATCCTCGATCTCAGCACGTAGCACGGATGATGAATCCATCTCTTGTTCTAACATCTGTTTTAATGACCTGATAATTAAGGACAAAACAAAGGAATCATGTAAATCTAGGTTACTTATCAGATTTTTTTCTCTCTTTTGAAACATAGCTAGGACAATAATATTTGATATAATATTTAATATCAGCAATACACGATTATGATAAGAAACACCGAGACTAAACATGAGATCAGGGTAACAGTTTAAATACTGGAGATTAATACATGCTTAAACCTCAAGCATTTGATTGGCTGTTTCTGAGATTAAACTAAAAATTAACTAACAGAAGAGCTACACAATGAGAAAGGCCTGTAAATATATTTACTGAATCTCTGGTTCAATGTAAACATATCACCTATGTTTCTAGATCAATAGATCTGTTATTAATGATGCATAACCCTAAACATTTATACAAGATATGTATAAGAGAGTGGTTACCTCCCTTTGACCAATGTAGAAGTTTTACTCACTTATTTTGTTCCTCTATTTCATCTTTCCTGAGCATCATAGAAACTACAGCCTTCTTTAATTCCTCTGTAACAAACAGATAACATTGTTAACATTTTGTAGCATTTTTATCATATTGTTATGCAAAGTCTCAGCAGGAATCTAAAGCATGATATAAGCTTTGGCAACTGATTATCAGTAACAACAGACTTGTACCATTTTATTATATTCTTCATTGAAAACATTGACAATTTTGTACTTTTCATTGACAACAGTAGCTGTCCTTTTAATATGTCTGCCAATGCAAACAATGTCTATTTCTTCTTTTGTTTTTATACATACATATATATAATCAGCTGAGAATCAAGTTAAACTAGTCACAGATAAAATAAAGGGGGATAACTCTTGTAGACACTGACAATGATTTACCTGTGGACATTTTATCACTGTGTATATCTTCTACCATATTTCCTCCATCTCCCTGTGTTCTGTGACTGAAATTTTGAGAAAATGATTATTATTCAATTACATCAAATATTTTGAAAAATCTGACCCCCACTGAAAAATGTAAAACATGCAATGTCCCCCAGTGTGTTAGTAAGAGAATATTAGATACTGTCGTTACATTTCATTCTGTGAATGTGACTAATTCACTTATTTCATGGGTATGTTAATCTGTGGATTTTCTAATTTTGGACATGAGAAAATAATAAAATCCTCAATTAGATGGTAACTTGAAAATCAAAATGATCAATATACAAAAATATAAAACAAATATATACCTTTCATTGAAACCAATTTGAGCTTGTTGTAAAGCAAATGTAGCCGACTGTATATCTTCCCCATTATAACCTGACAATGTACTGGATTCATCTGTTCATTAAATTAACATGAATACAATATAAGAGTCTGTGATTGTGCTGATTATCATATTGTTTATCACCAGTATTTCACTTATATATGACCATCAATTCATCAAATAAATGAACATTAATTATCTTCCAGTATTTCACTTATATATGACCATCAATTCATCAAATAAATGAACATTAATTATCTTCCAGTATTAAATGATACAAATAGGATAGCTTTCAAGTTTCAGAATGATGATACATTTGTAATATGTATATAAGTCTTTTAAAAAAAGTTACAGACACAAAAATAGTGTAACTTTATAAATACTAACATGAACGCACTAATCCAGTATCATCATCCTCTATTGCTGGTTGTCCATTTGGAGTTACTGGCATCATAGAACCACTCAACTCCATACTATAAATAAAACCATACAACTAGTTTTAACATAATTTTCACAATTAAATTTTATCGTCCTTACTGCTTAAAAAATATAATTTTACCTACAGAACCAGTATTGACTTTTCAAATTGACTCACTTTTTGTAATATAGTATGAATTTTTAGTCTAAATTTTCTTGTTTATTTTTTCAAGTAGCAAAATTCATTTGTAACCTGAGTAAAGTCAACAGAAAATGGAGAAAATGAGTCTTTGTACCTTTTATGTGTATACTGTAATTTATATACATGTAACAAGCAGAAAGTTTATTTAGAATGTATAATCCAAGTTATAAAATCCATGTATATAATAATATGTATATATTGCACAACTGACATAACAGTCATGTAACATTACTCTCCTGAAGACTATATCATTCAATACATAGAACAAGGAAGATATTTGTCAGCAAAAAAATAAGTAAATAATGCACATCTGTGTTCATTATTCATTAATGTTTTAATGTATCAATTTGTCTCAGGGATTCCTATTTGAAACACGAGGGGCCATAATATTACTAATTTAACTAACAACAAAATCCTGAAGATAATATCACATGTCTTAATTCATAAGAATGTCAACATTCTTCTTAAAATTAAATGTTACTGTTGTACATCACTCTAGTAAATTAAGTCTATTATATTGATGATCAATTTTGTGTTCTATCAAAGTACTATAATAATTTTATGAAAAATTTATTGGCATGGATTCCTTTTTTGTAGTGAAATCTAGAAGAAAAATGAACTCATATATGTTTGAAAGACTCACAACGAAGTGATACAATCAGTCTTATATCCACCATATGAGGTAAGGTGCTAGTGCTCTAGAAAGGCAAATGTTCGTATTGTGTAATGTTTGGCACAATCACCAAATATTTATAGTATTTTAATGAAAACAGATATTTACAGTATAAGTCTCAGATGAAACGTAAATTTCAACAGAAAAGAAGATTTTTTACAACAATGGAGGAATATACATACTTTTTACATAAGGGAATGCAACAAAATGTTGGCTCAATGTCAATCCCAACTCCATAAAACACTGTCAGCATGCCTTACCTTATAAAACACTGTCAACATGCCTTACCTCATAAAACACTGTCAACATGCCTTACCTCATAAAACACTGTCAACATGCCTTACCTCATAAAACACTGTCAACATGCCTTACCTTATAAAACACTGTCAACATGCCTTACCTCATAAAACACTGTCAACATGCCTTACCTCATAAAACACTGTCAACATGCCTTACCTTATAAAACACTGTCAACATGCCTTACCTCATAAAACACTGTCAACATGCCTTACCTCATAAAACACTGTCAGCATGCCTTACCTTATAAAACACTGTCAACATGCCTTACCTCATAAAACACTGTCAGCATGCCTTACCTTATAAAACACTGTCAGCATGCCTTACCTCATAAAGCACTGTCAGCATGCCTTACCTCATAAAACACTGTCAACATGCCTTACCTCATAAAACACTGTCAACATGCCTTACCTCATAAAGCACTGTCAACATGCCTTACCTCATAAAACACTGTCAACATGCCTTACCTCATAAAACACTGTCAACATGCCTTACCTCATAAAACACTGTCAACATGCCTTACCTCATAAAACACTGTCAACATGCCTTACCTCATAAAACACTGTCAGCATGCCTTACCTCATAAAACACTGTCAGCATGCCTTACCTTATAAAACACTGTCAGCATGCCTTACCTCATAAAACACTGTCAGCATGCCTTACCTCATAAAACACTGTCAACATGCCTTACCTCATAAAACACTGTCAGCATGCCTTACCTCATAAAACACTGTCAACATGCCTTACCTCATAAAACACTGTCAGCATGCCTTACCTCATAAAACACTGTCAGCATGCCTTACCTCATAAAGCACTGTCAACATGCCTTACCTCATAAAACACTGTCAGCATGCCTTACCTCATAAAGCACTGTCAACATGCCTTACCTCATAAAGCACTGTCAACATGCCTTACCTTATAAAACACTGTCAGCATGCCTTACCTCATAAAACACTGTCAGCATGCCTTACCTCATAAAGCACTGTCAACATGCCTTACCTCATAAAACACTGTCAACATGCCTTACCTTAATTCAAAGTCAGCTGAACTGAATGATCCCTGACTTTGTCTTGCCTCGGACCTACCAGAGGCAATACTTGGATCCCGACTAGATTGCACAGCAATTCCATTTTGGAATACATCATCTGACTGGCTAGTTCGTAACATTGCATCTGATTGGCTAGTTAGTAAAGCTGACTGTGATTGGCTAATTTCTCTAGCACCAGCAGGATTTCCTGCAGCACTATCAATAGTTTTAAATCCGACACTTTCAATATTAGCACTTAGAGGTGAGTTTAATGTGTTAGTGTTTAAAGGTTCTTCCGATTCTCTTTGAGCTTCTAAATGTGAACCATACGAGAAACTTCCACTTTTCTCTGACTGACCGACTCGAGAAAATCGTCCCGATCCAGACTCATCTTCATCAAAACTAACAATATGAGTGACCTTTTTCTTCCGTCTTTTCTCTTTTTTCTTCTCTCGACCTAAAGAAAGATATTTTTTTTAAATCTTGAATTTAATAAAATATGTTCTGTGAAATTGTAATAATGCACCTAGAACTTGAAAGAGAAACTACTTGTAAATCCAAGAAGTACTTCCTTCTCTTACAGTTATAAGTGTAACAGGAAGTCTGTAAAAATATCCAGAACTAATCCAGACGTTTAATTACACTCACTTATCAAGATTCATAAAAAATGACCCTTAAATCTTATCCCTGAGCATTTACACAATGTTTATGTTTTCATCCATCTAATGTACCACAAAATTCACGACCACAGTAAAACTAGCACTCAATACTGCCTGTGAAAAGAGAACACCTATTTATAAACAACCTCAAGTCTTATTTCCAATACCCACATTAGAAGTCAACATTAAGCTCAGAAAACAGACCACCTCCAATAAAAACTGCAATTTTAGTTTCTCAATCAAGGTCTTTTGATTGTCTTCCATTAGTCAAAATGAATACCTTACAGTATGAGATCAGATATCAGTAAATTCATGATAAATGACTTTGAAATAACAACAGAAAATAGAATAAAGTTCACCTGAACACAGTAAATCTCCCTCTGGTAATATAAACTTATTATGGTATATAATGAAAATTAAATGACAGATATTTATCAAAACAAATAGTTAACACGACCTCAGTCACAATATAATCAGAAGATAACACATCTTATCAGGTACTACTTCTGATGTCCATCATTGTGACCTACTTATCTGACAGTAAAATAAATCTGATATCTTATCAACCCACGTGCAACATTATCAAACATATACACAATTGTACAATGATTGAAGATTTTTTTAACTGAATAAAATTAACATTTAGAGTATTCTTACATATACAAATATCAAACAGGCTTTTAATGGCATACAATTATATTTGTATACATAGTTTTTAGTTAATTGACAAAATATAAATACCCTTTTATCTGTAAATATAATTTAACTTGTTTTGGAATAAAAAATCCTGATCTCCATAATCTAAGCACATAATTCTACCAGTGAACTAAAAACACACAGGGCTTTTTTCACAGGTAGAAGAAGGGGCCTTTCCCTTAAATTTGGGAGAAAATAACACAAAAGGGGAAGAAAAAACTTGATGTAAATTGAAATTTAGGGGAAAACAGCATAATTTTAAAGAATTTTCCTGAGGGGAAGACGCCTGTTAACAGCCCCTGCTATAGAAGGAAAAAAAACCTGAAACAATACTTGAACTCTTACTTGGAGGACTTTCACCAGCAATAACTGGACGTAATTCTTCATCAGATTTCACCACTGTAGTGGAACTGTTACCTATATTGACCACAGTAACTCCAACTTGTCTAACTGAATTCAGTTCAGGATTATCCACAGTGATAGCAAATAATATTGAGTCCAGTCCTGTAAAACATGACAGGTAACAGTTTTAAACACACACCTAGCATTCATCATGTGGTACTAGGTAATCAAGATTTGTTCCCACTTTGTTACCGTTAAGATTTGAAGAAAGGCACACAATATTTCTATGAATTTTTAAAGGTGCAAGTTATTGCTATCAGTTTTACTTGCATCCAACATTATTCAAATAGACTCAAAGCAAGATATAAATTATGTATCTAATATCCTCTATGTATTGTAGTTTCTGACAAGAAGATGTTTTTAAAATTTTCCTATATAAGTCTATGTAAAATCAAGTTACCCCTGGGGCAGGGTCAATTTTGACCCTAGGGCAATAATTTGAACAAACATGGTAGAGGTCCACTAGACAATGCTTCACATCAAATATCTAAACTCTAGGCATTGTAGTTTCCGACAAGAAGATTTTTTTAATTTCCCTATATAAGTCAATGTAAAATCAAGTTACCCCTGGGGGGAGCCAATTTTGACCCCAAGGCCATAATTTGAACAAACTTGGTAGGTCCACTAGATGCTTAAATGCTACACACCAAATATGAAGTTCACACTTCCATGCAATGGGAAAGTACTCTTTCAAATACTTACAGAGATCACTTTTCTAAGTAAAGGGGATTACTTTTCTTAATGAACAAAGTTCATATTTTTCAAAAATCACTTGTGTTAGTTAGTGATGTAATGATAATCGATTATAATCAAATAATTGTCGCTGACAGCTGGAGGTTAGCGACTATCGATGTTAGAGATGTTAAATCAATGTCATTACAAGTAGGTAGACTACTGCCATTATTTGAGCAACTGTCTTCTTTCCACTACTTGCGGGCATTGTGTGTATTTAAACAAGGGTGGTCACTGTAATTTGTCGCTTGTCCAGGAAGTTCAGGTTGTCAGTTTTTTGGTTTCAGATTTTAATGACTGCATATTGTATGACAAACAAGTAACTACCAAATAAGTTTGTCAAATAAGGCTATTAATTTGCTTTCGATTATTTACCAATTGTGAATCGAAACACCCTTTCTGATTCGATTCTCTTTGAAGTCCGATTTTAAAACACTAGTGTTAATCAATACAGACTCCTTCCTTAACAAAGTGAGACCACTCTAGTTAGTAGATAAAGATCACTTCATGATAAATGGAGATGATAATAAGGGAGACCACTCTAGTTAGTAGATAAGGATCACTGCATGATAAATGGAGATGATAAAAAGTGAGATCACTCTAGTTAGTAGATAAAGATCACTGCATGATAAATGGAGATGATAAAAAGTGAGATTACTCTAGTTAGTAGATAAAGATCACTGCATGATAAATGGAGATGATAAAAAGTGAGATCACTCTAGTTAGTAGATAAAGATCACTGCATGATAAATGGAGATGATAAAAAGTGAGATCACTCTAGTTAGTAGATAAAGATCACTTCATGATAAATGGAGATGATAAAAAGTGAGATCACTCTAGTTAGTAGATAAAGATCACTTCATGATAAATAGAGATGATAAAAAGTGAGATCACTCTAGTTAGTAGATAAAGATCACTGCATGATAAATGGAGATGATAAAAAGTGAGATCACTCTGGTTAGTAGATAAAGATCACTTCATGATAAATGGAGATGATAAAAAGTGAGATCACTGAATGGAAGATTAATAAATAAATTCCCTCTTTGGTTGGTAAGCTTATTGTAATGTAAAAAAAGACGTTATGAAATGAATACAATTCAATACTAATATTTTAATAATGCTTTTCTTTTAATGTTTTCAAAGTCTATTAGAATTACCAACCTCTAGCCATCATAGGTAACATACTGCTCCGTTCTTGATCCCGAAAAAATGCCCAGCTTTCATAGTATTGACTGTAAAAGAATTAAGTTTGTTAAAGCTGACAGTAAATGACCTCAGTCATTATATCTTCATTTAAATCGTCACAGAGAATAAACCAAAACACAAACACTTTGTATTCAGAACTACTCAGGGCTCAACATTAACTTTTTCAAGAGGTAGTCAGCAGGACTACCAGCATAGAAAATGAGGAAGTCCTTACAAAATATAGGTAGTCCTCATTCTAGTACATAAAATATGTGTTTCTCATTCATTTCAATGCCTATTGAGTGTACATTTTACTAGAACTAAAAACACATTATAAACGTCAGATTTTCACAAATGTATTGAACAAAGTAATACAGGTTACATCATATCAGATCTAACAAAAGTTTGTTAGCTTTATCATATTCGCGTAAATTTATAGAATTTATGTCACCCAAATTTAAGATAGCCTGATGGGATACCCAGCTTGGAAACCTAGGTAGTCTTCAGAGAAAATAGGTAGCCTCGGGCTAACGGACCACTGTAAGTGTCGAGCCCTGACTACCGAAGTAAAGATTTACCAGCGTTATTGTTGAATTGACCAATCATAAGACACCATACTTACTGACCAACGTAGAGGCAGTGCTTTGAGAATAGGATCTTAAAGAGCCTAGAATCAAAACCTGAGATTATAAAACTGAATATAGATTCAACCAATCAGAGACAGGGGATTTGAGATTGGTTCTGTTCAACAAAATATATATAAGATAAACCAGTCTTCACAAAAAAATTTTTTTAGGCAATGGACATTTGGTCCAGTGAAAATGCAAACCGAATGAACTTTTAGCGGACCAAAATGAGAATACACAAAATTTTATATAATTTGGCTAGGTATGTCATATTTTTCAAGTGATTTAAATATTTCATTTTTTGTTCTGAAAAATGGTGAAATTATCACTGAAAAATTTTCTGGACCGTCGGAACACTGACCTTTTCAAATTTACAGGACTGATGGCCATTTTGGTGGACTTGGTCCAAGGTCTGATGCTAAATTCGAAGACTGATAAACTAATACATAAATTGTAGTAGATCTTACCTTAGTAATAAATCATTCTCCACTAACATGTGCATGTATCTCTCCAAAGAATGTTCATTTAAAGCAGCTCTCAACCATGATCTGCCTCGACCAGAGTCAGAGTTAATATTCTTTAAGCTAGTAAATCTGTCAGCTTCATGGCGAGTCAAAACCTCCTTTACATAGCACCAAAAAACTGCAATGAAATGAACAATATGTTATTAAACCCTGCTTTGTTAAAAGCTCAGACTAAAATTGTTTAAAAACATTTATACAGAACAAGTATTGATCTGCAAACATGTACACCCAAAACATTTGTCTCAAAGTACAAACATATTCCAGTTAAGCCTTAAGTAGCTAAGTTTTTGCCAGAAGTTGATGCAGAAAAGATATAACAAGAGGGCCAAGATGGCCCTAGATCGCTCACCTGAGAACAAAGACACTATACTTAATGACCATGTAATATAGTTTTCATCTTGTATAACACTGTTTTTACATAGATTTTGATTAAAACCAACTCTGGATGCAGGGAAATGTACATTCTGTGTAAATATGATTATGATTATATGTTCAGGATTGGTGAAGAATTGAAAGCGTTAGAGTGGAAACAAACTATAATATAGCAACTTTTCAAAGTCAAGGGCCCATAACCCTTGAAGTCCTGGTCCGATTTCGCCTATAATCGAACTTGTCCAAGACCTTTCGGTCATACACATTCACTGAAAATATTATTAGGATTTGTGAATAAATGAAGGCGCTAGAGTGTAAACAAGCTAAATATAGTAAATTTTCTAAGTAAAGGGCACATAACTCTTGCAGTCCTTGTCAGATTTTGCCCATAATCGAACTTAGCTGAGACATTGTGGCCATATACATTGTTACCTAGTTTGATTATGATTGGTTAGGAGCTGTGGATGCTGGAGTGTAAACAAACTAATTGTTGAAGGACGCCGGACATTCATCGATCCTAAAAGCTCACCTGATCAATCAGGTGAGCTAAAAAGGGTAGGTGGGTTGGGATTTGTAGAAAGGTAAAAGTGGATGTACCACTCCTCCTGATTGATCAGGTGAGCTAAAAAGCAAGAGAAAACATTTTGCTTTCATAAAGCATTGATTACCCTAACACTTACCATTATCTTTTTCCACAGGTTTATCACCAAAAATTCCAGCAACTTTATTCAATCCTGTAATCTCTGTGACTTGTCTGTTTGGATTGCAAGTTAAAAACGATAGAAAATTAACAAATCGTAATATTTAAGATTTTTGAGGAATTAATTGAATCTAAAGATGATTTAATTATGATTAAAGCAAGGTATGTACATACATACAGATATATTTAAACTGAATTTGTACTAATACTCAGTTTCAAACACTAAGAAAACTTGTACATAAACTAAAATTATAGAATGAATAGCAGAAGTAGGAGGCAATGCTTACCAATTTCATTAAAAGTACAAGAGATTATGTCAAAATTTCAACTCAGATCATTATATAATATTGACTACACAATGGCTGTGTTCGATTCGAAACTCTACACTAGAGCTGAAAGTGAGCATGCGCATTAGAACTTCGAATAAAACAGGTCGAGTAGTAATGAGTAGTAAACAAACATGGCTGTGGATGAAACGATCCTTCCTATTTTTGACCAGTTATTCATTGGATATAGAGTCCGCTAGTGGTCTGTCTCAAGTCAAGATTAAGCTTTACGGAACAGAATACAATTACAATACTATCTCCACTGATTTTTCTCTGCTCTGATGGAATAATCTCAACTAATGAGAACATCATATAAACATATTCAGTGCATATAAATAGTACTATCTTAAAGATAATTCCAGTTTTGAAACAAAATAAAGGTGCAACATATGAATACTTTGTGCATTAAATTTAAAACATTTCGCCCACTGTTTGCCTATCGCACTTGCTCCTGCCATCTTTTTACGTCACAACCCTGGGTCGACTCGAGTTCACTCCAGGCGAAAGCTGGATACCTTGACTCTAGTGTTAAACTCTCGTCATTCGATTGGACCTCGAGTAGAAATCTTTACCGAATCGAACACACTCAATATGTGCTTATCAAGATAAGAACACACACATATGAGAATCTTTCAACTTACTTGAGGGTAGCTATTGCTTTTGTTTCACTTTTCAACCCATGTTGGAGAACACTTTCCCAAGCTGCACATAAACAGGATACTCTGTAAGTTTGATAAAAACAGTAAGATTTTATCTGAAATTCACTTGTATTGAAACATGAGAGGGTAAAAGTATACCAAATGCTGCACTGAAGCCTTTTTCCAATTTTACAACATTTGATTGAAAAGTGAATTAGTAATACTTTCATTGTCCAATGAATTGATAAAGGGAGCATAGTCATTACATGTAAAATACATTAAATAAAATCAATTGTATCAGATTTAAAAATAATTCCATTACTTTGGAGAATTGGACAGAAATAAACATCTTAGTTTTGGTACCTGGCATCAGAATCTGTAGCAAGTTCTGTCCTTCCACCAAACCTTACTTGGCACTGAAATATTAGCATCTTTTCAATTAATTGATGAACAATTAAAACAAACTTCATACATTTTATAGTATTAATGAAAATCAAATTGCAGCTCTGCTTTTTTAAAAAGGATAAGTTAATACTAACTAACTAACTAACTTACTAACTAACTTGTTTCAATAACTTGAGCATCATTTAATTCATTAATGAATGTCATAAATGTACCTGTTTCACAGCATCTAACAACTTCGTTTGCAGACTTTGTCTTTCATTAGAATGTGAAGCTGCCTCTAAAATATCAAATAATTGAACAGAGTTATGGTAAACTTATTTTCATACTTTCCTATGTGTAGTGAATGAAAGGCTAAACAAAATACTGAACATGTTGAACTGCAGTTTGATCAATAATTAAAACTGAAAGTTACAGTTTCATTGGTTTCATGATATTCATCTTATGAAAGTGAAACAAAAACAAACAGCCAAAGCAAGTATAAAGCAATCATATCTTGATTCAACTTTCAAGTCGAACAATTTATAAAAAAATATAAAAACTAAGCCAGATCTTCAATCAGTCAAATAAATTCGCAATTGTCACAATAGTGCAATTCTTTATGCATGATTATATATACTCAAAACGATGTGACAATGGCAGCATTACCCAAAATAAAAAAATCACAATTGTTTGTTATCCGAAATGTCAGCTATCCGAATAATAAACAGTTCCGAAAATGTTGCTTATTGAAATCAACTGATGGCTAATGAGTAAATCTTACCATTCATGATGTCTGATACATTATAAACCTAACACATATGTAATTGAAACTTGACAGTGTTGATATCTAACACCACAAATTGTCAATAGACGGTTGATCAACAAAAATATAAATATTTTGGTTCTTCCCACAAGTCACGTGACCAACAGGAACCGGAAATCGGCCTTTTTCTACAAGGTAAGCCATGGATATGTACTGAATATTGTACTGTCGAAAGAATCTCGTGTAATCTAAAGTAATCGCTGTGTTCTAGTTTTTGTTGTCGAACATAATTTGTTCTAGAATATTATTGCCTTCGTAGATAGTTATTATTTTCTTGTTATTCTTTCAGACGTCAACATGGGGCGCCGACCAGCTCGGTGGTAAGTGAAAGATTTCTGATTTCCATTTTAGTGCTAATCGTGTACGTATGCGTACACGTATGTTCATTTCCATGATTTTATATTTGTATAACGTCGGTCTTAATCATTCCTCTTGGAACGAATTGATGTCAGTTGAGTATTGTTCTGAAATGTGTTAGGAAGTAACGTGAATACAAAATCTAAACTTGTTTAGTTGTCATTTACCATTTAGGCATTCTTTTAATACTCATAAATACCCAGTATCATTAACTAAGACTTATATATTGTCCTTACTCTTAGAAAACGGGCATATTTGACCACGTCTGTAAAACTTATACTTTATTTTTTAGGGGTAATAACAAAAACTTGAATTGTGTTGAAATTGTTACAGTGACTATATATAGTCAGTGCCCCGTTTACCGGTGTTATCCAAATAACGGTGCATCTTATAATATCCGTAATATACACGCATCATGCATAACTTACCATTGTCAACAGAGTAAAACGTCATTTTGAGGATAAGTATGCATTAAAATTTGTTTTGTATTAAAAAATACATGAAATATGAATGATTCAATAAAAAAACGTAGCTTTTCTTTGAAAAACGAGATTTCTTTCACTGCCGTCTGCATTTTTGAATGCAGGTGGTCATTTTTATGTCACTTCCGCTATAAAATAGTTCTGTGCTGAAATTATTGTTTGGAGTTTAACCCAGCATAATAATATCACTCCTACATTATGACGCCATGTGACCTTCAGAGGTTTCTACTCGTGCATTGTTATTAAGATCATTCGAGGAAAGAAACATGGCGGCCGACTGCATTGTATTTATTGATTGTGGGCACTAGATTAGTACAGATTTTGAACATTTGACTGTTGGCATTTGTAAAAGAGATGTGTACTAATAAAAGAAAATATTTGGTTAACGTCAGTGATTTTTTTTCTTTATTCTATTTCCGTTCTAAATTTAGCAACACCGTTATTTGGTACCACCTGTATAATAATGATAGTATTTATTATTCTATTTAGATGTATGAATTCTACATGATTAGCTATTTATTGGTATGAAAATGCACGATTTCAACACACATGTGCTTATCATTGTTTGCTATATATTTTAGTTATAGATACTGTAAGAACAAGCCTTACCCAAAGTCACGGTTCTGTCGTGGTGTCCCAGGTAAATTACTGTTTCATTATAAACTTATTATTAAGAATTATTTACCCATGGTATTATCTTAAGCAGGTAAAATTAATTATTTAAGGTATATATTTTCACATGATATATGTGAGGCTTTTTTATCAGTTTAGTGTTTTGCTTTTTAATGAAGTCTGTCATAAACTTACAGCCATACCATGATTTTCATGAAATTTTTGTCTTCCATATTACTGGCTTTAAGTTTACCAGTTAATTATGACTTATTGTATTTAGTTAATATTGAGTAAAATGTGTTTTAGACCCAAAGATCCGTATTTATGACTTGGGACGTAAGAAGGCATCAGTAGAGGACTTCCCTCTGTGTGTGCATCTTGTGTCAGACGAATATGAACAGCTTTCCTCTGAAGCTCTTGAGGCTGCTAGAATTTGCGCCAACAAATACCTTGTCAAATTCTGTGGTAAGGAATCCTTCCACATGAGAATGAGGGTCCACCCATTCCACGTGATCAGAATCAACAAGATGTTGTCGTGTGCTGGAGCTGATAGGTAGGTGTGATGAATGTTTTATTAGAAAATTTTATTCAAGAGCATTTATCTGACTTGACTAATTAATGGATGTAGAGACCTTTCTAGCCAGTTAATGTGTTAAGCTTGTCTCCCGGATTAAGCCATGCATGACGGTTAATAGCTCATTAAATCTAGCAAGTTCACTTCAGGAAAGTCGCTGCTTATATTACTTTGGTTTTTTCTGCATCCATAGACAAAGTTTTGCTTTTGTTCTTTACTAACAGGCAATCACATGATGGTTTTACCTACATTGTCAGATTAACCATGACAGGATAATCCTAAAGCTGATGTTTGCCTACAAATAATGTTAATATTTTTATCATAATTTAATGAGTAGGAAATGTACATTTTTCTGCTAATTCTTCAAAATGTACAAATTACAATTTCTGTCTACAGTAGGAACAGTTATATATATGAAATTTTATCCTTGTATTCTAGATGGAAGAAATGAATGTACCAAAAATAAGATAATTGACTGTTCTCATTAACACGCACCATCTGTACTGGTGGCAAAATAATTAAAGCAGTAGCTTGAAAAAAAGATGACAACAAATCTAATAGTTTTCTCTTTGACTGTTTATTAGCAAATATTGAGTACTAATTTAAGTATGTGATATATTTTATCAAATAATGCATATTTAAGTATTGCATGTTGTAAGATGTGTCACATGATGTCTTTTACCTACATTGTCTGATGAACCATGACAAGATAATACTAAACACTGACACACATCTTCTATTCAACTATTTCTTCTATAAATTTATGTGAAAGCAATCCATTATTTGATGATTTTTGCCTTGTAGACTCCAGACCGGGATGAGAGGTGCCTGGGGAAAACCACAAGGAACCGTTGCCCGTGTAAACATTGGCCAGCCAATCATGTCTGTTAGAGGCAGAGATGCTCACTTGGCAAACATTATTGAAGCACTTCGTCGTGCCAAGTTCAAGTTCCCAGGAAGACAAAAGGTATATACTCAGTTTAATGCCTGAAGTTGGTTGAACTGTTGTGTTGAAATATTTTTACAATTAGTATCCAGTCCCAGCTCCAGATCATTGTTGTATAAATTATCTGGCGTTTCTAACCTGGTAGAATAAATTGTTGACCTCGCTATGTCCTTTTATCATTAGATTCTGGGATACGTTGGTCTTACTACATATAAAATACCAAAAATGTATTTCAGCACGCTTATTGCTTTCTGGCCTTTTTCTGGCAGACCCATTCCCAATGCCAAATGTGGGTATTTTTTTCCCAATTTTATAAATTAGTTCCCAATCCAAAGCATAAATAATCTTCGCAAAGTATCAAATAGACTGTGTTTGGCTGTGCAATGGCTTCAAGAGAACAAGATGCAATTACTTATTAATTTAGTTAATTTTATTAGCACTCAACATAAATCTCAAATAAATCAACATATATCAACACATCCATAGGTTTAGACATATTTTTCGGAAAAATTTCCCTTTTTGTCGAGAACATTTGTTCCCAATTTGGCAAATGTTGCAACTTAAAAATTCCCAATTTTCCAAGGTACTTTTTCCCAAAATAGGCAGAAAAATGTCTGGCTTTGTATTAAACTTTAATACATACAGAACCTTGATATATTATGAGCATTTAGTGATTAGCAAGACATGCTTATTGGGAATTGCTAATTACAAAAAAAAGATTTTTTCCAACATCATCATTGCAAAGCTGGATTTTTTTGTGATGTTAAAATTGTAATTAAGAAACATTTTTTGTATAATTTTGTTAAATACATACATCTGACAGTAGATCCAGTCCCAGCTCCAGATTATTGTAGTAAAGATTGTCTGGCGTTTCTAACCTGGTAGAATAAATTGTTGACCTCGCTATGTCCTTTTATCATAAGATACTGGGATACGTTGGTCTAACTACATATAAAATATTCTTTTAATTAAAACAGGCATACTTATTGACCTGAAACAATATTCATTATTTACAAGAAGTTTATACACCACCTATTATGGATGATTTTATTTTGCCTTAACTTGGCTTCTGTGGTATTGAATTATTGGATAATGTTTTGAGGCATAGATGTGTTTTGTAATTCTGTCATTAACTATCAGGGCTCTACAAATCTACTTGGTTGCTCATATTTACAAGCAGAAAGTTGTAATTGTTGTAGAATTTAATTAAAATTCTAAGCTGGTCATCCTTCTTGAAGAGTAGCCTGAAAAAATTGTGATACTATGACAATATTAAATTAAGGAAAATATAGATTGATAAACAATAATACATCAGTAGATCCAGTCCCAGCTCCAGATTATTGTAGTATAGATTGTCTGGCGTTTCTAACCTGGTAGAATAAATTGTTTACCTCGCTATGTCCTTTTATCATAAGATACTGGGATACGTAGGTCTAACTACATATAAAATTAGTACCAAGAATTTATTCATTTCCTCATAGGAGTTAAAAATTAAAAAAAAAAAATTCTATAATTATTTTTCACCAGCCTTACTTGGAATTCTAGTAAAACTAATGAAGTTATCATTTGTAGTGAACTGTTAGAACACTGTTAAATCATTAGGTTCAGGGAAACACTTGTTATACAACATCAATTCTTAAAAAAAAGTCAAATATTCAAAAATTTAGTCTCATGTCTTTCTATATTTATCTGTTATCACTAAAGAAAAACTAAAGATAAGATAAATACACATGATAAGTAATACATAATGTGACTCTAGCATTAATCAATAAGGGAAAATAACCTCATTGAGTAGTGTTCAAGTTTTCAGTCTGAAATCTTCTATCCAGTCCCAGCTCCAGATTATTGTAGTAGATTGTCTGGCGTTTCTAACCTGGTAGAATAAATTGTTAACCTTGCTATGTCCTTTTATCATTAGATACTGGGATACGTAGGCCTAACTACATATAAAATAACAACAATACTATATCAATATGTTAGCCTGCTTATTACTAAATATAACATTGATACATCCGGAACCTTAATATCTTATGAGGATTTAGTAAATCAAAAGACACACTTATTGTATTAAATGACAAAACTGTAATAAAGAAATAATTATGATCAATCACATTTTTTGTAAAATGCATACATCTGACAGTAGATCCAGTCCCAGCTCCAGACCATTGTTGTATAAATTATCTGGCGTTTCTAACCTGGTAGAATAAATTGTTGACCTCGCTATGTCCTTTTATCATAAGATACTGGGATACGTAGGCCTAACTACATATAAAATATCAATGATATATAATAGAATGCTTATTGCTTTGTTACTGCAATACATTCAAAAACTTTATATGAGCATTAATTTTAGTGATTAGAAAGACATGCTTATTGGGAATTGCTAATTATAAAAAAAAGATTTTTTTCCAACATCATCATCGCAAAGCTGGATTTTTTTGTGATTTCAAAATTGTAATTAAGAAACATTTTTAGTATAATTTTGTTAAATGCATACATCTGACAGTAGATCCAGTCCCAGCTCCAGATCATTGTTGTATAAATTATCTGGCGTTTCTAACCTGGTAGAATAAATTGTTGACCTCGCTATGTCCTTTTATCATAAGATACTGGGATACGTAGGCCTAACTACATATAAAATATCAATGATATATAATAGAATGCTTATTGCTTTGTTACTGCAATACATTCAAAAACTTTATATGAGCATTAATTTTAGTGATTAGAAAGACATGCTTATTGGGAATTGCTAATTATAAAAAAAAGATTTTTTTCCAACATCATCATCGCAAAGCTGGATTTTTTTGTGATTTCAAAATTGTAATTAAGAAACATTTTTAGTATAATTTTGTTAAATGCATACATCTGACAGTAGATCCAGTCCCAGCTCCAGATCATTGTTGTATAAATTATCTGGCGTTTCTAACCTGGTAGAATAAATTGTTGACCTCGCTATGTCCTTTTATCATAAGATACTGGGATACGTAGGCCTAACTACACTTATTCTAAAATTCAGTTATTACAATATATTAACTGAGTCAATTATCTCTCCACTTGCACGGAATATAGTGCTATATTATCTTAGGCGTCCGTGAAGTGTCGCCATGAAATAATACTGACCTTGTTCTTGTCATTCTTATGATGTATTTATTTACCTACATTGTCTGATGATCAGCTTTGAAGAGAAACATAGTTACTGAAGATTGACAATTTATGGTGAATAGACATTTTTCTGCTGGAGCAAATGAAGACCGGTAGTTCATCATTTGTACTTGTGGTTGCCCCTTTGTGACATGCATTGATGGTTCTTCATTGCTTCTGTGATTTACCTTAACAATAAGATACTGATAATACGTTGGTCTAACTACATATATATATATAATATTCTTTTAATTAAAACAGGCATACTTATTGACCTGAAACAATATTCATTATTTACAAGAAGTTTATACACCACCTGTTACAGATGATTTTCCTTTCACTTAATATGGCTTCTGTGGTATTGAATTATTGGTTAATGTTTTAAGGCATAGATGTGTTTTGTAATTCTGTCATTAACTATCAGGGCTCTACAAATCCACTTGGTTGCTCATATTTACAAGCAGAAAGTTGTAATTGTTGTAGAATTTAATTAAAATTCTAAGCTGATCATCCTTCTTGAGAAGTAGCCTGAAAAAATTGTGATACTATGACAATACTAAATTAAGGAAAATATAGATAACAAATTGATAAACAATAATACATCAGTAGATCCAGTCCCAGCTCCAGATCATTGTAGTAAAGATTGTCTGGCGTTTCTAACCTGGTAGAATAAATTGTTGACCTTGCTATGTCCTTTTATCATAAGATACTGGGATACGTAGGCCTAACTACATATAAAATAACAACAATACTATATCAATATGTCAGCCTGCTTATTACTAAATATAACATTGATACATCCGGAACCTTAATATCTTATGAGGATTTAGTAAATCAAAAGACACACTTATTGTATTAAATGACAAAACTGTAATAAAGAAATAATTATGATCAATCACATTTTTTGTAAAATGCATACATCTGACAGTAGATCCAGTCCCAGCTCCAGACCATTGTTGTATAAATTATCTGGCGTTTCTAACCTGGTAGAATAAATTGTTGACCTCGCTATGTCCTTTTATCATAAGATACTGGGATACGTAGGCCTAACTACATATAAAATATCAATGATATATAATAGAATGCTTATTGCTTTGTAACTGCAATACATACAGAAACTTTATATATTATGAGTATTTAGTGATTAGAAAGACATGCTTATTGGGAATTGCTAATTGTAAAAAAAAAGATTTTTTTCCAACATCATCATCTCAAAGCTGGATTTTTTTGTGAAGTCAAAACTGTAATTAAGAAACAAATTTTAGTTTAATATTGTAAAATACATACATCTGACAGTAGATCCAGTCCCAGCTCCAGATCATTGTTGTATAAATTATCTGGCGTTTCTAACCTGGTAGAATAAATTGTTGACCTCGCTATGTCCTTTTATCATAAGATACTGGGATACGTAGACCTAACTACACTTATCCTAAAATTCAGTTATTACAATATATTAACTGAGTCAATTATCTCTCCACTTGCAGGGAATATAGTGCTATATTATCTTAGGCGTCCGTGAAGTGTCGCCATGAAATAATACTGACCTTGTTCTTGTCATTCTTATGATGTATTTATTTACCTACATTGTCTGATGATCAGCTTTGAAGAGAAACCTAGTTACTGAAGATTGACAGTTTATGGTGAATAGACATTTTTCTACTGGAGCAAAAGAATAGTTCATCATCTGTACTTGTGGTTGCCCTTTTGTGACATGCTTTGATATTTCTTCATTGCTTCTGTGATTTACCTTAACAATAAGATACTGATATACGTTGGTCTAACTACATATATATAAAATATTCTTTTAATTAAAACAGGCATACTTATTGACCTGAAACAATATTCATTAGTTACAAGAAGTTTATACACCTGTTACAGATGATTTTCCTTTGACTTAATATGGCTTCCGTGGTATTGAATTATTGGATAATGTTTTGAGGCATAGATGTGTTTTGTAATTCTGTCATTAACTATCAGGGCTCTACAAATCCACTTGGTTGCTCATATTTACAAGCAGAAAGTTGTAATTGTTGTAGAATTTATTTAAAATTCTAAGCTGGTCATCCTTCTTGAAGAGTAGCCTGAAAAAAATTGTGATACTATGACAATACTAAATTAAGGAAAATATAGATAACAAATTGATAAACAATAATATATCAGTAGATCCAGTCCCAGCTCCAGATCATTGTAGTAAAGATTGTCTGGCGTTTCTAACCTGGTAGAATAAATTGTTTACCTTGCTATGTCCTTTTAGCATAAGATACTGGGATACGTAGGCCTAACTACATATAAATTAGTACCAATAATTTATTCATTTCCACATAGGAGTTAAAAATTAAAAAAAAAAAATTCTATAATTATTTTTCACCAGCCTTACTTGGAATTCTAGTAAAACTAATGAAGTTATCATTTGCAGTGAACTGTTAGAACACTGTTAAATTGGACACACTTGTAATACAATATCAATTCTTAAAAAGAGTCAAATATTCAAAAAATTAGTCTCATGTCTTTCTATATTTATCTGTTATCACTAAAGAAAAACTAAGGATAAGATAAATACACATGATAAGTAATACATAATGTGACTCTAGCATTAATCAATTAGGGACAATAACCTCATTGAGGATGTGTTCAAGTTTTCAGTCTGAAATTTTCTTTCCAGTCCCAGCTCCAGATTATTGTAGTAAAGATTGTCTGGCGTTTCTAACCTGGTAGAATAAATTGTTGACCTAGCTATGTCCTTTTATCATTAGATACTGGGATACGTAGGCCTAACTACATATAAAATATCAATGATATATAATAGAATGCTTATTGCTTTGTAACTGCAATACATTCAGAAACTTTATTTATTGTGAGCATTTTGTGATTAGAAAGACATGCTTATTGGGAATTGCTAATTGTAAAAAAAAGATTTTTTCCAATATCATCATTTCAAAGCTGGATTTTTTTGTGAAGTCAAAACTGTAATTAAGAAACATTTTTAGTATAATTTTGTAAAATACATACATCTGACAGTAGATCCAGTCCCAGCTCCAGATCATTGTTGTATAAATTATCTGGCGTTTCTAACCTGGTAGAATAAATTGTTGACCTCACTATGTCTTTCTATCATAAGGTACTGGGATACGTTGGTCTAACTACATATAAAGTATCAATGATATACATCAGGATGCTTATTGCTTTGTAACTGTAATACATTCAAAAACTTTATATGAGCATTAATTTTAGTGATTAGAAAGACATGCTTATTGGGAATTGCTAATTATAAAAAAAAAGATTTTTTTCCAACATCATCGCAAAGCTGGATTTTTTTGTGATTTCAAAATTGTAATTAAGAAACATTTTTAGTATAATTTTGTTAAATGCATACATCTGACAGTAGATCCAGTCCCAGCTCCAGATCATTGTTGTATAAATTATCTGGCGTTTCTAACCTGGTAGAATAAATTGTTGACCTCGCTATGTCCTTTTATCATAAGATACTGGGATACGTTGGTCTAACTACACTTATTCTAAAATTCAGTTATTACAATATATTAACTGAGTCAATTATCTCTCCACTTGCATGGAATATAGTGCTATATTATCTTAGGCGTCCGTGAAGTGTCGCCATGAAATAATAGTGACCTTGTTCTTGTCATTCTTATGATGTATTTATTTACCTACATTGTCTGATGATCAGCTTTGAAGAGAAACCTAGTTACTGAAGATTGACAGTTTATGGTGAATAGACATTTATCTACTGGAGCAAATGAATAGTTCCATCATTTGTACTTGTGGTTGCCCCTTTTGTGACATGCTTTGATGGTTCTTCATTGCTTCTGTGATTTACCTTAATCATGTATAACTGAATGTGTCTTATTGTATTCATGTGTAACTTAATGTTTGTGATTTTTGTTTTCAGATTTTTGTATCCAAGAAATGGGGATTCACTAAGTGGAATCGTGAAACGTACGCTGAAATGAGACTTAGTCATCATTTGATTCCCGATGGTGTCACTGTACAATATAAACCAGACAAAGGCCCTCTTATTGCCTGGAAAAATCGTATGACCAAGATCTACGGTTAATTCTATTTATGTGCTTTTATGAACTGTCACACACATCTTGTAATAAAGGGTCGTTCAAAGAATTTTGTATTTTGTGCTTCTTTTAATAAATTGAATTGTTTTCATCTAAGCTAGAACCTGATGTCGAATTGAATGTGGATTTATGAGGTTTCAAATGTCTTAAAACGAAATTCATTTCTAAAATTGACCATTGAATGTTTTGTATATTTTTTCGAAGAGTATCAAAAATTGAATTTAGATATATTAACAAAGATTAGACACACTGAGTGACTAGATGTTGATTTTCTTATTTGATTACCACTTAGTTCCTAGGTTTCATAGAAAATACTTCAGGGGAGCAAATCTTTCCCATTGTGTATACATTTTTCATATAAAATGATCAACTAATTGAATTTGACATCAATTTTTAGATCAATTGATTGATCAGGTGAGCTTTTAGGATTGATGAATGTCAGGCTTCCATCAACAATTAGTTTGTTTACACTCTAGCATCCACAGCTCTTAACCAATCGTAATCAAACTTGGTCACAATGTATATGGCCACAATGTCTCGGCTAAGGTTGATTATGCGCAAAATCTGACGAGGACTTCAAGAGTTATGGGCCCTTGACTTTGAAAATTTGCTTTATTTTTAGCTTGTTTACACTCTAGCGCCTTCAATTCTTCACCAATCCTGAACATATTTACAGTGAATGTTAATAACCTAAAGGTCATTAATGAGTATGATTATGGGTAGAATTGAACAAGTACTTGTCGAGTTATTGGGCCTCGAATTACTACATTTTAGCTTGTTTACAGTATTCACGCCCGTTTAATTCATAACGAGTGTAATTCATCCTTCAGCAAAAATGTTGTGAGGAACGTCTGTCCTCATTGTGAGTACCCATATTGTTTGTCAACAAGTTAAGTTTTTCCAAAATTATGAAGAATACAGGCCTTTGTGTAAAAATATTGAAATGCAGTTAGCTAGCTATGGATAAGAAAATAATGTTTCTAAGTTTTTTAGCTCACCTGATTCATCAGGTGAGCTTTTAGGATCGGTGAAAGTCGGGCGTCCGTCGTCCGTCCACAATTAGTTTGTTTACACTCTAGCAACCGCAACTCTTTACGAATCTTGATTAAACTTGCTCACAATGTATATGGCCACAATGTCTCGGCTAAGTTTGATTATGGGCAAAATCTGATAGTAACTTCTCGAGTTACGGGCCCTTGAATTACAACATTTGCTATATTCAGCTTGTTTACACTCTAGCGCCTTCATTTATTCACCAATCCTAATCATATTTTCAGTAAATGTGTATAACCAAAAGATCTTGGACAAGTTCGATTATGGACGGAATCGGACCCAAACTTCAAGAGTTATGGACCCTTGATTTTGAACATTTGCTATATTTTAGCTTGTTTACACTCTAGCGCCTTCATTTATTCACCGATCCTAATTATATTTACAATGAATGTGTATGACCTTATGGTTTTGGACATGTTAAGTTATGGGTGGAATCGGACCACACATTCAAGAGTTATGGACCCTTGGATTAGAAAATTTGCTACGTTTTAGCTTGTTTACAGTATTATACCTTCATTGTTGGTTTTGATCTCAAAATCTACGTAAAAATGAGTTTTACGAGATGGAAACTATATAACCTGGTCATTGATTATTGGCCTTGGTTCTCAGGTGAGGGATAAAGGGCCAATGTGGCCCTCTTGTTTTAATCGAAATTTTCCATGAAATTAACAAAAATATAACAAACCTCAAATGGGAAATTAGCATTTATATACTATTTTAATTGTGGAGTAAATATATAATAAGTAGAAACCGGTTTAGTATGTAACGGTATATAGTATTTAAAATAACTTTTGTGTTCGGGATTTCGTGCAATGAAATGTATAAAAGAAATAACCAAAAAAATACATCGGGGAACGAAATGCATTTCTTCTTTCCCTGTTCTATTGAAAAGGTACTATTCAGCGTGTATACACACAGTCATGTAACAAGAACAAACTTATTTCAATGAATAAAATATAAAAAAATAAATGTATATAATAATTTAAAAATTGAACCACCCACATCTGCTAATTTTAAAAAACCTTGCCAATACACCACGACTCTGGTTCACGTGATTGACACTTTATTACGGATTTAAAATTATTTGGGCAACCAATTGACAGTAATTACCTTTACAATGGTATCTTCCCATATCACTGTGTGGTAGCACTGTACGCAAAAAATCAACGGTGTTTACAAGATGGCGGACGGATAAATGTTGTGAGGTAGGTGTCGTTTGTTTTTGGTTCAAACTTTTTAAATACGACGTCCTCTACACAATAGTATACATCAAATGAAAGAACTTTAAAACGGCAATCGGCGGCTACTAATCGTTTTTCATCAAACCACGCCATTTTCACAAGATCAGTGTCTGAACATCTCGTGTTGAGTTTTTTGAAAAACGAAGCGAGGAAACTGAACAAAACCGACGATTATTCCGTTAAAATGAATGAATCGACAAAAATACTTGTCCACGTGTATGAAGAATGTAAAGCTCCTCACGTATATCCATTATTTCCTCATCAAAATCCCTTATAGTAGATGTTTTAAAGCTTTTACATTTTACATACTGTACGCCACGGTGCTAAGTGTAAACATTGTACTGTACGCAACGGAGAAAACAATTTCTGTACGCAACGGAGAAACAATTTAGTCAAAAATCTGTACGCAACGGAGCAGTCAATGAATAGCTTGTTTCTGTGTGTTTAAAAACGTGTCTTCTATACTTTGATTTCAATTTAAAGTGCATTGTTAAAGACAAATGCACGCTTCGGGTTCAAAAGCGCAGTAATATGATTACTAACGCAGGCAAGCCTGAGTGAATAATTACAAACTTTCGAACGATAAAACGTGCATTATGCTACTACAATGCTGGACAAAATGAGATATTTTTTTTCATTCTTACATGCTAAAAAAGTGAATTGATTAAACTATGATAATTACAATGAGCGGATAAGCAATTTTCATGATTTTGATGTCATTTGGTCAATTGACGTTTCTGACGTCAAGGGGCAAATAAACATTCCTTTTTTACAGTGAATATCATAGACCTCGTTAGGTCTTCAGTGAGTATATAACGTTTGATGTTTCAGTATAAACTCGCATTATATGTGTTTCACTTTCCATAAAAAAATTGAAACAATATCTTCATAAGTTAGTTTTTTTTCTTACGTTAGATTTTATCAAATTTCAGAATCTACTAGTATATGAAAATAACTAAGGAAAAATATAAACAGTATTCAGCGGAAAACTTTTATGCTAATATCTTGTCTTTGCTCCGTATATCTTTAAAATATCATTTTAATTCAGAAAAATACACGCAGCGCCTGAGATTCGAACCTACCAGTCACCATCCGACATCCGTTTAAAGTCATTGCTAGTAGACTGCTCGACCAGCGAAGAAGACTTATTTAACCTAATTTACAATGGCAATGTTGAATTGACAAATACAAATTTAGCCGAATTGTTATGGACAACTAATTCTGAAATAGTAATCGACAAAAAGCCATTCACTTAGTAAATTCATGAAAAAATGTCAATAGATAATACTGAGCCAAAACAGGTATCGTTATTGATTTTTGTGCGTGCATTCTTCTATTACAATGTATAGAAGACATGTTTTTAAACACACAGAAACAAGCTATTCATTGACTGCTCCGTTGCGTACAGATTTTTGACTAAAATTGTTGCTCCGTTGCGTACAGAAATTGTTTTCTCCGTTGCGTACAGTACAATGTTTACACTTAGCACCGTGGCGTACAGTATGTAAAATTTAAAAGCTTTAAAACATCTACTACAAGGGATTTTGATGAGGAAATAATTAATATACGCGAGGAGCTTTACATTCTTCATACACGTGGACAAGTATTTTTGTCGATTCATTCATTTTAACGGAATAATCGTCGGTTTTGTTCAGTTTCCTCGCTTCGTTTTTCAAAAAACTCAACACGAGATGTTCAGACACTGATCTTGTGAAAATGGCGTGGTTTGATAAAAAACGATTGCTAGCCGCCGATTGCCGTTTTAAAGTTCTTTCATTTGATGTATACTATTGTGTAGAGGACGTCGTATTTAAAAAGTTTGAACCAAAAACAAACGACACCTACCTCACAACATTTATCCGTCCGCCATCTTGTAAACACCGTTGATTTTTTGCGTACAGTGCTACCACACAGTGCATATTCCACCTTGACTATAAGAAAATTGAACTATACATGTATCTGAAATGTTGCACTAATACATGTAATGCCTACAGGTATTCAGTAATGCAGAAAATAAAAAATTCTCTGTAGTGCTCTGACCGACCCATCAAAATGGTCTGCTTTTCTTTTTTAGATGAATCAGGTGAGCTTTTAGGATCGTTGAATGTCCGTCGTCCGTCCACAATTAGTTTGTTTACACTCTAGCAACCTCAGCTCTTAACGAATCGTGATTAAACTTGCTCACACTGTATATGGCCACAATGTCTCAGCTAAGTTCGATTATGGGCAATATCGAACAATAACTTCTAGAGTTATGGCCCTTGAATTACAAAATTTGCTATATTTAGCTTATTTACACTCTAGCGCCTTCATTTATTCACCAATCCTAATCATATTTTCAGGAAATGTGTATAACAGTTGAGTCAAGATTAGTCATTCCAAACTTGAAGTAATTGACTGGAAACTGATTTCTATATTTAGTAACAGTGACCTTGACCCTACTGGCCCTTAATTCAATACAAAGCATGGACTGGATGTAAGCTACCAACACACAAAATTGCTTCGCAATATCTCAATCCTTACTTAAGTTATTGACCAGAAACTGATTTTCTATTTTTAGTAACAGTGACCTTGACCTTATTGAACCTAGATGCAATTCAAAAGCATGGACTGCATGTAAGCTACCTACACACAAAATTTCATCGCAATATCTCAATCCTTGATTAAGTTATTCCCTGAAAGCTGATTTTCTATTTTTAGTACAGTGACCTTGACCCCACAGACCCCAAATACAATCTCAGGCTAGGTTTTGATTCAAGGATGCTAAATATCAAATTTAGTCAACATTGGTCATTCCAAACTTATGTTATTGACCGGACACTGATTTTCTATTTTTAGTAACAGTGACCTTGACCCCACAGACCCCAAATACAATCCCAGGCTAGATTTTCCTTCAATGATGCTAAATACCAAGTTTGGTCAACATTGGTCATTCCAAACTTAAGTTATTGACCTGACACTGATTTTCTATTTTTAGTAACAGTGACCTTGATCCCACAGACCCCAAATACAATCCCAGGCTAGGTTTTCATTCAAGGATCCTATATACCAAGTTTGGTCAAGATTGGTCAATCAGAACTTAAGTTATTGACTGGACACCGCCTGTTTGACGCCAGCCATGCCGCCCACCCTCCCTCCATTTTCAGCATTCTAATAACCAGGTTTCACTTTGTGAAAAATCTGGTTAAAAACACCTAACTACCTACCTACCCACCTCTGGAAATTAGGGTCGGAGCACACTACAAACAAACAATTTTTTAATGATGGCCTAACTATTAGAATGTTGCAGGGCTGTAGGAAGGGACATTTAAAGGGACTCTGACTTTTGTCAAATTCTTGGATTAGCCCTCATACAAGTCCTTGAATATAAGTCCTTGATTTGTATATGTCCTTTTTTATACGCCATTTGAAAAACGGGTCATACTAGTTTAGCCATTAGGAAGCCATGTTTGTTTTTATTACTTCCCTTGATCGGGAATATGCCGTACCGTCCCGGGTTATGCGACGTATCGTGAACCGAATTGTGAGTGAACGACTTCGATAAACCGTTCATCGTTACACCCTTATTGGATCTTCACTAAACCTTGTCAGAATGTTTGTCTTAATGATATGTGGGACAAGATTGAACATGGGTCATCTGGGGTCAGACACTAGGTCACCAGGTTAAATCACAGGAGAACCTTGATTATCAACAAGACCTCATGACACAGGTTCAAAACAATGTTTTAATGAGTAAACAATGATTGTTAGGTGAGCGATAGTGGGCCATCTTGTTAGGAATTGAAGGTATGTGTCCCCAGTTGTACTTTTTTTCATCTTTGGGATAACACTGTTTATTATACACTTATGCTCAAAAGTTTTGTCCAGTCTACAAAAAATGCAGTATCTTTTTTGTTTATAATCATACATGTACTTTAATAAAAATGGTACCATTAGAAAGAAGACGCTACAAGTCACTAGCAGCTGCTGAACTGGTTTTAATGAATCACTATACAATGTAAGCTAAATTACAGAGGCTTAGCTTGACTGGTTTTAGAAAAAATCACAGGAACCCATACCGGACAAGACATTTGTCCTTAAGTATATAAAAGACATACTTTGATAAATTTATACATACATTTCAAAATAGAGCTCACAGTGTTATGTTGTCTGTTACTTAAATAAAAATGAACTTTGCACCGAGTGGAAAGCAACTTTAAACTCATGTACAAGACTTACAGAAATAAAACCCAAACCGACAAGTTAAAATTTTGTGAGTTCAAATGTGACTAAAGTCCTGCGAGATTTGACATTGACTTGTATGGTGTATTATGCCCAACAGATAATTGTGAAGTTTCCAGCCAAAATGTATGATTTCTCATTGCTTAATTCATCATGACAAGCTTATTAACAAATTTTACTAAAGATGATGCTAGAAGCTAAAATGGTACATGTAATTAACATTCAAATTGCAAATGAGCATGAATATATGTTTTCCATTTATGTAAATAGCAAATAATTTTTATGTGTTAACTGCAATTTTGTTTTAGCAGATATTTCCCTTTGACTTGTATAATGAAACTTGGTTTAAGCACTTTATGCATGTACAATACACCCCAAGTAAAATAGATGTCTTAAACAAAATAATAGAACATGCAATCTGAATGATTATTGTTGGGTACATGAGGAATTTTAATTAAGGGACTGAACTCCATAGATTTAAAATGGGGATGTCAATTTTTCATGATTTTATTAGGTTAATGGTATAATTGTAAAATGTACCCTCCATTACAATAGGTTCAAGTTTTTACAATTCATTCAAATATGTCTTTAATTTTAAACAATAATGTGGAATTCGTCCTTGATCTCTGTGTAAGCAGACTATTATTTACATGGCACAAAGATGGCGATAAGTCACTTATGTCGATAAATATTTCAACTTTTACAACTTCAATATGGCTCATGTACCCTCTGAGGAATAATAATTTTCATCTTTAAAAAGAATAATGAACCCTGCTAAAAAAGAAATGAGGTTGATGATTTTATTAGCATAGCTTAGTCATAAAATGTACCTGCTTTAAATAAAGTCATTAAAACTTTAAAACGTGTCAGAAAACATCAGTCTCTTGATTGGCAAACTGGGAATGATTTTACAATCAAACTGTCTCAATGTATGTGTCCATGTTATTAAACTGTCTCAATGTATGTGTCCATGTTATTAAACTGTCTCAATGTATGTGTCCATGTTATTAAACTGTCTCAATGTATGTGTCCACGTTATTAAACTGTCTCAATGTTTGTGTCCACGTTATTAAACTGTCTCAATGTATGTGTCCACGTTATTAAACTGTCTCAATGTATGTGTCCACCTTATTAAACTGTCTCAATGTATGTGTCCACCTTATTAAACTGTCTCAATGTATGTGTCCACGTTATTAAACTGTCTCAATGTATGTGTCCACGTTATTAAACTGTCTCAATGTATGTGTCCACGTTATTAAACTGTCTCAATGTATGTGTCCACGTTATTAAACTGTCTAAATGTATGTGTCCATGTTATTAAACTGTCTCAATGAATGTGTCCATGTTATTGAACTGTCTCAATGTTTGTGTCCACGTTATTGAACTGTCTCAATGTATGTGTCCACGTTATTTAACTGTCTCAATGTATGTGTCCATGTTATTAAACTGTCTCAATGTATGTGTCCATGTTATTGAACTGTCTCAATGTTTGTGTCCACGTTATTAAACTGTCTCAATGTATGTGTCCACGTTATTAAACTGTCTCAATGTATGTGTCCACGTTATTAAACTGTCTCAATGTATGTGTCCACGTTATTAAACTGTCTCAATGTATGTGTCCACGTTATTAAACTGTCTCAATGTATGTGTCAACGTTATTAAACTGTCTCAATGTATGTGTCCATGTTATTAAACTGTCTCAATGTATGTGTCCACGTTATTAAACTGTCTCAATGTATGTGTCCACGTTATTAAACTGTCTCAATGTATGTGTCCACGTTATTAAACTGTCTCAATGTATGTGTCCACGTTATTAAACTGTCTCAATGTATGTGTCCACGTTATTAAACTGTCTCAATGTATGTGTCCACGTTATTAAACTGTCTCAATGTATGTGTCCACGTTATTAAACTGTCTCAATGTATGTGTCCACGTTATTAAACTGTCTCAATGTATGTGTCCACGTTATTAAACTGTCTCAATGTATGTGTCCACGTTATTAAACTGTCTCAATGTATGTGTCCACGTTATTAAACTGTCTCAATGTATGTGTCCACGTTATTAAACTGTCTCAATGTATGTGTCCATGTTTTTAAACTGTCTTAATGTATGTGTCCATGTTATTAAACTGTCTCAATGTATGTGTCCATGTTATTAAACTGTCTCAATGTATGTGTCCATGTTATTGAACTGTCTCAATGTATGTGTCCACGTTATTGAACTGTCTCAATGTATGTGTCCACGTTATTAAACTGTCTCAATGTATGTGTCCACGTTATTAAACTGTCTCAATGTATGTGTCCACGTTATTAAACTGTCTCAATGTATGTGTCCACGTTATTAAACTGTCTCAATGTATGTGTCCACGTTATTAAACTGTCTCAATGTATGTGTCCACGTTATTAAACTGTCTCAATGTATGTGTCCACGATATTAAACTGTCTCAATGTGTCCACGTTATTGAACTGTCTCAATGTATGTGTCCACGTTATTGACTTGGTAATTTGCTCAATGGTAGTATGCTGTTTTTCAGTCGGGTTGATTTATTGACAACATTCTACAGATTGACTGAAAATTTAAAAATTCTATTTTGTAATCATTATATAGTTATTTACCTTCTTTCTTTGTTCTGTTTAACTATTTACTGATTTTATAACTGATTAATTGGACATTAGTTTCCAGTTTCTTGGAACTTTAAAAATTAAGATGCCTTGAAAAGGGTCTTACAGATAAAATATACTTTGAAAATCTAGCTTTTCTTAATTTTCATGTTCATATAATTACCGTTGATATTTAACGACAGTAAATCATTGAAGTTTACATAACTTGTGTTGATCTAGAGTTCAGCCCATTTGTTTACCATGATCTTATGTTTAAAGTCTAAACTCTAACTACCATAAAAAATAACATAGACGACATAGTATTCAAATATGTAATGATTCTGTACAAAGAATAACAAGCAAAAGCAGAGGGACCTCGGTGGTTGAGTGGTTGTGGTCTCTGACATAATAATACCAAGTCCCTCACAGATGCTAATTTGAATCCCAAACTAAAGTTTACATGTGAGGAAACAGTCCAACTAACCCTTACCCTGTCAGCTAGTTTACAGAGGGTTGGTGCTTCTATCAAGGTGTAAGCCTGGCGTCTTCTCCATCATAAAGCTGGATGTATGTTTGACATTAAACTCCAGTGAAAAAAAGAAGCAAAAGTAGTTTGCTATGATTGCTTGAAATCTGAAATGCTTCCCAGTCAGCTCTGTTCATCAAGATAAACCAATGTTCCAGCTATAATTATACTCCATTAATAAGTAGACACTGACTAGATAAAGATTCACTGCTTAAAGGACTCCTGTTTTGTGTGGTAAACCAAATAAACATTGATTTATTTGTGTATCCAATAAAATTTTAAACAAGTAACAACAATATCTGAACACAACTTTCACAAATATAAAGAACTTGAAGAATCTCTAGATGGTCATGAAGATGATTTGAAAAATAATGTCAATGTCAACTTGGTTTCATTTGAAGAACTCCACTTGAGTCCATTGAAAACTTTGAGGGATCAAAGGGCTGACCCATAAATGGTGACCCTTCAGCATCCCATGCGTTCTTCAACATGTCTTGCATTTTCTGTAATAAATGCATATAATAGATACTCACATTGTGAAATTTGATGATATGGACAAAATTTAGCAATTTGAATGTGCCAGTATCTGCACTAAGTAGCACTGTATATTGATATACATGTACCGGTACCTAATGTTGCAATTTATATCCCTTTTTCCTAGACAATAGAGCTGACAGCTTTCCCTTTAGGTTACAAATCCCTGCAATTTCTGTACTTCACTTTCCCCACTTGTGATACGGACATCTTTCAACACATCACCAGGTTTACCTAAAAATCCACTGATCTCAGAGGTGCTACACTTTATTTCATATTAAAATACGAGTACATACTAGAATATTTACTATACATAGATCGACACTATTTCAAATAACATACCTGCTCTTGTGAAGTAGGCTTGCCCATTTTCTTCATTCTATCATTGTACATCATTTCTTCAATCTTAGCCTGAGCTTCATCATCAAGGTCAGTCATTGGACGACTTGCATCAATCTTACGTACATTTATCTTTGGTTCATCAGTTAACACAGCTTCCCACCATCTTTCATCTTTCTTCTCAAAGTTAATCTGAAAACGAGAGTGCAAAACTGTCACCAAGTTTGCCCATAAAAATATTCTTTGCTTGTCAAAATAAATTTCATATCGGAGTTTTCTAGTTGTTTGGTCTGTAAAGTATCAAATTTGGCGTAATTATTAGCGTTGCTTAAATACAGTGCAACCTCTCCAAAGCAACACCCTTTGGGAGAAGCAAAATTATGTTGTTGTTGAAAGGTGGTTGCTCTAGAGAGGTTAAATTGATAGTTAAATTATGCAGTGGGAAAAATCATGTTGTTGTTGAAGGAAGGTTGTTGCTCATGAGAGGACCGCTCTGGAAAACTTGTACTAGACTTACATGAACATTTTCTCCAGGATTTAAAGTCCACATACATTCATCTTTTTGTACTTCCCACGAGAGATCCCCGTCTACAACCACTATCCACTGCCCAGTGTCATCTTTATAGGATACTTTGAGATGTTTCTTTCCAATATCAACCTTCATATCACGTCCTTTACGAATATATTGAGGAACCTGAAAGTTGCTGATGATTACAATCAGGTGAAAAGGCAAGTCTGTCCCTAAGATTGCTTTAGTCAGTTTAAAAAAACACTGAGACCCTGTCCTCTTATCCCAAGAGGTACAACCTGTTGTAGGGTTCAAGAGAAGGACCCCTGTGCACATATTATCTGTGATGATTATACTGAAGACATTGCTTTAATGCCAATAATAACATACAAGTGATCAAAGTTAGCACTTGCATGAAAAGAGCAGGGTCCGTACTGGTATAAAATCGAGGAGAACTGTTTAGCTTGTCATAATGAGAACTGTTTAGCTTGTCATAATGAGGAGAACTGTTTAGCTTGTCATAATGAGAACTGTTTAGCTTGTAATAATGAGGCGCCACAGTCTTACCATAGTGTTGGTGACTGTGTCAGATTTTACTACACTTTGAAATCTGTATACTTTGAAACAGTGGACAATATACAGTCATGCAAGCCCTGATACATGTATACATACCCATTGAATGAACAATAAAACTAAAATACTAACTTACCTTAATTCTTACATCAAGATCTGTTATACTTTGTGACCAGCTGTAGTTCTCTCTAACAGCTCCATTGTAACTTTCTGGATTCTCCTGAAACTGTTGTTGTTGTCTGCAATAGGATAAGAATATGCCTTTAAAAATGTTGTATTGTTCATATTTATCCTTAATCAGGTGATACTCTGAGACTTCAAACTTTATCAGGCATACTCAATACATGTGGAGAAGATGGCAGTTATTAACAGAGATTCAGTACTGGTACATAATACAGAAACATAGGTAAGGTGCAGGACTCGACAAAATCCACTCATCTGGTAATTATGAGTTGAAATCTACTCAGGATTAGTTGAAATTGCTGTAGAACTAGTTAAGATTCTACACTTGTCACCCAGCAGAATAAGTTGCCTACAAAAAGATATGTCGAGCCCTGCTGTAGTTAAGTAACTGAAACATTCATTAAAATAGGCGTAAACCTAAAAAACTATTTTCAGATTTGACCTGCAATTTTGGCTGCATCCGGGTACATTGAAAGCATGCTTATTAGTTTTTACCTCGTAATTTCTGCATCATCATCAGCTGAAGATTCATTATTGGTTTTATCAGCTCCATCACTTTTATTTGTCACACTCTGTTCACTAGAATTTCCCATATTGTTCTGAGAATCACCAACACTATTATTGTCAGATTTTTTGTCAGAATTAGACTTTACAGTGTTTTGATAAGTTGAATCTTTTGCTGTTGTGTCAGTTGTTTGTGTTGGTTCTATTTTTAGTCTTTTCTCAGCCAAATTATCTCCCTTGGCAGCTTTTAAAGATAAACAAGAGGGCCAAGATGGCCCTATATCGCTCACATGACAATCACTGTTCACTCATTAAAACATTGTTTTGAACCGGTGACCTAGTTTTTGACCCCAGACGACCTATGTTCGAATTTGTCTTACATATCATTAAGACAAACAGTCTGACTAGGTTTGGTGAAGATACGATCAAAATTTGACATCTACAGTGTTAATAAGGTTTTCCTAAGATTTGACCTTGTGACCTGGTTTTTGACCCTAGGTGACCCATATTTGAACTTGTCCTTAATATCATTAAGACAAACAATCTGACAAGGTTTGGCCAAGATCCAATCAAAACCATGACATTTAGAGCTTTTACAAGATTTTTACCTAAGATTTTACCTTGTGACCCAGTTTTTGACCCCGGCTGACCCATGTTCATCCTTGACCCACATATCATTGAGGCAAACATTTTGACAAGGTTTGGTGAAGATCCAATTAAAACTGTGACATCTACACTGTTAACAAAGTTTTCCTAAGATTTGACCTAGTGACCTAGTTATTGACCCCAGATGACCCATATTTATACTTGACCGTTATATCGTTAAAAAAACAATTTGACAAAGTTTGGTGAAGATCAAATAATAACTGTGAAATCTACAGTGTTAACATGGTTTTTCATAAGATTTGACCTAGCGACCTAGTTTTTGACCCAAGATGACCCATGTTCGAACTCGTCCAAGATATTATGAAGACAAACATTATGACAAGGTTTCATGATCATCCAATCAAAACAGTGACTTCTAGAGTGTTCACAAGGTTTTCCAGCAATTTGCCCTAGTGACCTAATTTTACTACAGAAATGACCCATTATCAAACTTGACCTACATATTATTAAAATAAACATTCTGACAAAGTTTCATGAAGATAAATTCAAAACAGTGATTTCACAAGTGTTCACAAGGTTTTCCCTTATTTGGCCCTGGTGACCTAGTTTTTGACCCTAAATGGCCCAATATCGAACTCGTCCGAGATTTTGTTGATATTAACGTTCTGACCCAGTTTTGCTAAAATTGAGCCAAAAATGTGGCCCCTAGTGTGGTCACAACAAAAAGTTTGACGACGCACGACAACAACGCACGACGCCGGACACCGGACGGAGAGTGATCCTAATAGCTCACTTTGTCACTTTGTGACATGTGAGCTAAAAACAAATGTAGATTATTTTGCATTTATAACAGTGTATGAAATATCTACTGATTCAAACAAACATAACATTAATTGAATTTCCATTAAATTATCAAAAAGAATACAGTCAAACCTGTGTTAGTGGCCACCTCCAAATAAAGGCCACCTTGTGAATAAAGGCCACATCTTGTCTTTCCAACAGGTGGCCTTTGTTTACAAGTTGACTGTAGAAACAATGATTTTTAGGGGATGATAGTGCATTTGTTTAAAATTGTCATGATGATAAAAAATCACAAGCCATCAATCCATAAACTCACAGATCTCTAATTAATAAACTTATCTCAAACTACCTGTTGATTGTTCTTTTAGCTGTTTGACTCTTTCTGTTTCCTCTTTTCTTGATTCCCTAATTGTGTCATCTTGACGAGTCAAGTTATCATATTGCTGAAACACCTGTGAAAATTGAAAAAAGTGACAAAAAATGTTTGGGGTGTTACAATGTTCCATGGTTTTAAAAGAAAGACTGCATTTAAAGTTTTTAAAAAGGTTGTTAAATGTAAAACAAACGACATGTAATGCATTTGTGTATGGTGAATTAGGACGCTACCCGTTATTTGTTAATAGATATGTAAGTATCATAAAATATTGGTTAAAAATTCAGTCTAGTGATAATATTCTATTAAGCTATGTATATAAACAAGCAGTAGATGATTGTAATAAAGGTTGTATTAACTGGGTATATAATGTCAAGAAAATGTTAATTGATTATGATTTTGCAGATATGTTTGATAATGTGCATAATATTAATAATAAGTATTTCCCTTTAGTTTTTAAGATGCGGGTTATTGAATCGTATAAACAAGAGTGGTTGAACATTGTTAATAAAAGTACTATGATGGATCTTTATAAATTTTTTGAACCAGCTTTTGGTTATGAAATGTATCTTGATATTTTACCAAAATCTTTTAGAATATACTTTTGTAGACTACGCATGTCTGTTCATCCGTTACGAATACAAACGGGTAGATTTGCTAATGACAACAAACCTCGAAATGAAAGACACTGTATTTATTGTAATTCTAATGATATTGTAGACGAGTATCATTTTATGTGTATATGTCCTTGTTATTCTGAAATCAGGCATAAATATATCCAAAAAATATATTATGTTAAACCTTCTGTACAGAAATATTTACAATTGTTAAGCAATGTTGATAAATCAGAGTTAATTAATATATCATTGTATGTTAAAATTGCATTAAAAATTCGTTCTAATATTACTTATGTTGAAAGATAAATTATGTTCATCTCCATTACCTATATATATTTGTGCAACTTGTGTATGATTCTTTGTTTAAAAAAGTTATGTCCAATTTTGTTCATTTTATCGTTTAATTGTAAATTACGTTGACAGTTTATGTTTGTATATATGTATGTAGATGATGTACCATGTACAAGTCTAAATAAAATTATCTGTCTGTCTGTCTGTCTGTCTTTAAAAGATATATTTTTAAAGCATAATAAAGATTTAAACAAATTAATTTGAGGTACATGTACATGTGTAAGCAAGCACAGGTCCTGTACAGAAATATCAACTTCAATCAAGTAAAAATGTAGCCAACATACACTCAAGATGATTTTGAAAAAAAGTATTCTATTTTAGACATACAGTTGAATCTCGATAATTACGGTAACCACACAAAAATCAAGTTTACTGTATTCAAACCAGAATATACTATGTAGGCTAGTAGGTATTTGTTTATTATGAAGGTCAGAGAAATATTACACTAAGAAGCATCTTCTGAGAGATTCCTGGAGGAAATCCAAGTCTATCCTCTTTACTTTTCATAATTCTGTAAAAATCAGTTCTGAAAATAAAAAAATGAAAATAATATTCAATTCTGAATGGAAAATATACTGTAGGCAGTAAACATGCATAATTCAATGGATGTAAACAATCTACTTCATGAAGAACATTCTTTAAAATAGGGTCTTTCAATTGAATGGTCTGGACACGTTTAAATTCACGCATTGTGAGTTGACCCTGGTTAAACTAAATTTACAGTTGAAGTAAAACAAGTCTTGGTATCATAAATTCATATGAATTGATTTGCATTTATTAAACTAGTAAATAACAAATAATTCATTATTTTATCTTTTATCTACAATTTATTCTCGATAATGTATTGAAGCATCAGTAACATTATAAATAATGCATTATTTCACTCAATAAATAAATACTTACACATCATTAATGAGTTCATACCAAATACTTGACACATACATGCAATAAAAGTATTTAAGACGCAGTTTGTTTAAAACCGAGCTTATAATTCATAATTATGGATTTATAAATCACAGAAGTAAGTCATTTTCAATTTTCTAATTCAAATTTGAATTAAAGATTTACATAAATGATTGGTTTTTGAAAAATGTTGCCATGCAGTGATAATATAAACTTCACTCTTTGTATTACAGGATGGTATAATCAATTTTCATGATATTAACAAAACATTGACATATTTTACAAAATCGACAAAATTACTGAATAATAAACTAATCGGGACTTACAGTTTGCAAAAATTGGCAAGCTACTGGTAACAAAATTGTCAGAAATTTGTTTAAATATTTTCTGGAATAAAGCTCATGCGCAAATAAAAAACAGAAATCGAAATACCACAAAAACTGTTTACTCGACTACAATAAACCATGTATACATTGTAAGTACTTTTGAGCATTCACTTTAATTTGTGTTTAGAGCTGTCTTTAAAGTAAAATTTAATCAGTATTTTCTGTGATCTGTGATAATACAGTGAAAGCTAGGGACACATCACAGACAAAAATTCCCAATAAAAAAAATGTAAGTTAATTAACATCACTATTGGTAGTAAATACCTAATTCTACTACTGTTCTATGGTGAGAATAAGAAGAATAAGTTGACCATTGCAAAATTTTAGTTGTACATTTTTTCCCAATATTGATTAAAACACAGCGAAAATTCCCAATCCCCAGGGTATGGGTCATATTCCCAAAAAACTGAAAAAAAAACAAATGCAGACAAGTTTGGTAACAAAAAAAAAAGAATCAAACTCCTGATCATAAATTCACATGTTCCGCTATATTTCGGTAAGTATAACTTTAAAACTATGCAGCAGCTGCATGTACATCTGTCTGAAACACATATATGATATAATACCCAACTTCAACTCGAAATAGCGTCAGTTTCTAAAGAAACGAAATAAGTTAAATTGTATATATTTATGAATACATTTCAGACGATGTTCAGTTTGGAAATACTGGGCATCATTCCTTGACTTAGGTTAAATTAGTATCTATCATATATTTCCATGTTTAACTGTTTGCATGCTAGAATTAAATTATTATATTATAACAAATGTACCACAAACCAGTGATTTTTAGTAATAGTAAAAGTATGAAGTGCCCTGCCGTGCATTCAGTTAAAGCAAACGTTATGGAAGCGTTCACTTATACTTCTAACTGAACGGCCTGTTTCCAGACACCAGTTGCATTTAATTTAGTGTGCAAAAGAGAACAGAATGGGCAAGGTGTAAAACGCAGATCCACAGATCATGATCCAGTATGGAATATATGACCTTAATACTGCCTATCTACCAATCAAATGTGAGATACGTAGTAACGCGGGAAATTTCTGTGCCAGTACTAAACTCCAATCAATGTGCGGACCATCTATCATTTGCAGAAATATCAAAACTGTGTTTTAAGAGATATAACGCATTAAAATTCGGCACATTTATATAGTGGTGTTAATTTGGATTGTATGTAGATGGCAATATGAACGATAAATTGACTTGACTGTAGAAATGATATTAATCATCAATGAAAAATGTTTTAAAATCGCGGCAAGTAATGTAAACAATAGTCTGGTTCCCTGCTAACAAATACCAGGTGGCAACGGAAGTGGAGGCGACATGCATGCCCGAGTCATTGTTATTATCCGGGCATCGGCTGTATTAGCATCACCACGGTAATAGACATACAAGGGATACATCTGGATTCACGTTTTACACCTGGCCAGCGGTACCCCCTGGTCAGACCGTATTAATTTTGAGTCAATTCATGCAATCTTGAAACAAAAAAAAGAGTTCAAGTATGGTTGTGTCCGTTATAATCCGTGTCTAGCAAATATTTTCCTTACTGCTGAATGCACGGCTGAATTTAAGTAAGAAAAACAAAAATGCACCGACATATCCGAAATCTATACCACTTGACATATCACACGCATATTAACATCTCAGATAATGTGGTCACCAAACATGCACACATTTTACAATACCTTCGATAGAGGAATCCGAAGATGACATTTAGGAACTTTTCAATTTTTCCTTCGTTTTGTAAAATTCCAAGAAGCGTGCTGTCATATTTTTCGTCCATTTTAGGATAATATCCGAAGTATCCGCATAACCGTCAAACTGTCGTCTGACTCATCGAAAAGACGGATTCAGAAATTCAAGCGCTTTCATGAAAACATGGCTGATGCGAAAGTTTTAGCTTTCTCCGTGTTTGCGGTGTTTTTAATCGTTGTTGGAATCACGGACTTGATTATAAACTTCGAACAAAACAAATGCGAAATGACTTGGATGTTTGAACGGCCTGAATATGTGGTAAGCAAGAAATTTGACTCACTAATTTGTAAACGAAAATTCTAAATTGAACCCCAAGTTGAAAAACAAGCGAAAATTCGTTCTGTAATCATTATGTGCACATATATGATGATATATTTACAAGTTCTTAAACAGCAGCAGGTTGCTAGTACTTTGTAAAGAAACAACCTGTACATTATTTGATTAATTACGCCTCTGATTCCTTCATTAGTTGCTGATACCTGTATTTGTTTTATTAACTGAAAGCATCCCAGATTTTAACCCAAATTAACTTATTTATGACACTGCTTTGTTTCGATACTATTCCTTGTAAATGATAACAATTTGCAATGTAATAATAAAATGGTGTTATTGCATTTAAATGACACTTGACTGCAATAATTTCAGGAAGTAAAACTTAAGTCTCTGATAACCCTGTGCAGGTAGTAGTATTTAGAGGTAGATGCAACTTCCTCAATAATCGTATATGTATAAAAATAAGGTGTCGTCGTTTAGCTGGCGTATAGATAATCAATAAATAATCGATATTCCATTGTTTTAGCGATGTAGTACCGTAGCATTGCCAGCATAGCAGGAGATTATTAGACGCCTGTTATTAAAATGGCTACTGTTTTGTTAATTATGGACTAATTCTTTTAAATGTAACCTTGTTAGAAAGCTGAAATATAGCCGATTTTTGAAATGTACTTATTTTTTCCCTATCTTATAAATTGATCGTGAAAAATCGAATTAAATGAGATTCAATTTTTTTTTCGTTTTTCGCACCGTGGTGGAAACATGCCCGACTTTGTGTATGTTTAACCCATTACCCCATAGAGATATGCTGTATAAGGTAGTTCATTCTTATAGTGTTATCAGTAGATGGCTTATCAGTAACCAATAGATAAGCCATCAATTTTACACACTGTACTAATATGGGTTTATTGGAAAACTGTATAGAATCTATACCTATTTGGTTTAAACTTGATTAACTGTAAGAAATCATTAATTAATCATTTTTGACCAAATGTAAAGTTTGTAGATAATTGAATTTTCTAACTTGTGGTGCAAATTTCATAGATATATCTTAATTCTAATGTTCTTAAACGAGTATATAATAAAAGATAAAACAAAATCTTAAGGAAAAATTATATTTTGTTGTTCTCAATCATAACAGTGGATAATTCAACAAGACAAATTATAAGTACAATAATTTGGTTTAAGATTTTATAGCAATATTGTAGTCATTTAAGTTTAAATAAGTAATGAAATACCTAGTATAGGTACATCATTATCAATATCATCATCATCATCTGAGGATTCCTCGTGGACCAAAGGAACCTCAACATCAGACAATATATAGTCTGAGTCAAACCCAGAAAAAAATCAGACTCATCAGAATCGCTATCTAAAAAGTGAGCCATGACAAAAAATCGTTTTGAAAATTTAAGAATAAATTTAGATAACTTAATTTTTCAGTGTAAATTGTAATTTAGTAAGCTGGCACAATAAATAATCGCACTGATCAGAACTGATGCTGCCATATGTTTCCAATTAACATAATCAGAAATTCCAATTGGCAAAACTTACGTAATATGTCACCACTGTCACAGCAGTAATTTATTGCACCCCACCGCATCTACACATATAGTCACTTTATGACGCTGATTACCATGACGACCGCCATGTGTCATACTGAAAACTCCACGTGATCAACCTCGACTGCTAATAATTAAACCTTCCATCAAATTTTGGCACAACTCCAACTCGATCGATATTATTTTCTATTGACTGTTCTATAGAATTTGTGACCTACTTATCTAGGTGTAATTAACATTGACACTGGTGCTGTTAAATATCTTTTTAGCACAAATTCTAGCGAATTAACAATACATTGTTTTTCTGATCTTGGGCTTCGTAAAGTTATTGTCTGTTGTATAGAACTTGCGACCTACTTACCTAGGTGTAAATAGCATTGACACTGTTTAATATAATTTCGAGAATAAACAATAAATTGTTTTTTTGACAAATTCACCATAAAGATATTGATTGTTCTGTAGATTTGTGACCAACTTACTAGGTATAATTATCATTGATACTGGCACTGTTTAATCTATTTTTGTAACAAATTCTTGAGAATGAACAATAAAGTTTTTTTTTATAAATCACTTCATAAATGTTTAAAGTTTGTGAGAAAATACTTTGTGCCACTCGATTCTGGATTTTCATGATTTAATTTTGGACTTAAATGTAGCAGCGTATAAACGCGTATACATCAAGCAATAGATAGAGGAGTAGAAATGCGTATACATCAAGCAATAGATAAAGGAGTAGAAATGCGTATACATCAGGCAATAGATAGAGGAGTAGAAATGCGTATACAACGGGTAATGGGTTAAATAAAATTGTCATGTTTTTATCAATCATTAACCAATTGTTTTTTAAGTAACATTGTTAAAAAGCTGAAAGATAGCTGATTTTAGAAATGATCTTATTTTTTCCCTATCTTATTAATTGTTTGAGAAATGACCAGTTAATGCAATTCAATTAATTTCTTTTCACTTTTCGAGCCGCAGTGAAAAAAATGCCCCACATTGTGCACATGTTCTAATTAAATGATCATTATCTGTTCAATTTGTTGTCCGATTGTTTTTAAAGCAACCTTGTTAGAAAGCTAACAGAAAGCAGATTGTAGAAATGTACTTATTGTTTTTCTATCTTATAAATTGATAAAACAAGGACGAGATAAATGCTATTCAATATCTTATTTATTTTTAGCTCACATGTCACAAAGTGACAAAGTGAGCTATTAGGATCACTCTCCGTCGTGCGTTGTGCGTCGTGCGTCGTCAAACTTTTTGTGGTGACCACACTAGGGGCCACATTTTTGGCTCAATTTTAGCAAAACTAGGTCACCAGGGCCAAATAAGGGAAAACCTTGTGAACACTTTAGAAATCACTGTTTTGAATTTATCTTCATGAAACTTTGTCAGAATGTTTATTTTAATAATATGTAGGTCAAGTTTGAAAATGGGTAATTTCTGTAGTAAAATTAGGTCACTAGGGCAAATTGCTGGAAAACCTTGTGAACACTCTAGAAGTCACTGTTTTGATTGGATGATCATGAAACCTTGTCAGAATGTTTGTCTTCATAATATCTTGGACGAGTTCGAACATGGGTCATCTTGGGTCAAAAACTAGGTCGCTAGGTCAAATCTTATGAAAAACCATGTTAACACTGTAGATTTCACAGTTATTATTGGATCTTCACCAAACTTTGTCAAATCGTTTGTTTTAATGATATAACGGTCAAGTATAAATATGGGTCATCTGGGGTCAATACCTAGGTCACCAGGTCAAATCTTAGGAAAACTTTGTTAACACTGTAGATGTCACAGTTTTAATTGGATCTTCACCAAACCTTGTCAAAATGTTTGCCTCAATGATATGTGGGTCAAGGATGAACATGGGTCAGCCGGGTTCAAAAACTGGGTCACAAGGTCAAATCTTAGGTAAAAATATTGTAAAAGCTCTAAATGTCATGGTTTTGATTGGATCTTGGCCAAACCTTGTCATATTGTTTGTCTTAATGATATGTAAGACAAATTCGAACATAGGTCGTCTGGGGTCAAAAACTAGGTCACCGGTTCAAAACAATGTTTTAATGAGTGAACAGTGATTGTCATGTGAGCGATATAGGGCCATCTTGGCCCTCTTGTTTAAAAATAACCTTGTTAGAAATCTGAAAGATAGCCAATTCTCTTTATCTTTAAATTGATAGAGAAATGACAAGTTAAGTGCGATTCATTTTTTTTCGTATCTGCTGCGGTGGAAACATACGCTTGACATTATGTACATGTATGCTTTAATAAGATTGTAATTTTTCATCAATTGTAGTCGACTTTTACAAAACAACTTTTATAATTGAGACTTTAGACATGCTTTATTATTATTTTTGTTTAATCCTATTAATTGTTCGAAACTTTACGATGTGTTGAAAAAACGAAATGGCATAATTTTCTGTTCTCGCGCCGTCCGAAAAAGTGTACGTTGTTTTTAACACTTACTTTACATATTGCACATTTAATCCACAGAAAAACAACACAGTTATTATACTGATTGTTGTAGTATGCCAATTGGTTATAATTACGATAATTAAGGCAATTTTAAAATAATTGACGATTTCACATTTATGTTCAGTCGGTAAAAAAGTTTGAAGATACAATTCCATTAAAAAAAATTTTGTCAGCCAAATTTCATAAATATGTCAGATGCTTTTTTATTTTTTGCAGTATCATTGAAAAATACTGTTTTATATACATGCCTTGTGATTAAAAAAGAAAATTTCAGTATGTTTTTGCACTGATATGGCATCTTTCTGTGTAAAATATGATCAACTTTAATTTTACTATCCAAAAAGCTAATTAATGGGGCTTTAACGTAATTGGTGAAAATAACATAAAATAATATTTTAAGTTATTTACAAAGCAACACAACTTCTAAACGAACACGCAAAAATGGTGTTTTATTGCGATAAATATATTGCACCCCTTTATCAACTTTTCCTTATCAGCGTTAACCATCTCTAATGTAATGTGCATTGTATTGGTTACTTGGTACGATTTATGTCTCTGGTACGATATGATACTATTAATTCGTTAATGAAAAATTTGTTATAAAATCTCTTACTATACATCAAACCTGGGCGTGGTTTCAATTATTGAACCGTAAACATTCGCGATTTTGATAGGCTATCAAAATTGAATGGGGTGCGTCGATTTCATGAGATGATAATGATCCGACACTTTGTTAATTGCTCAGCTTAAAAAAACACAGTAGGTGTCGTTTTCCAATTAACATAGCATTCTTATTTGATGACGGATTTCAAAGCAGTTTTCGGTATTTTGTAGCGGAAATGTTAATCTAGGGAATCCTGCCTCTGAATTTTGATGCTTATTTTCATTTTTTATCTATGTCGTATTACGTAATAAACAGCAGGGTTCTGGGTACGGAATTTCTTTAAAGTCAAGTATCTAACGAACAAAGGACGTTATCATTAAACTGATGCACGGTTCCCTGCATTATACATTTATAGTCATTTTAAGGCTATTTGTTGTAAAATATTCCTATATATACAGAGTAGTTATCGTTGTTCAGAAATTTGTAAATTACGTGCGATATTACTCTACTGACATATCTGCTTAAAGCTAGTATAGTCTAGTATAGTCTAAATATCATTTATTCTTTCAATGATAGTTACCTTAGATTCTTCAATTTATTTTATGACACATTTATCTAAAATCAGAGACATAGATATCTATGTCTCTGCTAAAATCAATATTTCTCTATTTTGAGATATTGTGCATTACGTAGGCTTGGAATTCCTTATGCTGGTGCTAGGTGGTTTGATTGTAAAGTTGTCCTTTCCAAAGAACCATTCAATCAAACCAAGTTGTGTACATGTCTGTAACAGATAAGAAATAACAAGAACAAATTTTATGTGTTTCCAAATTGAATTCATTTCTTTGAAGACCAATGCCTTCTATCAGGGTTACCATCAACTAAGACACTAAAAATCCCTGACTTTTCCCTGACCAAAGAGCATTTTTAACTGACATTTCAGTGCAGCTGAGCCGTTGATCGGTACCTTAATATCTTTAAGACAAAGTATGAATAAAATATAGAAAAGGAAGCTGTCATTGCTCAGGGAACAGTGGTAATCTTGAGTACTTCTTCTTAATCTTTTTTCGGAACGGCATAGTGAACAACCTGGACTGTAGATATCAAGAAAAAATAAAAAAATCTTCTTGTCAGAAACTACAATGCATACAGCTTAGATATTTGGCTTGTAGCATCATCTAGTGGGCCTCTACCAAGTTGTTCAAATTATAGCCCTGGGGTCAAAATTGGCTCTGCCCCAGGGGTAACTTGATTTTACATAGACTTATAGTAGGAAAATATAAAAAAAACTTCTGGTCAGAAACTAAAATGCATAGAGCTTAGATATTTGATGTGTAGCATTATCTAGTGGACCTATACCAAACTTGTTCAAATTATTGCCCTGGGGTCAAAATTGGCCCTTCCCCGGGGTTTACTCTTGTTTTATATAGGCTCATGTAGGAAAATTAAAAAAAATCTTCTTGTCCGAAACCGCAAGACCTAGAGCTTAGATATTTTATATGTAGCATTTTCTAGTGGAAAAATTGGTCCCGCTACAGGGGGTCACTTGATTTATATATAGGCTTATATAAGAAAATTTAAAAAATCTTCTTGTCCAAAACTGCAAGGCCTAGAGCTTAGACATTTAATGTGTAGCATTTTATAGTGGACCTCTATTGCCCTGGAGTAAAAATTGCTCCGCCCCGGGGTCACTTGATTTTACATGGGCTCACGTAGAAAAACAAAAGAAAATGTCTCTAGGGATTATTTTTAACCGGTGAGCGATATAGGGCCATCATGGCCCTCTTGTTTGATGTGTCATTTCATGCATTTTTTGCAACTATGTGTGTATAGATTTTTCCATTTTCAATGCTTTTTTATACCATACTTCAGCCTGTGCCATTATCAAAGACTGTGAAGAAAAAGTTTCCCAATTATGGACTATATGTCTATGGGGAAGGGTAAGAAAACAACAGACTTTTTTATTTACTTTAATATATCTCTGCAGTCTGTGGATTTAGGATTTGGAACTGCTTGTCTGAATCACCGAAAGTGAAAAGTTTTCCTTTATACTCTATACATAATTATCGCAAAAATTACTGGTCCGAATCAATAATTACTTGTCCCGGACAACCGGAGAAGTGCTAATTTTGCGGACTGTCTCTGAATTTAGCATATACAGTCAAATATGTGCTAATGGTTTTCAGACATTAGCAGTTGCGTCCTGGCATAGATGGTCATTTTGATCTGCAGACAAATCTATGTTTCACTAATTTAATGCATTAGACATTCACATGATCCATGCAGTCAGCGGCCACTGTTCTGTCTTAAAAAGTGTCTTTGTAATCTAGTTTATTTTGAGTGCTAGTTAGTAGTAAATCATAGAAAATTGATACAAATTCATACCTCCTCTGTCATGATTGTTCTTTCATTTATTTCAGAAAATATGCAAGTATTTTAAGGTGAGTATATGCAATGGTCTAAATTGATATCAGTACTGAATTACAAATCAGACCTAATATATATAAATTCTGATATTCTGACATCCAGTTAATGCTTTGAGAAGAATTACCCACCCTAAATCAATATTTATGTACATCAAATAATGATTTAAATTAATAGAATGATTTCTGTTTTTGGCATGATTTTTAGCTCACCTGATTCATCAGGTGAGCTTTTGGGATCGTTGAATGTCCGTCGTCCGTCCATAATTAGTTTGTTTACAGTCTAGCAACCACAGCTCTTAACGAATCTCGATTAAACTTACTCACAATGTATATGGCCACAATGTCTCGGCTAAGTTCGATTATGGGCAAAATCGGAAAATAACTTCTAGAGTTATGGGCCCTTGAATTACAAAATTTACTACATTTAGCTTGTTTACACTCTAGCGCCTTCATTTATTCACTTTGGACAAGTTCAGTTATGGGTGGAATCGGACCAGAACTTCAAGAGTTATGGGCCCTTGGATTAGAAAATTTGCTACGTTTTAGCTTGTTTAACAGTATTATACCTTCATTGTTGGTTTTGATCTCAAAATCTACGTAAAAATGAGTTTTACGAGATGGAAACTATATTACCTGGTCATTAATTATTGGCCTTTGTTCTCAGGTGAGCGATAAAGAGCCAATGTGGCCCTCTTGTTCCTTTTCTCAAGGACAGCAAACATTATTTAAGTTTACATTTAAAACATTAAATTTTGTAAGGTGATTAAATATACTAATTAAAATGGACCTGTTTTAATAAGTGATGAAATGTTACTGTTACATCTAAAGTTATGAATTTTGTTATAGATCTGTGCAAATGATTGGTGTACCTGTTCTATTCATTCACGGTAATGCTGGAAGTTACAAGCAAGGTAAGAGAATTATTTTACCATTCATTTCCTCATTTATATTACCTTATGACGATGCAGTGTCTGAAATGTCATACTTTCAATTACTTGGAAATCTATTATACCTGTATGGGCAGTATTTTCATTTTTAGTGATTGTTTGCCTCATTTATACAAACTTATTGAAGTGATCTAGAAGGAACAGTTATTAAAATATCAGTCTTCGAATTGGCCGCCAGTTCAATGACCGAATATGCCTAAATCGTTGCCGGTCCAGTACAATTTGGCGGATCAATACACAGATGGTCCAGTGAAAGTTTTAGCTGATAAATTGTCTCAAATGCATAATGAAGTCCCAAAACTCACGTTTTACTTGTATATAATACAAAGTTTCCATTGTTTATAATAATAACATCATATATAAGAAATATCCTTTAATAAAAAAAAAATTTGATCATGCGAAAAGTTCATTTTGTCTGGTGAAATTTGTGCCTTTACAAGACCAAATGTCTGGTGCTTGAAATAGTTATTTGTGAAGATTGAAATACTGGGCAAATATTAAACATGAGAGCTTACTATTAAATTCATGATCATTTACCAACCAACATATTATGTCTTCACCTAAACATGTTTGTAAGTTTTAGTTTATTGTCTTACAGCTCGATCTCTTGGTTCAGTTGCATTTAGAAGAGTTATCGATAAAGACAGAAAGTTTCATTTTAATGTGTTTTCTGTGGATTTGAATGAAGAGTTCTCAGGTCTACATGGAGCTTTCCTTCAGAAACAAACTGGTATGTGAACTTGTATTGATTTAACTGTTGTTTGTTCATTCATACAATTATTATCCTAATTTGATTATATGCTCAGCAAACTACATTGGAATCTCCATGAATGGTCATCTCTTAGCAACGGTCACCTCTCAACAATGGTCACTTTGAATTCCCGCGTGTATTTTCAACATAAATGAACCTCTCACCACCGGTCACCTCCTGACTCCAGCCAACTGCCAATAGATTTGATCCCATTGACCATTACTTACCTCTGGATGGCTATTCGTTTACTGCTATATGCCTCCAATGGCTAGTCATAATCCTCAAATATTTTCTAGCGTGTTTGTTGTGAAGGTGACAAGGGATTAACAGTCAGTGGTTATGCATTATTGTTTATTATACCCCCGCATTCTTAGTGTCATAGCGGTGGCGGGTATTAGTCACCTCTGTGACAGCTCGTTATAAACATGTTTATGTATTAAATAAACATAATTATAACGATGTAGAATAATGTTCTGTACGGCACAGAACAGTATTTACACTACACTAAAATACTTTAAGAATAATCTCCCCTTACTGTAAAACAAAAACAAATGCAAAATAATTTGCAAGTTTTCGGTCTGCATAAAAAATCTGTGAAGACAATGATTGGACTTGCTGTGTATATCTATACCAATCTATATCTATTTCCACTCTTATCAGCGTAACAGCCAACATCTACCTCTCAACAAAAGCCACCTCCCTATAACAGCCAATGATCGGCTGTTGACTGTTGTAGAGAGGTTCCACTGTACATAAGTTTACACGTCTCCATCTGCCAGCACATATTTCCTGTCTCTTGAAAATCATCTGAAATTATTTATGTATGATTCATAAGTAATCATTTTTAATGTTTTATGATAATGATTCAAGATGGTACATATCCAGGTAATGAGCTTCCCTTCAGGCCTTTCATAAATAATCCTTGAATTAATTTATCAAGGCACACAGAATGCTGTCTAGCGATGGTATTTTCATGAAGTAATGAGCTTGATTCAAACTGATATATGACCAGAAAATTAGCATCTTTCAGGTCTTCTGGCCTTTGATTTAATCTTAAACATTTGCTCAATATATTATTCCTTTTTGTTCTTGTGTAGAAAAAGAAAGCTGTAGGCAACTAAAATGGTGTATTCAGCCAATGTAAACAAAGAAATGTACATGTAAATGCATTTATTTCAATTATTCATGCAGAAAAAATATTACTGTCTCCTATGATTTTTATTGTTTTCCATAAGACCATACTATCAAAAAAATCCTTTGAGTTGTTATAAAGTGATTTTGGCCTTTCTAATATGCCGTAACAACCAAATATATATCTTACTACATATAGTCAAACCTGTGAACAAAGGCCAGCCTTTGGAAAGATGAATAGTGGCCTTTATTGACAAATGACCCTTTGTTTGGAGGTCATTTTTTTCTAAATTATCAATGATGTTTTATAAAGAATAACCTTTATTTGGAGGTTGCCGCTAACCCAGGTTTGTCTGTATATTAAATTCATTATTGCATTATATACTGAGTACATCTAGAAATGCAACACTGGATCTACTTTCAATATTTTTTTCAACCTAATAAATGACAAACAAACTGCATCTACTTCATGTTATTTTATTCCATTATCAATACACCTATTACATTTTATCACATAATTCCATTATTTAAGTATCCAAATTCCCGTTTGAAAATGCACACAGTTAATAACGTGTTAAAATGTCGGCTTAAAAAAACGAAAAACAAATTTATTCAAGTAAAATATCCGCATTTTTCAGAATCTTCATTCTAAGTTTATTGGTAAAATAGTGATTAAATATTGATTGAGTACTTACCCATGGTGTCCTACAAGTTGTCTGGCAGTGTCTGCAGGAGTTGTGAACCTGTTCCGGAGGTGGTTCACACGGAGATGCTGGCCCTGCCGGGTAGTTGTTACACATGGATAACCCGGACGTGGGCGATCTCGAACGGTGCCAGTGTGCCAGTAACGTGTCCCCAGATGGGATATTGTGAATGCATGAGTATTAAACCGTAGCGCATCATCCCGTTTTGATGTCCTCGCCACAAACATCCCAATGGCCTGATTTCGCTCATGTTCGGACAATCGCGGCATCATGATTCCGAAACCTATAACTCTTCTTTTGTGATTTTATTTTCATTAGCAAACTTTACAAAATATTTGATGCAATTTATTTCAAAAGTATTCATGCATTAATGGTCCATGTGGAATTTGTGCTTTTTGTGATTCTATTGTGCCACGGTAAAATTTGGATGATGGTCAACTTTGTACAACACTACTACACAAAATTCAAATATACATGTACAAAGAAAGTAAAAAATCCAGGGTAAAAAAAACGTTTCTAGATGTACTGAGCATAGTTTTAGAACAAAAAAGATATTATAGCCTTAGTATTCAAGTGATCTTGTCATTAAGTTAAAATTATATTAGAAACATGTCCTAAGATATGTGGTCTTAATCGAGGTGGTCTATAAGTGATGTTATGTTGTTTGTATCATCATGTACTTAATCATGTACTTTCAGAGTTTGTCCATGTTGCTATAAAGAAGATCTTCAGTTTGTACACTGAGCCAGAATTCAAACCATCTACTATTGTGCTTATTGGACACTCTATGGTAATATGGTGTGCATGCATTGAGAAAAAATAGTGTTTTTTAATGAGACTTAATTGTTACTATGGTTGTGATTTTAAGGAAGCTTTTATTGATCCATAGTTGAAATAATCATTTGATCCTGTAAGTAAGTTACTTGGTTTCTTGTATCCAGCTAAAATGGATGTTATTCTCTTCCCGCCCTGACTTGTGTTTAATCTAGTAAGATATTAAACAATTTTACTTAACTCAAAGACTAGTTAGATTATTTTGTGCCCTTTTTGCTCTAGTTTTTATTGTTTGTACTATATAATATAATTTACTTTATTTATAGGGTGGTATGATAGCAAGAGCATTATTCACATTACCTGGATTTGATGCTAAATCTGTCAACACCATTATTATGCAAGCCACACCTAATGTAGCTCCAGGTATGATCTGGTCAATTTATTGTTTTACATATTTTGATAAATCTTGTTTTATATATCTTAACTGTTTCCCTATTGGTCATCACATTTTGCTAATTGTACAGTATTAATTATTGTAGGTCAGTCATCTATAAATTTATGATAAGATACCACAAGGGTCAAGATTACAGGGTATCCAAAGTTAGAAATTACAACATGTTACAATGTATTTGTAGTTGACCAGTTTCTTTTGAATTTTTCTCTAATGTAAAAACTATTATCTTATTTTGCAAATTTGTAATTTGGTTTTTAGATGGAATATGATAATTTTTTCTCTTTGACCTTAGAGTGAAATGTGTACAGTATTTGAGAAGATATTTTGAACTGTTCAGAACTTTGATTTCATGGTGAAATATGTATTTATAAAAAATATTTTCTGACCAGTTTGCTGTCTGTTGCTTCCAAACATGCCAAGTTGTAAATTTTCTTTAATTCAACTTTTTTACAGTGATATCCTTAGATTATGATTTAGTAGAATTCTACAGAAAAGTGAACAATTATTGGCGTGATAATAATAACTCTACATTAAGGCATGTGACCGTTGTATCCAGTGGAGGAGGAGATTCTGATGTACAAGTCAGGGGAGGTCTCACACCACTAAATGATGTAAGTTGAAGAGCTGACACTGGCTCAAATAATTAGGGTGCCATCGCATATACCAAAAGATTAAGATGTGTTTTTAAACATAATGCCCCCTCATGGTGAGCTTGACATCTCACCTACTGACCTGAAAATGCACCAGTCATGAGGAACAAACATTATGAAGTTTGATGATTATAGATGGAAGCGTTTTGTTTTTATAGGCAAGGTTTAAGTTTGGTTCAAACAATCATCAAACAGACAGGTCAAAAACAATATGCCCTAAATCTATCGTTGATAGATAGATTAGTCCGGCTCATGTAAGACTGGGAATTTTGGAGTCACAACAATTAGATCATTGGGAAATTTTATCAATAGACAATACCAAATAAATCAAAGTCTCTGATTTCTATGCGCTAGTTTACTTTAGTTTTTGTCAAAAATAGTCATAACTTTGTCATTTTATGTCCAATTTTGATTTTTTTTTAAATGTTCGTATGGAATTTCTCCATTAATTTTAGATTTGGGAAAATTGCAGCCTAAATGCTATTGGGAAGGGTCCGTTAACCAGACCCATCTAAGGAAGGAAAAAATCACTGGAATGTGCTTAATTTTGTTTTGTAATTAATTCTTTATAAAATATTAGAATATGTCTGAAAGTTATGGTGTGTTATGTCCTGCCCCAGAAAATAATTTGCTTTCTTTGTTTACTTGTATTTTCTCTTATCCATAAAACTTGATAATAAATCCTTCTTTTGGACTGATAAACAGTCTGACTAGTGTAATAATGATCTCATTATTAAGTTAATATAAAGAAGAAATATTGAAAACCAAACCACAACTTTTATCATTTTTAGCTCACCAGAGCACGAATGTGCTCAGGGTGAGCTTTTGTGATTGCCCTGCGTCCATCGTTCGTCGTGAAGTGGCATCCATATTTACTTAAAACAACATCTCCTATACTGCTATGCCGATTGCAACCAAACTTTGCTGGAATGATCCTTGGGTGGTCCCCTTTCAAAGTTGTTAAAAAAATTAAATTTCATTAAAAACTCTGGTTGCTATGGCAACAAATAGAAAAAACTTAAAAAATCTTCTTGTCCGAAACCACAGGGCCTAGAGCTGAGATATTTGGTATGTAGCATTGTCTAATGGAACTCTACAAAGTTTGTTCAAATAATTCCCCTTGGGTCAAAATTGGCTCCGCCCCGGGGGTAACTTGATTTTACATAGACTTATATAGGAAATTAAAAAAATCTTCTTGTCAAAAACTACAATGCCTAGAGCTTTGATATTTGGTGTGTACCATAGTCTAGTGGACCTCTACCAAGTTTGTTCAAATTATGGCCCCGGGGTCAAAATTGGCCCTGCCCTGGGGTTTATTCTATTTTATATAGGAAAATTTGAAAAATCTTCTTCTCCAAAACCACAAGGCCTAGAGCTAAGATATTTGTCATATAGCATTGTCTAGTGGACCTTTACCAAGTTTGTTCAAATAGTTATACCCCCAGATATGAAATATATGGGGGCTATATTGGATTCACGCTTGACGGTTGGTCGGTCGGTCCGTGCGTCTGTAGACACAATTTGTCCGGAGAATTTCTCAGCAACTACTTACATGATTTCAATGAAACTTCACAGAAGTGATCAGTAGTAAGCCTAGTTGTGCTAGCTTAAAGCATTTTTGTTCGGATTAATTTTCACTGAGTTATACCCCTTTGTTGTTTTTATTCAGTATATACAATAGGCAAATTTTGTCCGGACAATTTCTCAGCAATTACTCACAGGATCTTAATTAAACTTCACAGAAGTAATCAGTAGTAAGCCTAGTTGTGCTAGCTTAAAGCATTTTTCGTTCGAATTAATTGTCACTGAGTTATACCCCTTTGTTGTTTTTATTCAGTATATACAATAGGCAAATTTTGTCCGGACAATTTCTCAGCAATTACTCACAGGATCTCAATGAAACTTCACAGAAGTGATCAGTAGTAAGCGTAGCTGTGCATGCTTAAAGCATTTTTCGTTTGGATTGATTTTCACTGAGTTATAGCCCTTTGTTTTTTTCTACAGTATGAATAGGCAAATTTTGTCCGGACTATTTCTCATTGACTACTGCCAGGAATTCTATAAAACTTCTCAGAAGTGATAAGTAGTTAGCCTAGTTGTGCGTGCATTAAGCTTGTCTTGGTTGGTTAAATTTTCACTGAGTTATGGCCCTTTGTTGTTTTTTATACAGTGTATATACAATATCTCAGTAACTACTCATAGGAATTCAATGAAACTTCACAGAAGTTATAAAAGGTAAGCCAAGTTGTGCATGCAATAACCAGGTTTTGTTTGGATTAATTTTCACTGAGTTATGGCCCTTAATTTGTTTTATACAATTAGGTAAATTTTGCCCGTACCATTTCTCAGCAACTACATGCAGGAATTCAGTGAAACTTCTTAGAAGTGATAAGTAGTTTGCTAAGTTGTGCATATCCACAATAGGTTTTGTCCAAGTAAATTTTAATGAGTTATGGCCCTTTGTTATTTTTTATATAATTAATATTTAGAAACTGGTCAGGATATATATAAGCAACAATTTGCAGGTATTAAAAAATGAAAATGCATTATATTTCCCTCTGTAAAATGTAACAATAACTGTATCAAGGCCGCATCTGGGGGTATTCATCACCTTTAGTGATAGTTCTAGTTGCCCTAGGGTCAAAATTGGCCCTGCCCCGGGGGTCACTTGATTTATATAGACTTATATAGGAAAATTTAAAAAATCTTCTCCGAAACCGCATGGCTTAGAGCTAAGATATTTGGCGTATAGCATTGTCTAGTGGACCTCTACCAAGTTTGTTCAAATTATTGCCCTAGGGTCAAAATTGGCCCCGCCCCAGGGGTCACTTGATTTATATAGACTTATATGGGAAAATTTAAAAAATCTTCTTCTCCGAAACCGCAAGGCCTACAGCTTAGATATTTTGTATGTGGCATTGTCTAGTGGCCTCTACCAAGTTTGTTCAAATTACGGCCCTGGGGTCAAAATTGGCCCTGCCCTGGGGTTTATTCTTTTTTATATAGGAAAATTTGAAAAATCTTCTTCTCCTAAACCACAAGGCCTAGAGCTAAGATATTTGGTATGTAGCATTGTCTAGTGAACCTTTATCAAGTTTGTTCAAATTATTGCCCTAAGGTCAAAATTGGTCCCGCCCCGGGGGTCACTTGATTTATATAGGCTTATATAGGAAAATTTAAAAAATCTTCTTTTCCGAAACCTCAAGGCCTAGAGCTTAGATATTTTGTATGTGGCATTGTCTTGTGGACCTCTTCCAAGTTTGTTCAAATTATGGCCTGGGGTCAAAATTGGCCCTGCCCTGAGGTTTATTCTTTTTTATATAGGAAAATTTGAAAAATCTTCTTCTCCAAAACCACAAGGCCTAGAGCTAAGATATTCGGTATGTAGCATTGTCTAGTGGACCTTTACCAAGTTTGTTCAAATTATTGCACTAGGGTCGAAATTGGCCCCGCCCTGGGGGTCACTTGATTTATATAGGCTTATATAGGAAAATTTAAAAAATCTTCACCGAAACCACAAGGCCTAGAGTTAAGATGTTTTGTATGTAGTATTGTCTAGCAGACCTCTTCCAAATTTGTCCATATTATGGCCCTGGGGTAAAAATTGGCCCTGACCTTAGGGTCACTTGATTTTACTTGGACTCGTGTAGAAATATTTTAACAATGTTCGTCTCCAAATGACCTTTTTTCCTGATGAGCATTTACAGGGCCATCATGGACCTCTTGTTATAATAAATTGGTCTAATTATTGATTGCTAAATGATTTTTTACTGCACTTTGTTTGTTCATTCAGAATAAAATGACTTTCTGACATGTAAAAATGTTCATAATACAGTAAAAACTGCCAAGTGTGTCGTTTTCTGAAAATTCTGGGTTTTAGAGAACATTTTATCAATTATAAAAGAAGATAGTACTGTAAGGAACAGTATTTTGATAAAATTTACCTGTTCAGTTAATGAAATGGAAGATGGTCTTGGTATTAAAATTTGACAATATTTTTATTTGTTTAATTTTAGCTTGTTCAAAATGACAGAGCTGTCAGTACCTCTGTAAGTATGAATTTTATGTTTATTTGTCGTTTAGTCAGAAAAAATACCATCAAGATAGAGGAGGAAATATATTGATGCTTAAAATTTAAGACTGCGGTCGTGGTCCAGTGGTTAGTGTGCTGAACTTGTAACCCACAGATCAGGGTTCAAATCTCAGTCACAGCAAGTCATACATTGTACTCTTCATACTGTTCTATGAAAATTTGACAAAACTGTTAATTTTCCTCCATATGTGGAGAAGTTGCTGGTACTTGTTGATGTGTAAGTTAGTGCTGGTTAGAATACAGTCCAGGAAAACTGATCAGGTGAGAAGTTGCTGGTACTTGTTGATGTGTAAGTTAGTGCTTGTTAGAATACAGTCCAGGAACACTGATCAGGTGAGAAGTTGCTGGTACTTGTTGATGTGTAAGTTAGTGCTGGTTAGAATACAGTCCAGGAAAACTGATCAGGTGAGAAGTTGCTGGTACTTGTTGATGTGTAAGTTAGTGCTGGTTAGAATACAGTCCAGGAACACTGATCAGGTGAGAAGTTGCTGGTACTTGTTGATGTGTAAGTTAGTGCTGGTTAGAATACAGTCCAGGAACACTGATCAGGTGAGAAGTTGCTGGTACTTGTTGATGTGTAAGTTAGTGCTGGTTAGAATACAGTCCAGGAAAACTGATCAGGTGAGAAGTTGCTGGTACTTGTTGATGTGTAAGTTAGTGCTGGTTAGAATACAGTCCAGGAACACTGATCAGGTGAGAAGTTGCCGGTACTTGTTGATGTGTAAGTTAGTGCTGGTTAGAATACAGTCCAGGAAAACTGATCAGGTGAGAAGTTGCCGGTACTTGTTGATGTGTAAGTTAGTGCTGGTTAGAATACAGTCCAGGAACACTGATCAGGTGAGAAGTTGCTGGTACTTGTTGATGTGTAAGTTAGTGCTGGTTAGAATACAGTCCAGGAAAACTGATCAGGTGAGAAGTTGCTGGTACTTGTTGATGTGTAAGTTAGTGCTGGTTAGAATACAGTCCAGGAACACTGATCAGGTGAGAAGTTGCCGGTACTTGTTGATGTGTAAGTTAGTGCTGGTTAGAATACAGTCCTGGAACACTGATCAGGTGAGAAGTTGCCGGTACTTGTTGATGTGTAAGTTAGTGCTGGTTAGAATACAGTCCAGGAACACTGATCAGGTGAGAAGTTGCCGGTACTTGTGATGTGTAAGTTAGTGCTGGTTAGAATACAGTCCAGGAACACTGATCAGGTGAGAAGTTGCCGGTACTTGTTGATGTGTAAGTTAGTGCTGGTTAGAATACAGTCCAGGAACACTGATCAGGTGAGAAGTTGCCGGTACTTGTTGATGTATAAGTTAGTGCTGGTTAGAATACAGTCCAGGAACACTGATCAGGTGAGAAGTTGCCGGTACTTGTTGATGTATAAGTTAGTGCTGGTTAGAATACAGTCCAGGAACACTGATCAGGTGAGAAGTTGCCGGTACTTGTTGATGTTTAAGTTAGTACTGGTTAGAATACAGTCCAGGAACACTGATCAGGTGAGAAGTTGCCGGTACTTGTTGATGTGTAAGTTAGTACTGGTTAGAATCCAGTCCAGGAACACTGATCAGGTGAGAGGTTGTTGCTCTAGAGAGGTTAAATTATTAGTTAAATTGTGCATTGGGAAAAAAACATGCTGTTGTTGAAGGGAGGTTGTTGCTGAAGAGAGGGTTGCTCTAGAAAGGTTGTACTGTATTAATTTTGTATTATGTATAGGTTTAGTAGTATTTCAGATATATATACCAGTCCCATTGCACAATTTAACTAATGCTTTAACCTCTAGAGCAACAACCTCTCAACAACAACATGATTTTGCCACTCCCAAAGGGTGTTGCTTTGGGGATGTTGCACTGTATTTTTTATGTGATCCAACCCTTATTTTGTTCATATCTTATTTCAGACAACACATGTACCTAAAGCTTGGGTTCCGACTGATCATAGATGTATTGTATGGTGTAAACAAGTGGTACTTGGTATGGTACGATCATTATTTGATATCATGGACCAAAAAACAAAGAAGGTATTTTATTTATCAATAACAAATTGTGCTGCTACTAGTAATTATGAGAACCTCAAGATATTGAGAACTTTGACATTGAGAATTAAATGGTGCTTTACTATAAATGTCATTATAACATTTACATAATACTTAATCAATAAAGATAAAAAATCACCAAACACAAAAAACATGAAAAATGATTAATATAATACATTGATGTTTCGCCGCATTGGCTTCTTCAGGATAATAATAAATAAATCATAAAAACGGAAATGACGTTGCGTTAAGACTTAGTATGAACGTGTAAAAAAATGAAAAGCATACAAATAGAATTAATCACAAAATGAAGTTCCTATAAAGTATATACAGTCGAAACTCATTATATCGAAATCGCTTATATCGAAATCCCGCTTATATCGAAGTAAAGATAAAGTCCCGATTTTTGTCCTTATTACATATTAAAAAAACGCACGTATATCAAATTTGTGGTTCTCGATATTTTTATATATTGAAGTAGATTTTCGGTCCGAACCAAATATTTTCAACTATAAAGAGACCATCTATGTTGAACCAATTATGTCGCCACTTACAAAAGAAATGTTCGCACCTTTACCGCAAACAAACACAATTTAAAATCGATATTTAATTATTGACAGCTGTATAAACATGTGAGTGTCCATTCTCATGATTATAAAACTGATACAAACTTTTCGTTGATGATACAAATTATTATTAATGCTGCTAAAACTATCTTATGCATATTTGAAATGTATATAGCAAAGTAAATATATCTCGAGAAAGTACCCGTATAAGTACCGGTATAAATGCCGTATTCTTATAACCCGTTACCATCCCGTACACTAAATAACACAATAACATTATTATTACGAATTTACGACACACTGACTTTAGCTCTAAAATGTAAACACGGGTATCGAAATTCCTATATCGAAGTTCGTTTATATAGAAGTATTTTGGCTAGTCCCACGAACTTCGATATAACGAGTTTTGACTGTATATAAAAAAATGATAAATAGGAACTAACGATACAAAGTATTGCTACAGTTTATATATTATATAACTTAAGAATTTAAACCATCTGGTTGCAATATCTGTAATTTATGGATCCAGTAAGTCTCCTTGCACAAACATTCCATGATACAAAAGTTTTTTACATAATACTTAAGTAAGACAAAAACACACAAAACGGCATGTATATATTTTTCCCATGTTTTCCAGTCTTTTTTTATTGCATCTTATACACAATTATTTCCAATTCTAATAAATCTACGCATTTTGATTGGTCAATGGAGGTAGTTTACACTTCGATAAACTCCTTTTCAATTGGAAACCTTTTGTTTCTGTACATATCGTCGACGGACTACTTTTGAAGGAGTTTGCACATCGATAAATGACTCAAAATGAAAGTTTAATCCTATAATGTTTACAGTTACTGTATACTGTGTATTAATGATTTAACTTTTATTTTCTTGTTCAAAACCTCAAGCTAACATATGAGTGTATAAGACTTTTCATTATTACTTCAACAGGTTGACAGAATTATCTCCTTTAATTTAATTAAAACACATGAAACTTATTTGAAATGTTACTGAAATGTCAATAGAATATTATGCTTATTCTTTGCTATAAGAATTGTGATTGCAATTATGAATTTAAAGCCTGACTATACACAATGCTAAATATTTTATATTTGAATGTTTCTATAGGTACGTGATGATCCTGATTATCGTATGGCAGTTTTCAGACATCACTTTGAACAACATAATGGACCTGTAGGGTACAAAGATGAATGGCCAGACGAGATCGTACTCAACAAGAAAACCTCTTGGATAACTCTCAAAGATCAAGCATTCAAATGGGTGAACAATGATGTAAGTCATTGTATCAGTTAATGAAGTTTTTGCAGCTTTTTGGCAGTCCCAGAATTAAATCACAAACACATATCTGCCAGCTGTGTTTATCATACAGCAGGGGTTTTTTCACCTCATTGGGAACGGGTCCTGTACTGATCATATTCGGAATTTTCGAGTCAAGTTTTTAATTTTCATATTGTGAAATAAGGCAAATTGGGATTTTATGGAAGGTGAATAAATTACAGTATTTGCAAGTCATGTGAATCATTCTGCTTTCCTTTATAAACTTGGTTACTTTTATGATTTAATGCACATAAGAATGTGAAAATAATGATGGATCACATTTATTGACACAGCAAACAAATCATTGTTTTTACAGTAATGTTGATTCAGCATGTTTACATGAAATTACTTCGTTTATGGTATTGTCATTTTTTCAAGAATCATAATTATGTGAAAATGTCATTGTCGGGAATAAAATTGTTGTTAAAGATTGTCATTATTTAGATGATATTTATTGGTTTTACAAATTGGGAAAAGGGCAATTAAGATCAAATTGGAACAGGTCCATTTTTGAAATTGGAATAGGACCAGTGGAGATTGGGAATGTCTTCTTTTACAGGTCCCATCTAAATGAGGGAAAAAACACTGTCATCGTTTAATGTATGGGTAAGTTAGTTACCTATATGCTTAAAGTAGAAATGTTTCTGACCATGTTTAGAGTACTGTTTTTATTACAGGTGAAGGAAGATACTTACCTGGCTATACCAGTCAGTGAATATGACGATGTTGATCAAGTTGTTGTTGTGTCTAATATTGTAAGTATATAGCAGTTGCTACATCTTATGTATATTTAGGTAATAATTATATGTATGTATAAAACTTCAGAGTTAGCACCAAAAATATAGATTGGTCATGTAGTCATATTTACTCCACTTTACTTTTATTTACTGATGCTGGAACATTAGCCATATTGTTTAGCATCCATGTTTTTAGCTCACATGTCACAAAGTGACAAAGTGAGCTATTTGGATCACTCTCCGTCCGGCGTCCGGCGTCGTGCGTCGTCAAACTTTTTGTTGTGAACACACTAGGGGCCACATTTTTGGCTCAATTTTAGCAAAACTGGGTCAGAACGTTAATCTCAACAAAATCTCGGACGAGTTCGATATTGGGCCATTTGGGGTCAAAAACTAGGTCACCAGGGCCAAATAAGGGAAAACCTTGTGAACACTTTAGAAATCACTGTTTTGAATTTATCTTCATGAAACTTTGTCAGAATGTTTATTTTAATAATATGTAGGTCAAGTTTGAAAATGGGTAATTTCTGTAGTAAAATTAGGTCACTAGGGCAAATTGCTGGAAAACCTTGTGAACACTCTAGAAGTCACTGTTTTGATTGGATGATCATGAAACCTTGTCAGAATGTTTGTCTTCATAATATCTTGGACGAGTTCGAACATGGGTCATCTTGGGTCAAAAACTAGGTCGCTAGGTCAAATCTTATGAAAAACCATGTTAACACTGTAGATTTCACAGTTATTATTGGATCTTCACCAAACTTCGTTAAATCGTTTGTTTTAATGATATAACGGTCAAGTATAAATATGGGTCATCTGGGGTCAATAACTAGGTCACCAGGTCAAATCTTAGGAAAACTTTGTTAACACTGTAAATGTCACAGTTTTAATTGGATCTTCACCAAACCTTGTCAAAGTGTTTGCCTCAATGATATGTGGGTCAAGGATGAACATGGGTCAGCCGGGTTCAAAAACTGGGTCACAAGGTCAAATCTTAGGTAGAAATCTTGTAAAAGCTCTAAATGTCATGGTTTTGATTGGATCTTGGCCAAACTTTGTCAGATTGTTTGTCTTAATGATATTAAGGACAAGTTCAAATATGGGTCACCTAGGGTCAAAAACCAGGTCACAAGGTCAAATCTTAGGAAAACCTTATTAACACTGTAGATGTCAAATTTTGATCGTATCTTCACCAAACCTAGTCAGACTGTTTGTCTTAATGACATGTAAGACAAATTCGAACATAAGTGGTCTGGGGTCAAAAACTAGGTCACGGGTTCAAAACAATGTTTTAATGAGTAAACAGTGATTGTCATGTGAGCGATATAGGGCCATCTTGGCCCTCTTGTTTTCTGAAACTATGACATTTATCTAATGTTTGTACTGGATCCATTTCTTTTGATATTTTTTCTTGCCTCTTTGATGTGACATGTCCTATCCATCTGTCTGTTACATAGTTGCTAAGAAATATTTATATTCAACAGACCACAGTTAAAGCAAACTCCAGGGGACCCAAATATTTTGTTCTTTTTATCCATATTTCATTGTTGTATCTATAACAATGATATATCTATAGAATGGTGTATTCAGGTGAAGATTACTGTAAACCAGGAAAATGTTTCGCGCATTTTAAATTAGCGACTTTCGCGGTGGGGTTGTTTCCGCGAAAGTAAAATGCCGCGAACCACTGTCTTGTCATAAAACCGCGAAAATTAGTCGCTACAAAAGATTGTCATGAAAATTGCAGCTGTTTGTTTATTCAGTGTGGTAATTGTAAATTGTTGACACGTTTACAATCCAAGGTGTGAATAACATATTTTAAATAAGGTTGGTAGTTACAGGTTTTATTGTTTTTGACACCCTTTGTTAGTGTAGGCTGCAGTTGAATATACACAGCGATGACAATTGTTATAGTCACTAATTGATGTGCAAACAAACCATTTACTCATTTTTTGGTCGACTTAAATTGTGTCATAAAAAAATACGTATTTTACCAAACTTACCACTAATACCAATATTCAAGTAACTCCAATCAACATCAACTAGCTTAAACTTTATAAGCTATATTTTCACTCAAACATCATGACCACTGACTTTGTAAATTAACTTTAGGTATATTGTACATAATGCTGTGTCATGTTATTCAAAATATACATTTCATTCAAAACGTGTTTTGTTTCGCGAGATTCGCGGTCTCCTCAAATCCGCGAAAGTTTAATGCCGCGAATATTCTTGGGTGCTTAAAAACACGAAAGTTTCTTGATGCAAAAGTTTCCTGGTTTACAGTAGTATTTTACTGTATTTAATTTTTCACTATAATTGAGTTCACTATATCCTTGTTTGATTGTTGTTATATTCTGTTGATGCTTAAAATATTGTACACATTGTAGGCACATGATAATTGGGTATGTGCTTGTGAAGTCAAAGATGGCCAGGATAGATGGTAAGCTAGGAAAATTATCATAATTCTTGTAGAAACAAATAATATATTTCTGTAATAAATTTCCAAAACTTATTAAAATCTGTGCTTAAAGTCTGACACCTAAAAATAGAATTTCAGAGCCCAGAATAATCAACTTAAAGAATTCATAATAAAATTAAATTGAATTTCATGATACTAGTAACTATCAGAATATATGCCATGGTATGACCAAAAGCATTTACCTGTTTTCATGGATAAAATATCATAAAACAAATCTCCTGTTTAAGACTACTAGTAAATGCTATTTGTGTTTCAATGAGATATCCTTTGTATACAGGCACTACTATCATTTACTATATCTGACTTGTCACAACTATCATGTACTATATCTGACTTGTCACTACTATCATGTACTATTACTGACTTGTCACTACTATCATGTACTATATCTGACTTGTCACTACTATCATTTACTATATCTGACTTGTCACTACTATCATGTACTATTACTGACTTGTCACTACTATCATGTACTATATCTGACTTGTCACTACTATCATGTACTATATCTGACTTGTCACTACTATCATGTACTATTACTGACTTGTCACTACTATCATGTACTATATCTGACTTGTCACTACTATCATGTACTAAATCTGACTTGTCACTACTATCATTTACTATTACTGACTTGTCACTACTATCATGTACTATATCTGACTTGTCACTACTATCATGTACTAAATCTGACTTGTCACTACTATCATGTACTAAATCTGACTTGTCACTACTATCATGTACTATATCTGACTTGTCACTACTATCATTTACTATATCTGACTTGTCACTACTATCATGTACTATATCTGACTTGTCACTACTATCATGTACTATATCTGACTTGTCACTACTATCATGTACTATATCTGACTTGTCACTACTATCATGTACTATATCTGACTTGTCACTACTATCATGTACTATTACTGACTTGTCACTACTATCATTTACTATATCTGACTTGTCACTACTATCATGTACTATTACTGACTTGTCACTACTATCATGTACTATATCTGACTTTTTTTCAGCACCAGTTGTAGAGATTTATCTTCTACAGGAAGTGTTTTACCTCCCCTGTATTCTAATAAAAAGGTAGACAATTCTCATTATACAGTTAAATATGTCATATTCAGTAATTTATTGTGGAATTATTTGTAAATCCTGTCTTGAAATTCTAGCCTCTCGTTGGCTGGTTTTCAGCAAAGTCTAATGGATAGCCATTGTAAAGATTTCATTTTTAGTCTTTTGTTTCAATTTGATCCCATAAATGTAACAGAACTTTTTATTATGGTTTGACAGTTCAAATAGTACTGTTCAATTAATTCATTTGCTGATCGCATGATGTCCGTCGTCCGTGTGTGCGTGCGTGCATTAGGTGTGCGTGTGTCAACATTTGCTTTAAACAACATCTTCTTAACCAGTTGGCCAATTTCAACCAATAGGAAAAACTTTAAAAATATTCTTGTCCAAATCTACAGGGCTTAGAGCTTAGATATTTGGTTAGTAGCATTGTCTAATGGACCTCTACCAAATTTGTTCAAATTATTGCCCTAGGGTCAAAATTGGCCCTGCTCCAGGGGTCACTTTATTTTACATAGACTTATATAGGGAAGTTTTAAAATCTTCTTGTCAGAAACTACAATGCCTAGAGCTTAGATATTTGGAATGTAGCATTGTCTAGTGGACCTCTAATAAGTTTGTTCAAATTATTGTCCTAGGGTCAAAATTGGCCCCGCCCCAGAGGTCACTTGATTTTATATAGAGTTATATAGGGAAATTTTAAAAATCTTCTTGTCAGAAACTACAATGCCTAGAGCTTAGATATTTGGTGTGTAGCATTGTCTAGTGGACCAAGTTTGTTCATATTATTGCTGTAGGGCCAAAATTGGCCCCGCCCCAGGATAACTTAATTTTACAAAGGTTCATGATAATTTTCTCTAAGAGTCTTTGTATCTGATGAGTGATATAGGGCCATCATGGCCCTCTTGTTCTTTGTCCCATTCCTATAAAAAAAATTCTCTAATCAAATGTGGGACAAATATATGCAGGACTGTGAATATTGGTCCCAGATCAAATGATTTAACTTTTTAGCTCACATGAGCACGTGCTCAGGGTGAGCTTTTGTGATCAGTCTTCGTCTGGCGTCGTGCATCGTAAAACTTTTACCTTGTGAACACTGTAGGGGCCACATTTTTTACTCAATTTTGGCAAAACTGGGTGAGAATGTTAATATTGACAAAATCTCAGACAAGTTTGATAATGGCCCATTCGGGGTCAAAAACTAGGTCACCAGGGCCAAATAAGGGAAAACTTTGTGAACACTCTAGAAATCACTGTTTTTATTGGATCTTCATCAAACTTTGTCAGAATGTGTGTCTTTATAATATCTTGGACAAGTTCGAACATGAGTCATCTTGGGTCAAAAATTAGGTCGCTAGGTCAAATCTTATGAAAAACATGTTAACATGGTAGATTTCATAGTTATAATTGGATCTTCACCAAACCTTGTCAGATTGTTTGTTTTAATGATATAACAGTCAATGTCAAATACAAATATGGGTCATCTGGGGTCAATAACTAGGTCACTAGATCAAATCTTAGGAAAAGTTTGTTAACACTGTAGATGTCACAGTTTCGATTGGATCTTCACCAAACTTTGTTTGTCTTAATGATATTAAGGACAAGTTCAAATATGGGTCACCTAGGGTAAAAACTAGGTCACGAAGTCAAATCTTAGGCAAACCTTATTAACACTGTAGATGTAAAATTTTGATTGGATCTTCACCAAACCTTGTCAGAATGTTTGTCTTAATGCCATGTAAGACAACTTCGAACATGGGTCATCAGGGGTCAAAAACTAGGTCACAAGGTCAAATCTTAAGAAAACATTGTCTATGCTGTAGTTGTCATTGTTTTGATTGGATCTTCACCAAACCTTGTCAGAATGTTTGTCTTATTTATATGTAGGAAAAGTTCTAACATGGGTCATCTGGGGTTAAAAACTAGGTCACAGGTTCAAAACAATATTTTAATGAGTAAACAATGAAACTTTGGTTGGATATATTTTTATCAACTGAAATATATTATGTATTGTATAAAGATCAGTTTCTAATTGTAATGTGAATTATGTGACAGTATGTCAACTGGGCAGACTCAGATACTACTTGATGAGTCTTCATTTAGCTAATTTAAACTTAACTCACCCTTAATTATACTTTTACCTAACAGAGAATTTTATCTTTTCAGGTTGTTTCCATTGATTTGGAAGCAGAAGACATGGCTACAGTGACTCATATTGTAATCTTAGCATCACCATTGGTTACCACTCAAACACAGAAGGTAAGAATAATTTTAAAGTGTTTAGAATACATAAATACTGTATCAGGTACAATGTTCCTAACATAAATATTTATTGATATTTCTGTGATTTGTCAATATATATTATGCTCATGAATATTTATTACATAAGGACTGTGCTGTGATTGGATGTTATCTTATGCTAATGAATATTTATTACATAAGGACTGTGCTGTGATTGGATGTTATCTTATGCTGATGAATATTTATTACATATGGACTGTGCTGTGATTGGATGTTATCTTATGCTAATGAATATTTATTACATATGGACTGTGCTGTGATTGGATGTTATCTTATGCTAATGAATATTTATTACATATGGACTGTGCTGTGATTGGATGTTATCTTATGCTAATGAATATTTATTACATATGGACTGTGCTGTGATTGGATGTTATCTTATGCTAATGAATATTTATTACATAAGGACTGTGCTGTGATTGGATGTTATCTTATGCTAATGAATATTTATTACATATGGACTGTGCTGTGATTGGATGTTATCTTATGCTAATGAATATTTATTACATATGGACTGTGCTGTGATTGGATGTTATCTTATGCTAATGAATATTTATTACATATGGACTGTGCTGTGATTGGATGTTATCTTATGCTAATGAATATTTATTACATATGGACTGTGCTGTGATTGGATGTTATCTTATGCTAATGAATATTTATTACATATGGACTGTGCTGTGATTGGATGTTATCTTATGCTAATGAATATTTATTACATATGGACTGTGCTGTGATTGGATGTTATCTTATGCTAATGAATATTTATAGTATACAAGGATTTTCTTCATGTTTTGGTGAAGACACCCTAGCCCTTAATATGGGGATGAAACTGGGGTGAAGCCACTTTAGGGAAAAAGATTCTTGTTGGAAACCAGTTTTGGGAATGAAATTTCAAGGAGTAACTTTGGGGGAATTTGCATGATTTCAAAAACAAATTCAGAGTTAAAGGTACCCTTTACAGGCTACAACTATATCATAAAGAAAAACACCAGCATAATATCTTAATAGGTTCTTGAATTTTAAATCTACATGGATATGACTGGATGATAATTATTTAGTATAATATATTAATTACAGATTGAAGTGACTGGGGAAGTATACAGTAAAGACTTAAGACATCTCAGTAATTCTCTACCTGGACTAATGGAGGTCATCATGTCGTACCCTGAAAGTATCTCAAAAGGAACCATGGTCCTTGAACTTGGTCATGCTGCATTCTATAAACTAAAACTATACAATCTGAACAATGTTGTCAAAGTGTATTCTGTGAAATTAGAAACGACAAAATGTTCACAGCCTGTTCCAGGTAATTATCTATGTCTGTCCACAAGTGTTGTCTAAATTGATTAGAATTCAAGCCTTCAGGTTAGAAACTTGATATCATCTCCCAGTTGAATCTTATAATCTCAACTTAGTTCAGACTTGTATGTATGACTGCCGTTTATGTTGTGGATATCTTTTTATTAATGGACCTTCAGTCAGAATACCCTACAAAAGTAATAACATATCATAATCTAGTTGACAGTGTTGAAGATACAAAAACAATGAGATTTGATTTAGAAAACCAGTCTTATAAATCATATACATCAAGTTTTATAACCTTGGACCATACCTCAAATTTCCTGAGAATTGATATTAAATAATTACATCAGAGATGAAGAAAAGCCAACTCATGTTTTGGACGTCTGTTTTACATATCAGCCCAATGATTGGTTAATTTTAGGACTGCCCTCAGAATTCACCAATCATATGCTTGAATTTTCATTAAAAAACTATTTTTATTGTAGGAGAAAGTTCAGGAACTGTCATGCGATTTAATGTACCTTGGGGAAATGAAGATGTGTACAAAAATTTTGAGTAAGTCAGTAAATTGTATTTACTTTAGTAGAATGCTGAAACAGCAAATATAAGTACTTGTGTATAAGCTTCAGTAATTTTTTACAAATTTATTATAACTCTTGTTTTACACTTTGGTATAAAGAATGTCTTTGTGAATCTTATTTTTAGCTCACCAGAGCACGAATGTGCTCAGGGTGAGCTTTAGTGATCGCCCTGCGTCCATCGTGCGTCGTTCGTCGTGAAGTGGCGTCCATGTTTACTTAAAACAACATCTCCTCCTACACCACTATGCCGATTGCAACCAAACTTTGCTAGAATGATCCTTGGGTGGTCCCCTTTCAAAGTTGTTCAAAAAAATTAAATTTCATTAAAAACTCTGGTTGCTATGGCAACAAATAGAAAAAACTTTAAAAATCTTCTTGTCCGAAACTACAGGGCCTAGAGCTAAGATATTTGGTATGTAGCATTGTCTAATGGAACTCTACAAACTTTGTTCAAATTATTCCCCTGGGGTCAAAATTGGCTCAGCCCCGGGGGTTACTTGATTTTACATAGACTTATATAGGAAATTAAAAAAATCTTCTTGTCAAAAACTACAATGCCTAGAGCTTTGATATTTGGTGTGTAGCATAGTCTAGTGGACCTCTACCAAGTTTGTTCAAATTATTGCCCTAGGGTCAAAATTGGCCCCGCCCCGGGGGTCACTTGATTTATATAGACTTATATAGAAAAATATAAAAAATCATCTTCTCCAAAACCGCATGGCCTAGAGCTTAGATATTTTGTATGTGGCATTGTCTAGTAAACCTCTACCAAGTTTGTTCAAATTATGGCCCCGGGGTCAAAATTGGCCCTGCCCTGGGGTTTATTCTATTTTATGTAGGAACATTTAAAAAATCTTCATCTCCGAAACCACAAGGCCTAGAGCTAAGATATTTGGTATGTAGCATTGTCTAGTGGACCTCTACCAAGTTTGTTCAAATTGGGGACTCTACCAAGTTTGTTCAAATTATTGCCCTAGGGTCAAAATTGGCCCCGCCCCGGGGGTCACTTGATTTATATAGACTTATATGGGAAAATTTAAAAAATCTTCTCCGAAACTGCAAGGCCTAGAGCTTAGATATTTTGTATGTGGCATTATCTAGTGGACCTCTACCAAGTTTGTTGAAAGTATGGCCCCGGGGTCAAAATTAGCCCTGCCCTGGGGTTTATTCTATTTTATATAGGAAAATTTAAAAAATCTTCTCCCAAACCACAAGGCCTAGAGCTAAGATATTTGGTATGTAGCATTGTCTAGTGGACCTCTACCAAGTTTGTTCAAATTATGGCCCCGGGGTCAAAATTAGCCCTGCTCTGGGGTTTATTCTATTTTATATAGGAAAATTTAAAAAATCTTCTCCGAAACCACAAGGCCTAGAGCTAAGATATTTGGTATCTAGCTTTGTCTAATGGACCTCTTTTAAATATGTTCATATAAAAAACGGCCCAGATGGATCACTTGATCTTACTTGGACTCGTATAGAAAACTTCAACAATGTTCATCTCCAAATAACCTTTTCTCCTGGTGAGCATTTATAGGGCCATCATGGCCCTCTTGTTTGTCTTAACTTCAATAAGAATTAAAATAATTAATCAATCAATGTTTCGGCCATATTGGCCTTCGTCAGGTTTATTAGAAATGTAAACAATAAACAGGAAATGACATTGTGAACGTCATGTGACATCAACAACATCAAATTATGACGTACAATTTTGCGCAATATTTGTTAAATACGAGGGGCTATCCAAAAGTTTGTGGACTATGTTTATAAAATGAATATTTCGCAACAGATCTTTCTGATATTTAATACATGCACATTTAAGTTCAATATGAGCTGGAATACAAAATTTCATACAGAAAAAATGAGTTACTATGCTATAAACAAACAAAGAACACCATGTCTGCAGATCTGTGGCCATTGTCAATAACGTCACGTCATAAACGTTAAAATGTGTCACACTTTTTCAAAGTCCTGCGCATTTACGGTGGCACTTTACTCCATGAGAGAAAACTCCATCTAAGCAATCTTTCTCAATGGTGTACAAGTATGTCTGAGATGTTTTACGTATCTCATCAAAACTGTTGAAACGCCATCCCTTTGAGCTCAGATTTCAACTGTGGAAATAAGGCAAAATCATACGGATAAGATCAGGCGATGATATGGGAATGTGGAAGAATCTTAGCTTCCATCTGAATCTCAATTGTTGTCTGTAACTAACTGGACACATAGGCTGGTGCATTATCATGGTGAAATATCATCTTGCCAAGGTAACCATCCGATCACTATTTCATGTGTAATGTTATGCGGCAGTCCCTGTTCACAACGTCGTGAACAAGTTCAACATCAGTTTTCCAGCTGTTGGTGATGGGTCATTCAGTGGTTGTGTCATCCCTAACCGTCTCACGTCCTTCGCTAAACCTTTTATGCCACTAGTGCACGAATGAGCAAGCTACCTTAGGCTTTCCGGAAGCTTCTGACATCAATTCCATATTCTGCGTTGGTGTTTTACCGAAATTGAAACAGAATTGTATCATTGCTTGTTGTTTCATCTTGTCTTCAGACGTCATTTTGGCATAGTATGACGCTATGATTAAGGCATGTTATTCACTGCTGACACACCCAAACATTGGTTTGAAATGACATCATTAATGGACAATAACGTTAAAATAACATGGTTACATTTTAGCGCGTTTTTGATATTGCAAATGTTTGTTATTAGGTATTAACAACAGAAAATAGTGGAGAATTTGAGCTGCCGCACTAAACAGACACCAGTGTTGCCATAGTTACTACAATATGCACAATTTTATTTGGATTGATAAAAGAAATATGCAACTTGCTAACATTGAAATATAGTTTATCTGTTGCAAGTATTGGACTATTTAAATGTCAAATTTAGAAATTATTGAGGATGTCCACAAACTTTTGGATAGCCCCTCGTACATGTAGCATACAAAATGAACTCGCCTCCGTGGTTGAGTGGTTAAGGTCGCTGACTTCAAATCCCTGTGACCTCTCACTAATTGAGGATCGTGGATTGGAGCCCTGCTACCGACCATGTCTATCTATTTGAGAAAGTTGCTTACGGAGGATGGGAGTCTAGTACTGGTTCTTCCCAGATGGTTAGGTCCGCCTCATATGACTCTGACTGTTGAAAAGGGGCGTAAAACTTGATATAAACAAACATTAAGTATTAAATTCAAGTGGTAAGTTTAAACCATAATACTTGACTATTTTCAGATATGGTCAGAGTGGTAACATTTCCCTCAAAGTCCAGTATCTACCACCAGCTCCTACTATTAACCCTTATGACTCAGATTTTCAATTGGATTCTCTGCCCCCAGACAATGATTATGTGGAATTATTTGTTCATCTAGATCCTACATGCGCCTATAGGCTAAGAATCACAATGTCCTTCAAAGAGATGCTTGGTCAGGTGAGTTTACAATGATAAAAAGGTTATATAGCCATGCTAGAAGTTTTTATAGAAACCCTTGAATAACTCTTCTTTAGGAGACCAGAAATGCTCACCTGTGACTTTCAGGTGATATCGCACTTCACAGAGATATTAGTTTGAACACTTTATTAATATTGTGTCCTGATATAATGTATGGGTAGCTAATCTCCAAAGTACTATATATAACAGTAATATTGTACTATATTATTATAAGTGAAAAGTGGTTTCCTAAACTAGATGTATTATAATAGTGGGAACAAATATATAAATATTATGAGTCGCTACTGTGTTACAATAGCTGAATTCAGTGTTGTTTTAGGCCTATGGCATCTACTGATGTGGGGCATATAGTGATTGACTTGTCTGTCTGTCTATTTGTCCATACAAGGTTAATTTGATTTTACCATTTTGTCTATTGCTTTGATACTTAAAAAGTTGTTATGTTGGACCATTCCTAATCCACCCATATCACCTATTATCGATTTGACCTTGACTGTTCTAGGACTTACAATGTTTAAATGAACCATTATTTCTTGGTTAACCAGATTATACCAATACCATTTACTAGAATGCTGATACTTATACAGTTGTTGCCATATACTGTTAACTATCCAGCCAAATTGCCAAATCTTGAATTGAACTTGACGTTAATTGGATGTATAAATTTTTTAGATGGGCTGCTTCTCCATGAACTAGGTTATGTACTCTTTTGACTAGCATAGATGACTATTTCTTGGTAAATTACACTTTACCATTTCATTGACAGCCCTTTTTTTGGGGGGGGGGGACAGGTGTTTGGTCCCATTGGTTGGAGAAATTTGTGTTAAGAAACAATAAATTTGGGAATTTTTTGTAGTCATTTTTAAGTCACTTTTACTGTATGTCTCGATTTACTTTCATTATTGAAAAACACATTAAATGTTAGAGTAACATTAAAACTAGGATAATATTGACTGGACCATTATGTTACTATTGTAGTTTGTTTACTCATTGACTGTGATGTTTATTTATTGATAAAACAGTTACTCATCAATCTGTTTACGAATCTCATCTTGTCTGTTGATCTAAATCTTCTTATTTTAATTTATAACCTGGAATGTTTATCTTGGTGTGGAGGAGTAAATAATAGTTACAGTTTATAGAACTAATAGATGGCAGAGCAATATAAAAAATGGGGTATACATTCAAACCTGTGTAAGTGTCTGTCTCAGAATAAAGGCCATCCTGTGAATAAAGGCCATTCTTTTAAAAACCTTCATTGATTATTGAGAACAAAATGATGTCCAGAGAAGGACTACCTGTCAATAATGGTCACATTATGTCTTTTCCAAGGGTACAAAATGATGTCCAGAGAAGGGCTACCTGTCAATAATGGTCACATTATGTCTGTTCCAAGGGTACAAAATGATGTCCAGAGAAGGACTACCTGTCAATAATGGTCACATTATGTCTGTTCCAAGGGTACAAAATGATGTCCAGAGAAGGACTACCTGTCAATAATGATCACATTATGTCTGTTCCAAGGGTTCCAAGGGTACAAAATGATGTCCAGAGAAGGACTACCTGTCAATAATGGTCACATTATGTCCTTTCCAAGGGTACAAAATGATGTCCAGAGAAGGACTACCTGTCAATAATGGTCACATTATGTCTTTTCCAAGGGTACAAAATGATGTCCAGAGAAGGACTACCTGTCAATAATGATCACATTATGTCTTTTCCAAGGGTACAAAATGATGTCCAGAGAAGGACTACCTGTCAATAATGATCACATTATGTCTTTTCCAAGGGTACAAAATGATGTCCAGAGAAGGACTACCTGTCAATAATGGTCACATTATGTCCTTTCCAAGGGTACAAAATGATGTCCAGAGAAGGACTACCTGTCAATAATGGTCACATTATGTCCTTTCCAAGGGTGGCCTTTGTTTACAGGTTGGACTGTACTTTCACTAGTTATGTCTAGGTCATTGTACATTAATTACTATTATGTCTAGGTCATTGTACATTAATTACTATTATGTTTAGGTCATTGTACATTAATTACTATTATGTTTAGGTCATTGTGCATTAATTACTATTATGTTTAGGTCATTGTACATTAATTACTATTATGTTTAGGTCATTGTACATTAATTACTATTATGTTTAGGTCATTGTACATTAATTACTATTATGTTTAGGTCATTGTACATTAATTACTAGATTTCACTAGTTAAGTTTAGGTCATTGTACATTAATTACTAGATTTCACTAGTTATGTTTAGGTCTTTGTACATTAATTACTAGATTTCACTAGTTATGTTTAGGTCTTTGTACATTAATTACTAGATTTCACTAGTTACGTTTAGGTCTTTGTACATTAATTACTAGATTTCACTAGTTATGTTTAGGTCTTTGTACATTAATTACTAGATTTCACTAGTTATGTTTAGTCATTGTACATTAATTGCTAGATTTACATCCTTCACCTAGTCCATACATTTGATGCACTCTTGAACCTTATTTCACTTTAAAAAGAAATTGTTAATGTTATTCTATGATGTTCATGGTTTTACCAAATTGTTACACTTTATAGTCCAAAGTCTGGACTTTATACAGTAATGTCATTGTATGAATGTTTCAAATTTAATTTTGTTTGATCTGTGTGTAGTAGAGACATTAAAAATATGAGAAGTTACGAAGGAGTGTGACTCAGTTGTACGATAATCCAGAAATTCATCAAGAATAACGGCCTTATCATTAACGTAAAGTAACAGAATATCCATTGGTTATTTGTTAGAATCTCTTCCGTAACATGTAGTTTACATTTCCACATATCATGAATGAAATACAAATACTGGTTTGTTATGCAGGAAGATACAATTAGTTGTGATTTACAGTGGGCCCTTTCGTGTCTGAAACTGAGGAAAAGTCCAGATTAAAGGGTTTCTGAATAAGAAAGTATTTAAATAGACAAAAATGTTGTATTTAAAAAAATCCGGATGAAGAAGTTTAGGATTAGAGAGGACTGGTTTCAGACTGTAAAATCTTGTTTATGAGAGCTTTTCATCTGTGCCATTGTCTTATTATAGTATTGTGTAAACAAAATAATAAATCCTGTCAAAATTAATTGTTTATTAATTCAAATTACATAAAATACATTTAACAACTTTACAGAATTTTTTTTTGGCTGTGAAATCTGTATACCATAATTAAATTAATAACCAACAATTTGAAAATAATATTTATAATCATTAATTTGTTTAATTATAAATTCAAAAAGCAACAATTAGTCAACTAATATGAAAACTATTGATTGAAAACAATTCCATATTAAGGAAACATCACAAAACACCATTTTTTCAGCCACCATTTTAAGTAAAATTTTGTTTGTTTGTCTCTTCCGACAGATCGACACACCAAAAACCTGCCGGTCCTAAAAAAATTTTGACATAGAAAATAATTTTTTTTTGTATTCTTCCTGTGTTCTAAAAATATTTTGTTCGTGAATTTAAGTCAAATGTGACAAAAAAATTTAAGTATGGGTTGAAAGTGGCAAAAAACAATTTTTAAGGGTCGCCTTATCATTAAGAATTATTTTATCTAAAAATGTTGCTGATACTCAGCTGTTCACATTGGAACTTGTAGCACTATTACATCTACTACGTCTTTCATAGAATTCTAAAGTTTTCACAGCACTGTGGGTGTTAACAAAGTTATCTATTTTTCTGCGTAGATTAGCATGTCTCTTCTTAAATGATTCGCTCCCCTCTGATTTCTCAACTATTGTTCTGCCGTATTCAGCAGTTCTAATTTCAAAGTCTCTCTCCAGTGAGTTCATCACTTTTCTTTCATTAACCATATCTTCAATGGCATAATTTATTCTTGACACTCTAGACATTTTCTTCTTTTCTTTTGTCTTTGATTTTTCTGTGTTAGAATTGGAATAAAGGGTTGTTAATCGTCCGTAACTAGTTTTTGCATCATATTCTGAAGATTTCTTGTCATCTTTATCTGTTCTTTCACTGCTTCCTTCATTAGAAGTACCATGTACCTCTGTTTCATCTACTTCTTCAATTTTATTAATTTCAAAATATTTCCGTCCGTCATTTTCTGTTCCATTTATGTTGACATCCTTGCTTTTAAGATGGTTATCATTTTCAGTGCCATCTATTTTATTTATGTCACTACTCATTACTTTAATTTCATGGCAAGAATCTGCTTCACTATTATTATTAGTGTCTAAATAAGAATCATCTACTATTAAACTATTTCCTATTTCTTCCTTAACTTCAACAACATTTTCAATGCTGTCCTCTTCATCATCCGCTTCATTACCATTCACATCTTTAACCTTCTTTTCAATCTTAATTTTCTCTGTGACGTCTCTCTTAACTTTATTTGCTCTAGCTCTATCCATTTCATCATAGTCATCAGGAACTGCATGATTCTCTTTTATGATTTGTGGTCTATACCGGCAAGTTAGTTTACAGTCATCTATTGAGATCACATTCAGCATTCGGTTCGACCATGACCTTGCGACAATCTGAGGCTGCATGACATCTGCATCAGTATGACCTTGAACTTTAGAATCTAAATCACTTTGATTTGTATTTTCATTCTTGTCTGATATACTAGCATTGCTAATTTCATTACGTGAATCTACATTGTTTGATTCGGATATAACTGGATCTGACTCATAGAGTTTTGAATCAACGGCTTTAGAAGATTTTGTTGACTTCCTGGTGTGCGCAGAATGCAAATCTCTTCTTTGAGCTGAATAATGCATTTGACTTTCTATCAAATTATTATTTACTGTGTGAACATCAGTACCAAAAAATCTTTTTCTTCCATTAGTGTGGAATCTTTCACTTGCACTGGCGGGGTGATACAAGGCAGATTTACTTCTTGGCTTTTCATTCTTGTCTGCTTTCATATTATACTTTGTTACATCAATTTTCATAAAACTACCCGACCGAGGTCGGCCACCGGTTGGTGGTAAATAGTATCGATTTACTTGCCTGGTCCAGTTGTTAATGTGCGCAAGTTTTTGGAATGGTAAATGAACGTCCTTGTTTTTCACGTTTGAGATCTGCTGAGTTTTTTTCGTTGATAAGGTGGAGAACTTTTGGGATTCACTCCATTCATGGAGTTGGGTGTGAAAGTCAAGCGTCTTTCGGTTCATTTTTGCTCCTAGATAAGTGTCAGAAGAGAAGATGGCATGTGTTGGATGTAGTTCCTTCATGTTGATAAACTGGTCTGTTGATCCCCACAAACTGATGCCTGAAAATAGACAATAAAAAGGTTGAGATAAGTTATGTACATGTATAGTAATACATGGATACTAAGTCTACATTCAGGACCAGTTACAGTCTTAATACTAAGATGGTATTATTGTCATGTTGTGAGCAGTGACAGAAGAATACACTAAATCAACGGGGGGGATTTGGGTAGTTGGAACATGTATGTTATTGAATAAATAGAGGATATTAAATGAGTGTGGATTCCGTATTGAATTTATTGAACGAGTTGTATAAAACAGTATGTAGCGAGCCTCTAGCAAGCTTCATACTGTTTTATTCAATAAATTCAAGACGGAATCTACACAAATTTGATATTCTTTTTATCACATACCCTGAAATACGGCGAAAACCAATTAAAAAATAACATACCTGAGTGAGACATGCGTAGTAAGGCGTTTTGAATCAGGAGCACAAAATAGTTACATATATAATATGAAACATCATAAATAATAAATGTGTGAGCATATCTAACAATATTAACAGTATATTTGCTTACTCAAATTGTTAAAATCAATTCATCTTTGTTGTGAATAATTGGGATGTCATTTGTGTAATTTATGGCATTGTTTGAATTTATGATTATATCTGATTTAGGTTAGATTTCGTATGTTTGATATTAACATAGACTGTTTAATTGATATGGATACAAATTGACAATTTTCATAAAAATATTATTCTATTTATTATTGCAACTATTTCCTAGGACGTTTTCCTGTTCTCCTAATCTATCAGATGATCATGTCAGACACTTGACTGTCTGTCTTTCACAAAGCTTGTCTAAAGATTACTGTACCAAAACTATCTGTTGGATTTTAACCAAACTTGACAGAATAGTATAATAGATCAGGATTAAGGCTTATGTTAATCAAATTAGCTTAGTCAGCATTTGTTTGGTTCAGTGATTTTTAACTTAAAATTATTGTGAATCAAAGCTAGTGTTGAGAGCACATTTTGCAGTTATTGCATGGCAAGCAATTTTTAACAATTTAGATATCTGTTGTCCTTTTGTGATATGTTCAAAATTTCTAATGCCCAAAATATTTTCCTTCCTTCTCTATAGACTGTGCGTTACAAAACTTTTGTGCCAACCCTCAGTATTTGTCATTGATTATTTATTCGTCTGATTAAGTTACAAAATTATGAATACTCTTTATTTGATTTTTATCATAAAATTGTTCTAACTCAAGTTTCAGTGTATGAGTTATAAATTACAATATTTTTACATCTTATTCATGAAATGTTTCAAAATCAATCATTTACTTAATTAATGCTGGATATTTTGAAAATTTGGCACAAAATAAGTCTTAAGTCTGTGTTTTCATGAAAGCTGTTACAGTAGTTTGAATATAAATGTGAACTCTTTGATATTCAATTCATGGATTTATTATTTAACAGCCATCTTTATCTCAATCCTGTATTGAATTGCCTTGTGTGTGCAGGCCAAAATCTTTACAATCTTATGCTCAAAACCTCCTTAATTTGATAGGCCGAGATCGGTTAGATTTTCTCATTTAAAATCACATTAATTTGATATATATCTTTAATTTGTGGATTTGATTTAGATAATGTTTTATTCATCCAGAAATCTGTCAAGCCTTGCTTGGCTCACATAATTAGGCCATTCATAGGTGTTTATGTTAAAGTAACTTCAACCTGGTTTTCGATAAAGTTTGACAGGCTTGGCTATTAGATCAGGGTTAGTTCTAGGTCAGGTGTCAAACTATTGGTTAAGTTTTGCCTTTTTCGGCCAAACTTGGAATAGAACTGGTTGGTATGGAGACCTAGCAATGGATTGTATTTGAGGCTTGTAGTGTCAAGGTCATTAATACCAAAATTAGGAAGATTCTTCCTGACGAAAGTTCTGATTAACTATCTCCATATTTCTGAATACATCACCTAGATAGGAAAAAATTAATTTGGTAAAAAATAATATTAATTTTTTACATCTAGGATAATATTGGTAACAATAAGGCATACACTAAGGCATTAAACTATTTATCCATTATATCACGTTTTAGGAACTGTAAAGTGAAGTGAAGTGTAAAAAATTTCAATGTAAAGATGCCTATAGATATTCTAATAAGATATTTTTTTCTTCATTTTTTCAGACTTCATTGTTCTTATTCTTAAATTTTTTATATAAATACATTTAAATTTATATTTCAAAAATTGTTTGTTCCTGACCAGACAACTAAGAAATTCCCAAGTTATACCAACATCTGTTACATACAAATATACAATATTTAACATTGCACAATTTTGTACATGATTTTGGATTTACTTCAATGATTAAACTATGATAACAATGTAACATTTAGTTTGATTTTCCCAAGGATTTGCTTGGTTCTATGTGTATCACCGTAAAGACTTACATGTCATAAAGATTTATATATTTTTAGGGAAGACCCACCTCGAAATAGTTGAGTGGTTTAGGTGGCAGACTTCAAATCACTGTAACCTCTCACTGATAGAGGGTTGTGAGTTTGAGCGCTGTTACCGACCATGTCTCTTTATGTCAGAAAGTATACAGTTGCTTACAGAGGATAGGAATCTAGTACTGGTTCTTCCCAGGAACGATGGTTAGGGGAACTATCCGCCTCATATGACTCTGACTGTTGAAAAGGGGCGTAAAGCCCGATATGAGCAAAAAATATTTTTAGGGGGGTTTATGCCTGTTTTTTGTCAGTATTTCAATAACATATTGTTAGATGGTTAATTATGTATCAATAAAAACTTTGTAACTTGATAATTAAGTTAATCAGTTGGCCTAGAAATGCAATTAAATACCAATATAATTAATGTACATGATTTTTTTGGTACTGTATAATATCCTGCTAATTGACTTTGTAAAGAGATCAACATTTTATAATCATTGTTAAGTACTGAAAGTACTCATAGAAACTGAACTAACGTAGACTTGCACTGTAACATGAAACATGGACTAGTTTAACAATTGCATGTTGGATGTAGGTGAACATAGAACTTAGGTCCGCGTAAAAATTCATGCGTGCCGAGCAAGTGTTGGCTGTGGAAAGCTGAACTATAGTTCATGCAGTGTCCAAAAACTGTTCTTGTTCTGTTCTCTAACTTTGTTTTTGTGTTCACAGGTTTAACTGTATAATTTAAGAGTGTCTTAAGTTTTATTTCTCTGTATGTGTGGGGTATATATCTGTGTACATAAAATGTCCACATATCTCCTAATGTGATCTTTAGAATTTATTATTCTATTTGTATTCTGCTGTTAACTGTTATAGCTAGATCTAGATGTTTGTTTTATTTTGTCTAAAGCTTTGATTTAGATTTTAGCTTGATATTGATACAAAGTCATAATTATGTGCTGCTTCATGCTATTTTATAATAAAATGTATGAAAATTAATGTTGAATCTTGACTCTGATACAGCTATATACTCAGGGACACTTTTTCAGTGTCCCGATCCAAACTACCAAGCCAAATACTGTGTCTAGAAAATCACAGAAATAAAAAGGTGAGGTGTGTATTGGTGCTTTAGACTGGGCACGATACAGACCTAGGAAAACCTTTTAGAAAAAGGTAGAGATATTAATTCTTAGTTCTTCTGTATCTTCTCTCCCAAACTTTTAAAATATATGACTCAGATTTAAGTTGCATTGTGTGACATTGACAGACAGGGCAGGTTTTTGGAATATTGAACAATGACAAAATCAATTTTGCTATTTTTGCGATTTTTCAAGATTTTAATGTTCTTAAAACACTTGATTTAGAATGCTAAGGTAATGACTATTATCTTTGTTTGGTTAGAAATTATTCAGATTTTATTATATGATATTTTGTTATACTAACATCTCAGACTGTGTCTGCTATAAATGATTTTTGTTATTAAATCTAATTTTTTCCCAGTCTGAAAACTCAAATCGCTAGTTCAAGTCAAAGGAAAACAGTCCTAGAATTAAAATGTCTGTCAGTGACCAGATGGAATGCTGGTATCAGGTAGTTTTCTACTTGTCGTCATTCTTTTATATCTGTCAGGACTGGCTAGGATTTCAGGCTACAGAGTATAGACCATGTCTCTTCATATGAGAAAGTAGGCAGTTGCTTACAGAGGATGGGTGTCTAGTACTGGTTATTCCTAGGAGCAATGCTTAGGTGAACTGTCCGCCTCATGTGACTCTGACTGTTGAAAAGGGGAGTAAAACTCGATATAGACAAACAGAATAGGATTTCAGTTTTCATGTGGATGGTGATTAGTTTATAGCAAGGACTATCTGAAACCTGACCAATGAGAGAATTACATTCTGAGAGTTTTTAATTTTTATTTAGGGCCTTAAAAGTTTGTCCTGTCTTATTTTGTTATGGATTATGTTGTGATTTTTTTTACTGATTGTCCAACTTAATTGGATTTGAATAGTGGCATATTAAAGTTATCAATAAGATTATGTTAATAATTTTTATGAATGACATATTGATTTTTCAACCTTCATCCAGACTGCCTGTCTTCAGCAGTTAAAAAGAAATCTCAGAAGCCTATTCTTGTACAGGGTTAAACCTAAGTATCTGTTGATGATGTTATATCAAGGAATGGTGCTACATGAATTTTAATTAGGTTAAGAAGATAAATTTTAGTTTCATCTGTCTGTATGTCCGTCCGTCCGTCTGTCTGTATGTCCGTCTGTTTGTATGTCTGTCTGTCTGTCTGTCTGATGTACTGACTGTTGGGTTCTAACCAAACTTAAAAAAGTAAAAAAAACAGCATCAGGTGTGTTTTAGAATATTTGAAGTTATCTTTAGCTCATTTGTTTTCGAAAAAAAGGTTGAGCTGTTGTGATCACTGTGTCGTCTGCTTCAGTGTTGTAAAAAAAAATCTAATGTACCGGGTAGCTCATAACTCAGAAACTGCTCAGGTAGCAACATGAAACTTCATTGGTTGATAGATCCCTGAGGTGGTGAATAAGAGATTTGGCACCAGAGAGATTTGGCACCGCTTGCAGTGCTCTTGGTTTTAGGTATGGTACCTTGTGCCAAAAAACGCAATGTAAAATATTGTCGATAGTTTACTGATTTGAAAAAAAATTAGTTAACCTGTCATAACATAAAGGAATGAATTAAAATAATTACCATCTGCTGCATGATGAGTTTGTGTAAGATCATGGGAAGAACTCATGTCTGGCAAGCTTTTACACGACATCTTGAACTCACGTTTAAATCTCCTTTAGAAGTCTACACAAACATCATTATATCATCCAGGCAGTTTAAAACAGCAAATTATGTTTGATTTGACACTTTTTAAGTCCTTTTTTCAAATGAATAAGATATATCTCTGAGTATTGAGAAAAAAACTCATTTGATTTCTATTTAATCCTGTGAAATGTTTTAATAAACTTTGTGTGTAATATAAATGTAAATATTCCCTGTTTGTTGTACGCAGACAAGGAGATTGTACGATACAGAACAAACCCCCCTATAAGATATTCTGTATGTACGTTAAGACTCCCAGGTAATCTAATCCCTCTGATTTCTTACTGTATTAATCTGCTAATCTTGTAGATTATGAACATTTATCTGATATTACATTCAGACATTAATCTCCTACTTAGTGTGGTGTACATGTATGCAAGCTTGTATCAACGTCTACTGCTGGTTCAAAAGTCACAGACTATGTATTTGGGTTTTGAAGGTGAGGGTGGGTCTACTTGGTCCAGTAGTTATGGAAACCAGGACATAACTTTTCACATTTCCCCAAATTTACAGTTATATCATTTGTAACATATTGGTATTTTTATTCCCCCGCCATTCAAAATGGTGTAAGGGCATTAAGTGTTACCCCTGTATGTCTGTTTAAATTTTGGAGTCCATCCGTTCAAATTTTGGTTTCATGGATTGGTTTCATATTTTACATGTAGGTGTGTAATATTAAATAATTAAATAAATAATAGAAAACAGGTTAAGTTCGATTTCTGTTAAAATCCACAACATTTTCACAAGATTTATGGCCCCTTTTTGACTTAGCTCTCAGCTGGGGGCATTTATGTCCTGCAGACACATTTCTGGTTTAAATCTCTTCCAGTTTTGTTTGTTATCCAAAAATGTGTATATTATGAAAAATAAAATGATTTTAAAAGTTTTAGATGTAAATAAATATTGTTATCGATGAATGTTCGAGATTTTAAAACTAATAAATCTCAGAGGTTTTTGTTATTAAGAAGGAGTTTGTCAGTGGTTTTGAGCTTTAATCCACCTATAATCCACTCAAAACCAATTTCATCCTTATATCAATCATAAAAAAATACTTTATACTGATTTATATTACAAAATTTCTAATTTATTCCATAAAACGTTTGAAATACTTTTCAATATAAACAATACCCTTGTTTGTGAATAGTGTTGAAATACAATTTCTTGTACACATGCTTTGATGAAAAATGTATACATCAAAAATGAATGATAAGATGTTAAAAAATAAGGCAATTGTACTTAGAATTTTGGGGGGGGGGGTATATCAATATTATAGAAATGTCAATGAAATATCAACAGTGGTCACTTCAGTCAAGCTGCAACAGTATAAGATGATGTATTGTTTGTCCGTATGTCTGTATGTAAATCAAAATGTTGTCTATTTATATGATTGATTTTTAAATTAAATTAATACCACTTACCTAATTAAATCCACTTAAAATGAATTCACCAACAAAAACACATAATATCTTAAAAGATATCTAATATCAACGTTTCAGCATGGACCACCTTTTTCAAGATACAATAATAAAATCTCCTTTTATTCTAGTTAAATCCAGAAATCTACTTAAGAAAATGAAAATTATCCAAATTTATATCAGATGAATTCTTTGTTAGTTATTCCCTTTATGCTTCTAGTTAAAATGAGGCTGACAGATTAACCTGAGCCTAATTATTACTTGATTGTCTGAAAATGCTGCAATATCATTGGTTGATTGTCTGAAAATGCTGCAATATCATTGGTTGATTTTAAGGCAAAACTCCAGAGTTTTAGAAACTTGTCTCAAAACACAAATTGAAAACCTCAGGTCCAAGATATATAGTCACATGTTCAATCCAATCTGCATTTTAATTAAACAGTGGTGCAAGTTTTCATCTTGTATTAAAATACTATTTGATAACAGTTTAAAATTCACGTCAGGTGCTGGGGTATTTTTCATGTTTATTTAACTATAATGTATTTACAGTAACAAAATGATTGATTACAACTTTTTACATTTTTTTTTTAAAGTTTGTATACTTAATGTGGCAAAGTTTATATTGCATTATAAATTAACAGCCTTTGTACTCCATTTTGTATTTGTAACATATTTAGTTGATAAATGTCTACCTTTGATTAAGCAGGGTAGCCTTTTGAAAACCTTTTCACTCCATTTTATAATAAACGGATATCAATTAATTTCTGTCTGCAATGTTTTGTTGTATTTGAAAGTTCTCATTTTATGTGATTTTGCTTTTATTTGTATGTTGAGTTGAACATTAATATTCCTATACAAAGACTACATTTAGATTTGGCCAGTAAATCTTACTGTTTATATAAGTTATGAGCTGATAATGAAATTCAGAGATCTTGTTTTGATTTATTTCACTTTGGGTTAGAATGGATGCTTTGATCTAAATTCTTCTTTGTTGTCAAGAAGAAGGTAATAAGTGTCATTTTGTAATCCAAGAGTTTTTACAAATCACGTAATATTTCACCTATTTGAATTCTTGTGTTAGCTAGGCCAAGAATAAGAATACGAATGTTAGCCCTAACACGACTGACCTGAAAAATGACTGAGGGCAAACCCAAATTCTTTTGTAACTTTTAGGTCTAGAATAGTTTTTTCAGTACAAGGACTGCAAATAGGCATTTTTGATACACATAATTTTTTTCATTATCTGCATTTTAAAAATATGCTTGTTGACTCAGTTTTGGTTCAAAATGTACAAAAATATATTTCCCTCCCTACCCAAAATTTCAAATTTGGGTAGTATTATAATTTAAGCATTGTTCTGATGTATTATTTAATTCTATAGATTGTAATCTCCAGGGGAGACTTCTGTTATTTGTCTTCATGGAATAAACCAAAAACATGAAAACTGCTTCTTCTCTTATGATTTGTGGTATTATGACTCTAACTCCCAAGATTATTTAAAATGGGGTGAATAGATTTTGGAAATGTTGAAATAATTTGTATAGGTTTTCATGATAGGAAATGATTTTCCATGAGATCTTCCAAACCTTCCTTTGACTTATTTTCCCTTTAAACTTACATTGAAGTCTATGGGACTCACCCATTTTTCAAGGATTGATAAAAGAGAAAAAAAAAACACATCAATTTCAATGAAGAACTCATGGTAAAAAGATGCTATAACACAGTATCATTCTAATAAAATATGATAAAGAAAAATATAGGTCACCATGCAATATCTAAAATATTAATAATGTTCAACAAGGGCAACAACTCTCACCCAAAAAAAGTATGATGTGTTGTAAAGTAATTAAAGAAACTAAGGTTAACTTATTATCAAAGTAATAATGATACTTAGGTTATACTATTTTTATAGTATTAACATTGAGCAGATGTATTAGGGATATAATGAATTATCTGGTCAAAAATGTCATTAGGGATACTGTGAGTTTGAATCATTCTAAGCAGATGTGGCTCATTTTTATAGAAAATGTAGTCTTCATTATCAGTTTTGAAAAGCAAATATTTCATCTAAATCTGTGAATGAAAAGTTGTCTGTAAGTTTAGAATTAATAAACTCTTGTCTGCATCTGTGCAAAAACTTTAATGTAGTTCATAACTCAGAAACTATAAGATGTAGCAATATTAAACTTCATAGGTAGATAGATCTCACTGAAGCAGTGAACATGCAGACAAGCGCACCGCTTGCAGCACTCTTGTTTTCAGATTGAATTCAGAAACAACCAATCAGAAGCCTGCATTTGGGAATAATGCCAGTAAATGTCTTATATGTATCTAAAGTTAAAGAAATGATTTTTTTGTTTGAGATATTTTGATATTGTAATGTATTATAACGAGAAAACAGAATTAAGGACAATAAACTTCCTGAATGTGCTGTATAAAAATTACCTTCATTTTAAAAAGGTAAAATTATGAACCATTAGTTACAATGAATACCAAATATTTCTTTATTAATGATGTATGTATAGTTGTCACCATAAGCCTTGAATTAAATTCAATGTCTTTATTTTGTAACTATTAAATAAGGTCTTAGTACTGGTAATTTAAATACAATTAGAATGCACAATACTTAAAGAAATAATGACTTACTTAGAAATATAAGGCAGATAACTTTTTTTCCTTCAATTGAAGAGTTGATTTTACAAAAAAGTTCTTACCTCCAGCTGAAGAGTATCCAAGTATTTGTTATTGTTTCCATTGTTAAATTTACTTAAAAATTCACCATTAATGTTGAAATGTTAAAAATAATTGATTATAATTCTGTGTAGTTTATTTATGACACAAAGCCTTATTCTTTTTAGTCTCTGTTCAAATCCACATTTAATTTTATTGGAGTTTTTTATTCACAAATTCCATGTCAATCAATTTTGTTTCGAAGTTTTTCTTAATCAATGAGACTATCCAACTGTCTCGTTAGAATATCATCGGCTTTGTTCTTAATAGCGTAATATTTATTTCGTAGATTACTTCACAGACCTTTATGTGTCAATCAAATAATTTGTCCACAAGTATTACATTCCTGATATTTGTATTAGACCTGCTCATCTTGGCTTACAACTACGACATTATGACAAGACATTACGACACGACAGCATGACATTATTGGTTCTTGTAGTTAATGACATCAGTAAACAGAACCAAGTACCCGGGTATCTCTCTCACTGGTTTATAAGAGCTCTTATAGAGCTGTGTTACAATTTGATATTCACTGTTAGAAGTAACTTTATGACCTGTTCATATCAGGGTCTGTTCAAATTTGTTTCTTGATAAAAATTGTTGGCGTAATGTTGTAATTAATTATAATTCATCTATTGATTTTAGACAGAATAAATCCAATTTGTAATCTAACAGATGAATGTATGATATTCTTGTCTGAATATTATTTTATTGTATTCTTGTTAACTTGAATATTTGACCTGTTGCATAAGGAGTTATTTTACTGATAAATATAGTCAAACCTCACATAGAGATACGAACATCTACATTTGACAAAAAATGTTGATTTGTGGAGAATTTACCAGTACCTTGTGGAAGGGTAAGTTAGTACTGGTTAAAATATGAGGGGTGATCAAAAATTAATGACACTTTTTTTCGCAAAATTGTTTCCTTGAATTTAGCTCTCTGATACTCTGTAAACATGAAGATAAAATATTTATCTACGATATACTAAAAAATGCACCTGATGCAATGCTGTAGTAACCCACAGGCAGAAGTAACGGACCTGTGATGGTAAAATTGTAATAATTTCTACATAAAACACCATAACTTAACCCATAATTACCTTAAATGAAAAAAATTGTCCCAAAATTCGACCCCATTCAACTGGTATAATATACTATAAGAAGGCGTATAACTCTTCGTTTCGGTGAATGCACACCACCTTTACAGAACGCAAAGTTATAAAGCAATACAGACGAATTCTTCAAATCAAAGTTTGCAGCGGTTTCAGGTATATATTTTTGTACAAAATAATACCAAAACTAATTTCCTAGATCATCCATTCCCGAGAATTCGAACAAGAAACGCTAAAATTTGACCTGATTTTGTTTGGTAAAAAAAAATGCGGCCACACCAAAATGGACTATTTTCACATACTAATGCAAGATGTCAGTCGATCAAGTGAAATTGACCAATATGACCTAAAAAAACAATTAAATACATTAATACAGATCTACAAACTCTTACAGAAGACGCAAATATTCTGGAAATCGGGATTTAAACTTTTGAATCGAAATTTCCTTATCGTACACTGACATGTCTCTATAAACAATATTAACCAATCAGAAATCACATAACATTTATGATAGCTATGGCAGGCAGTGTGTTTTCGATTCAAAAGTTTAAATTAAGGATTTGATCAATTTTAATGCAATGAAATTGATATTTGGTATACAGGCTGAATAAAGATTGTGAATAATGCTGTCTTTGTTTCAAAATTATACTCCAAATACCCTTTAAATTCTAGACACAGTCTCATTAATTTTCGATCACCCCTCGTACACTCCAGGAAAGCTGGTTACGTGAATTAGCCACTGTATATAACTGAAAAATTGTTGGAAAACAGCACTAAACCCAAATAAATAAAGACACCACTACATTTATGAAATCTTGTCTCCCTGAAACCACTTATTTTTTAGACTAGAGTCAAACCAGTGTTTGTGGCCACCTCCAAATAAAGGCCACCCTGTAAATAAAGACCACCTATAAATAAAGGCCACCCTGTAAATAAAGGCCACCCTATAAGTAAAGGCCACCCCATAAATAAAGGCCACCCTGTAAATAAAGGCCATCCTATAAATAAAGGCCACCCTATATATAAAGGCCATCCTGTCAATAAAGGCCACCCTATAAATAAAGGCCACCCTATAAATAAAGGCCATTCTTTTAGAAGCCATTATTGATCATTTATAACTTACTGTCCTCCAATCCTGTGTAGAAGGGTTACCTTTGTTCACAGGTTTGACTGTAATTTTATAGAGATTTCTTCTGTATATAATATACCTAAACTTTGCTTTATTGTATAAAATCTTATCATTTAGATTTAACTGTACTTTTGATACTAAACTACGATAACTTTTAAATTCTTATATTGCTTTAAAAAGATCTAGTGTAAACATAATTATGTGTAACAATTTAGAGCAATTGACTATAAGACTTAAGTTCAAATGTAGCCTTGATTTGTTCATTTGATTTTATACTTTAAAAGTTTGCTCTATTTATTTATTTAATGCATTTGATTTCATGAACGTTTAAAGTGTATTCACAGAATTCAAAATTATTATAAAAGTTCATTGTTTAAATTGATTTTTGTTGAATGATCAGTTGAAATATAATCTAGATTGTAATATATTAACAGTTTTGTTCAAATAATGAAGTGGTCCTTTTCTTATTGTGGCCCCCATATATTATATAAGCCTATATTAACTGGACTGAAATATGTCCATATATTATATAAGCCTATATTAACTGGACTGAAATATGTCCATATATTATATAAGCCTATATTAACTGGACTGAAATATGTCCATATATTATATAAGCCTATATTAACTGGACTGAAATATGTCCATATATTATATACAAGCCTATATTAACTGGACTGAAATATGTCCATATATTATATAAGACTATATTAACTGGACTGAAATATGTCCATATATTATATAAGCCTATATTAACTGGACTGAAATATGTCCATATATTATATAAGCCTATATTAACTGGACTGAAATATGTCCATATATTATATAAGCCTATATTAACACCTGTCTGTAAACTTCAGTTTGGCATAAGACTAACAATAATAATTATGTGTCAAGAATAAGGTAAAGTTACACTTTTAAACTTTAGTATGTTCAGGGTCCGTCTTTATTGTCCTTTTTACAGAGAGAAAAGTTGGCCACATTATTGAGAAATAACTTCAGTTTAATTGAATTAATGCACACAGAAAGTATGCAGTATGGTACTTTGATTATTTATAATTGCAATATTTGAATGTAATTTTATGCTTTCCAGATATACTGTACAAACATGACCCTGAAAAGGTTTGCAAATATTACATGAGATTTAAGTGTTTGTCTTGTAGAATTAAGGTGTTTGATCGTAAAATGGTGTAATATAAATCACCAGGTTCAGAATTGGATAATTTTAGTGTAATATAACATCATTCATTAACAAGAGTGCCACACACGGTTCCAATGTTTGTCTGTTCACCACCTCAGTGAGATCTATCCACCTATGAAGTTTCATGTTGCTACCTCTTACAGTTTCTGTGTTAAGTGCTACATTTAAGTTCTTGCAAGAGGCAGATGCTGACACAATAGCTGGACTTTTTCTTTGAAAATAGATGAGCTAAAAATGATTATAAAACAAAACTTTGTTCTGATGATGATCTATAATGCACAAATTGAAGAAATTTTACTGTTTTGCTTATTTTAAAATTCGGTTTTTGGTCACCTCTAGGAATGTTGCAATACTATTGGTTAACTTTTTTTGACTCAGAAATGACCAATCAGTAGGCAGAATTTATGATGAAGCTATACCCTTCTTCAGATTTAAACTCCAGAGCAGGACATAAGTGTTAACAACTCAAAATGCTTGTTTATTAATTTAAATCTTAGTTAGATTTAATTTACTTATTCATACTGTGCAATTATCAAGTCTTGAATTTGTTTTAATTATAAAACCAACCTACCTTCATTCAATGAATTAAATCCAATGGTGCACTGGACCTTACAGATCGACTTGACGACTCTGATATGTCACCAAAATAACTCCAAAATATGTATTCTTGTGTGAAAATCCTCATATTATAATGTTGAATTATGGTTACAAATCCTCCGCCTCTGTTCCGATTTGTTTGTGTCACAGTTTACAATAGATTTATAAATCCAATTTAATGCTTCAAAATTTTTATCTCCGTACGAGTCCTTACTTAGAGCCCTGTTAGCAATCATATCAGATAATATTTACAATTGTGTTTAGAAATCTTAAAATCTCCTACTTTTATGTCCATGATTTTTAAAAAAAATCTTGATTGTATTTATAGATATATATTGGTTATTTAAAACTATTATCGATCAAGTAACTGTACTGATTTTATGCATTTTGACTTCTTAAGTTTATTTTTGTGGACAATAGACACGTTTCTTATTGTCTGTGTGTTTACCTCTGTTATAAACAGTGTTTATTAGATGTAAACACTTTGAACAAAATTGAGCAATCAAGTTGTATACAAAATAAAAGCACAGTGTAATTTTGAGCTGGCTAGTTTATAGTGTGTATTTCAATGTGTGTACTTATGTATAAATGATATCAAGAGTCATTTAATTGTCAGAATAACTATTCATAAATTGGTTACATGACAGTGAATATTAGTGGATGAATACAACTGAACTTTTCTGACCAAGTAACATTACTAAATTGAACAGGCTCTAGTTTTGGAAACCGAACGGTAGTTCAGCATTCCATAGCCGTCACTGGCTCGATGCGCATGAATTTTTATGCGGACCTAAGTACTACATTTATCTACATCCACCATGCAATTGTTAAACTAGTTCCTATTCCATGTTGCTGTGCAAGTTCAGTTTCCATGAGTACTTTGATTATGTGTAGTCCCCTTTCTCTAATAAAATGATGGCTCACACAGCTACTTATTTGATATTATAAGACCGTCTCATTATAACATTCAATTTTTTCAGACCAGGAGTCAATTTTTCTCCTTTCTTTCAATGGTCACTTTGTGTGACCCCTTTCATATTAAGAATCCCTATAAATAATTTCAATATTTCATGTTAATTTCAAATTAAAAAACCTGTCTCTGAATATAAACTTCTGATTGGTAAATTTTAGCTCACATTCTAAAACAACTAAATGAAGTCTAACTATTCTGCAGACTGCTAATGCTGCAGTTTGATTGGTCAATTGTAAGACTGTGTTGTAACTCAGCCAATCATGTGTTTCCATTTTTGGACTGGTCTTCAAATTCTGACTTAGACAAACCTATTCATTCTTCACCAACGTTGGTCAAATTGTGTATGCTAAGTTTGATAACCAGTAAAATTGCCCTGGGCACTCTTGATATATAAGCAAAAAACATTGAAGTAGACTTTACTCCTTCTATCTAAGTGGAACAGTTCTCATCAAATCTTCACTAGATTATTTTGTCGGGCGTGCTTGGTGACAGTTATGCACTTATGTTCAAGTTTTAACACCATTGAGTATCAATGTAAAAATATGTAAAAAAATATGCAACACCAATTATTTGTTTAATATAGAAGTGTGAAAATATATAGATCTGTTTACTTTAAGATGAAAGTTACTATATAATTATAAGGAAAATATTTGTAGTTCTGTCTGCTTAATATCCGTATCATAAAAAACATTTATTTAGGTATGAATTATTAAGTATATTCTAAGTGGTCCACATACTGGTCACTGGACAAATAGTACATACAAAGCATTACTCATTACGATATGAAAAAGGAATGTAACACCTTTACAATTTTTTAGCTCACATATCACAAAGTGACAAAGTGAGCTATTAGGATCACTCTCCATCCGGCGTCCGGCGTCGTGCGTTGTGCGTCGTGCGTCATCAAACTTTTTGTTGTGACCACACTAGGGGCCACATTTTTAGCTCAATTTTAGCAAAACTGGGTCAAAACGTTAATATCACAAAATCTCGGACGAGTTCGATATTGGCCATTTGGGGTCAAAAACTAGGTCACCAGGGCCAAATAAGGGAAAACCTTGTGAACACTTTAGAAATCACGGTTTTGCATTTATCTTCATGAAACTTTGTCAGAATGTTTATTTTAATAATATGTAGGTCAAGTTTGATAATGGGTAATTTCTGTAGTAAAATTAGGTCACTAGGGCAAATTGCTGGAAAACCTTGTGAACACTCTAGAAGTCACTGTTTTGATTGGATGATCATGAAACCTTGTCAGAATGTTTGTCTTCATAATATCTTGGACGAGTTCCAACATGGGTCATCTTGGGTCAAAAACTAGGTCGCTAGGTCAAATCTTATGAAAAACCATGTTAACACTGTAGATTTCACAGTTATTATTGGATCTTCACCAAACTTTGTCAAATCGTTTGTTTTAATGATATAACGGTCAAGTATAAATATGGGTCATCTGGGGTCAATAACTCGGTCACCAGGTCAAATCTTAGGAAAACTTTGTTAACACTGTAGATGTCACAGTTTTAATTGGATCTTCACCAAACCTTCACCAAAATGTTTGCCTCAATGATATGTGGGTCAAGGATGAACATGGGTCAGCCGGGTTCAAAAACTGGGTCACAAGGTCAAATCTTAGGTAAAAATCTTGTAAAAGCTCTAAATGTCATGGTTTTGATTGTATCTTGGCCAAACCTTAATTGTCAGATTGTTTGTCTTAATGATATTAAGGACAAGTTCAAATATGGGTCACCTAGGGTCAAAAACCAGGTCACAAGGTCAAATCTTAGGAAAACCTTATTAACACTGTAGATGTCAAATTTTGATCGTATCTTCACCAAACCTAGTCAGGCTGTTTGTCTTAATAATATGTAAGACAAATTCGAACATAGATCGTCTGGGGTCAAAAACTAGGTCACCGGTTCAAAACAATGTTTTAATGAGTGAACAGTGATTGTCATGTGAGCGAATAGGGCCATCTTGGCCCTCTTGTTTATTTCCATGCTTTAATGTTTCCGCCATATGTATCATATGAATTCAAAGCCTATCCTTTGTTTAAATTGAACCTTATAATGTAATGTACAAATATAACATACAATGCATTCATTTTATTTTACAATTTTACGTCTACATCTGTTGGCAATGGATTCAACTGATGTTTGGATATTACTTGTTTTCTTAGATCAACAAAGGACCGAGAAAGTAGGCAGTTGCTTATGGAGGATGGGAGTCTAGTACTCAGGTTCTTTCCAGGAACGATGGTTAGGTGAACAGTCTGGCTCATATGACTCTGACTGTTGAAAAGGGGCATTAAAATCAATATAAACAAACAAAAATTATTAACAGTGTTATATCAATGTACAATATGTTCATATGAGTAAGTAGATGTTTTTATGGAAAAACTTTGACTGTTAAAGCAACTTGTTATTACCCAACGCATTATATAAATGCTAATTCGTTATTTTTTTCTGTTTTACCAAAAAAGTTGGATATTGGCAGTTGGAGTCATACTGCAAACGGTTGACCGGTCAACAGTTTTGACTGTTGACTGCCTCGATATCGTGTGTTTCTGTAATGAATGTTCGGTAACAAAATTAATGTTCCACAAATGCCAATAAAATAATTGTATAATATAATGCTTTTGTATATTTCAGTTTGTTAGATTCTATGGTGTTCTGATGCCAGCTTTTTGTGTTGCTGCGTTACTTATGACTCTGGTTCATCAACTAAGAACTATTGCTAAAGGTGCGTTTCTTATCATCTGTGTGGATCATAATACTAGTAGCTTTTATCTGTGGACATTTTATACCACAGCAAGTCATACTTTTTAGTATGTTTTCACCCTTTAACCCTAATCCTGCTGAATTTCCTAAGTCCAACATTCATTTTTAAACAGTCCATTATCAATTTAAGGGATATCAGAATGAAAATTAAGAAGTTTGTCACCCAACAGTAAAGAGCCTATATAACTGATAGGCTGTTTTATTGTTTTAAATAATAACTTATTACCTGCTTTATTCATTATTTCAGATGGTGTGTGTCCCAGTGTTCTAGATTCTATATGGCAGATAAAACCTTACTTTATTGTCCCCTTTGCTCTTCTTCTACAGTGGATTCTTCAGTAAGTATTCTTCAGTATTATCATTTATAGGTTCACTAAATGCTTTACAAACTTACTTTGATTCCTTGAAATCTTTATAATCATCCATAAATGCACTGTGGATTGATTTATGGACTGGCCCCCAAAGAATAATTCTCTACATTTGATTTGATGTTACTATAAATTTAGATATATTGACCCTTGTATTTGATACACAATACAAATACCTCCCATTGTACAATATGTGAGACATAAATCCTCCACTATAGCTTGACCATGCGTTTTGAGCCATGATGAAATTATTCAGAATTGTCCACTTAGTGAAATAGTTTCCAGCCCTCTTTTTTACGCATGTTTTTCTTGAGTGTATTTTTAGCTCACATGTCACAAAGTGACAAAGTGAGCTATTAGGATCACTCTCCGTCCGGCGTCGTGCGTCGTCAAACTTTATGTTGTGACCACACTAGGGGCCACATTTTAGCAAAACTGGGTCAGAACGTTAATATCAACAAAATCTCGGACGAGTTCGATATTGGGCCATTTGGGGTAAAAAACTAGGTCACCAGGGCCAAATAAGGGAAAACCTTGTGAACACTTTAGAAATCACTGTTTTGAATTTATCATCATGAAACTTTGTCAGAATGTTTATTTTAATAATATGTAGGTCAAGTTTGAAAATGGGTAATTTCTGTAGTAAAATTAGGTCACTAGGGCAAATTGCTGGAAAACCTTGTGAACACTCTAGAAGTCACTGTTTTGATTGGATGATCATGAAACCTTGTCAGAATGTTTGTCTTCATAATATCTTGGACGAGTTCGAACATGGGTCATCTTGGGTCAAAAACTAGGTCGCTAGGTCAAATCTTAAGAAAAACCATGTTAACACTGTAGATTTCACAGTTATTATTGGATCTTCACCAAACCTTGTCAAAATGTTTGCCTCAATGATATGTGGGTCAAGGATGAACATGGGTCAGCCGGGTTCAAAAACTGGGTCACAAGGTCAAATCTTAGGTAAAAATCTTGTAAAAGCTCTAAATGTCATGGTTTTGATTGGATTGTTTGTCTTAACGATATTAAGGACAAGTTCAAATATGGGTCACCTAGGGTCAAAAACCAGGTCACAAGGTCAAATCTTAGGAAAACCTTATTAACACTGTAGATGTCAAATTTTGATCATATCTTCACCAAACCTAGTCAGACTGTTTGTCTTAATGATATGTAAGACAAATTCGAACATAGGTCGTCTGAGGTCAAAAACTAGGTCACCGGTTCAAAACAATGTTTTAATGAGTGAACAGTGATTGTCATGTGAGCGATATAGGGCCATCTTGGCCCTCTTGTTTCTAGTAAAGTTTCTATGATCAAAATGTTTTATATAAATTTTATCATCATAAATTCTGAGTTTTTCATCATAAAGCTTGATATTGTAAAAAAAATATGTTTGATTATTGATTCGTTATCACAGAGGGGTTACCAGCAGTTTCATCCACTGAAGATGTACAAGCTATCAAACAAAGATATTGCTGTTGTTGAGCCAATAAAATCTTTTGTCTCATTAGAATCGGCAATATTCCATGTTTTTGATTTTAATTTTTTTTGCTGAAAGAATTTCTCCCTTCAGCTCAGGTGAGCAAAAAATAGAGGTTAGCTCTCTTGGGACATTGTGACCCTTATCCTGCAGTCTATTGATTTTCTTGACCCGTGGACCCAGGTTATCCCATATGATGTTGTACACATACACAGGGATGGGTACCATTATTTAAAAAAGTGATCAATAACAATTGAATTGAAAACTTCCCAATTGAATTATACAGTTACATGAATTATCATATTGTAATTAATTAAATGAAATTATTTTGAACAAAATAAAAGTATGAAATAAAATTGCTTTAATGACATAGTTATGAGAAATACAGTAGATCTAGAGCATATAGTTATGAGAAATACAGTAGATCTAGAGCATATAGTTATGAGAAATACAGTAGATCTAGAGCATATAGTTATGAGAAATACACTAGATCTAGAGCATATAGTTATGAGAAATACAGTAGATCTAGAGCATATAGTTATGAGAAATACAGTAGATCTAGAGCATATAGTTATGAGAAATACACTAGATCTAGAGCATATAGTTATGAGAAATACACTAGATCTAGAGCATATAGTTATGAGAAATACACTAGATCTAGAGCATATAGTTATGAGAAATACACTAGATCTAGAGCATATAGTTATGAGATGGAAACATTAAAACTGATCCGTCTGCTTTCTGCACTACACAAACATTTGTCCCGCAGAAAAGTTTTTACTTAAGGAAAGTTTCATTTTTACTGAATTGTGAGTAGACAATTATCTATCAACAAAACACTTCTGTGTCATTTAATATGTACGAGGGATGTTCAATAAGTAATGTGTATTGTGTAATGTTTTCAAAAGAACCCGACTTTATTGGTCAAAATAACTTTCCATCCTCTCAAAGTTTTTCCTGTGCTTAGAAATACAAAACTTCAGTCTTTGAATACATTTCGGAAATGTGTCACGGATGAGCCAAGGGCTTGTCTGGAGTGATATCGACGACCAGATAAGAACTTTTTCAGTTTTTGAAAACAGAAAAAGTCACAGGGAGCAAGATCTGGTGAGTACGGTGTGTGCGTCATGACCTTCTCCGACTTCAGAAACTGGTTTACAATGCCAGATGAATGTGCTGGAGCAATATCATGGAGTAGGCAAACATATTGAAAGCCGTCAACTGCACGTTGGTTTGATAATATATCTTGAGCTTTCTAAGTACCGGTACAACATCAAGGTAATACCGACCTGTGCTACGTTTGTCATTAGGTATAGAAATTTGTTTGGCTATTCCTTCGCATGAGAAGAATATGGCATAGATGGCCTTTTTTGCTCATTGCCCTTTTGACAACTACAGGCTGTTTCTGCATTTGATAAGCCACATCTTGTTTCCAGTTCTCCTAACTGTCTTGATATAATGAACCCAAGTCTTACCAGTATTAATGTTTGCAAATTGTCTATAGTTGAAATTTTGAAAACTTTTTGAGCAGTTGTTTTGCTATTTGTATGCGTACCCTTTTTGATAATCTGTCAATAGAGGGGGTATCCATATGGCATTAATATTTCGTACTAAAAATACTCTTCAGAATAAAATTTACTCTCGATAGTGAAATGCCAACAGTTTTGGCAACATCGCGAATTGTATATCTGTCATCCCTTTCAATTATTTCCCTGGCTTTGGAGGCATTAGTTAATCCTGTTGCAGTCTATGGTCTTCCTGATTTTGCAAAATCTTTAACTGTCTCCGTGCAAGTAACAAATCTCAACGAGTCTTCAAATAAAGATTTTTGACAATTTTGTGTTGAACTTAATATTCATTTATATACTATTGTAAAGGTATTGAATAGAGCTATTCAGATGTAACAATGTAAGTGAAATCGTGCATACAGTTTTCGTGTTATAGTGCAATACACATTACATATCGAACATCCCTCGTACATTAAGGCTTTATTTAAAGTATCAGTGAAAGATGCACTGTACAAACCTCTCATGAGCAGCCCTCTCTTGAGCAACAACTTCCCTTCAACAACAGCATGATTTTTCCCTACTGTACCATTTAACTATTCATTTAACCTCTCTAGAGCAACAACCTCTCAACAACAACATAACTTTGCTTCTCCCAAGGGTGTTGCTTTGGAGAGGTTGCACTGTATTATCAATTATCACCTCTTAAAAGATAATCAATAAATGTGAAAAAGAAGAATTTTTGTCTATTTGGGATCAAACACTCAATGGTCAAGCACTCAGTGATCAATGATTTGTTTTACAGTTAACCTCATTTATTCATGTATCATGAAATGAGAAAATAAAACTATTGATTTTAAACATAAGGCATAAAGCCCAACAGTTAACATGTCGATTATTTACAAATACAATACATACAGTACAACCTCTCCAGATTTGATGTACAAATAATTGAGATTAATTAAATTTAATTTGTCATGTCAAAGTTCACTGTATAATTAATAAATTGCAATTAGGTTCATTAAGTTTTGTCTTAATTAATACTTGTTTTCAATTATTTGAAAAATTGTTATTGATTTTAACCAATTAAGTTATAATTATCACCCAACAGTGTATAGTTTAAGTATAGATATTTTTATTGATTTTTAGCTGGGCTGCTTTTGAAGAAAAAGTTGAGTTATTGTGATCACTGTGTCATCTGCGTCCGTGCAAAAACTTTAATGTAAAACATAACTCAGAAACTATAAGATGTAACAACATGAAACTTCATAGGTGCATAGATCTCACTGAAGCAGTGAGCAGCCGAATGTTGGCACCGTCTGCGGCGCTCTTATTTTCGTTTTCATTATGAAATACTTTCCTGATAAGAAATAATACACTTCAATACAGTCTTTAATCCAGATAGGACATACTTAGATTCTATATCTTATTATAAACAGAAGAAAATCCATATCAACATAGTGACTGTTGGAATGCTGTAATAATGAGGATTGATTAATATTTATATAAATTCATAAATTCAACTCTGATTAGTTATGTTAAGGTTTATGAATTGTAAGCAAAAGAGTTTATTCCTGATTAAAACATGTTTAAACAATATTTCTGTACATGTGTTTTAGTGAAAAATTGTTAAAAGTGTATAAAACTGTAAGTGACAAGATACATCCAATGAATTTCAAGAAGTGTAAAAGTATGTTGTATTCTTACTCATTTGATCGTTATTCACTTGAGTTTTAACAAAAACTGTTTCTGTATTTAATGGACATGATTGTTACATGTTATCAGAATTAATTGTTCCAGAACATTTTATTCGCTTTTTTCAAATTCACCAGATTTTGTTGCTGATTTGGCACATGCTTAGTACAAATTTTTCAGAAATTCATAAATAACAATGATGTCTCCAGTCAAAGACAATTGACTCCATCAAACTTCGGGAACATCCATAAAAATTTCTATTGACTTCCGTTTTGTTCGTTTATGAATGCAATTAATAATATATAAGGATTGTGAAATTTTTCGACAATTCGAAATACACAGAACTCATCCAAAGTTCAATATTGCAATATAGGTTCTTTAGTATGTTACATAACACAAGGCAAATAATTATTTTGCCATTTAATGGGCCTTCAGATAGTAGCGTTATAAACTTTAAATCTGTTTTAATAGATGATTGTCAAAACATCTTTTATTACAACTGCCTTAAATGATTTTTAAACATGTTATGTTTAAAACATGTTTTGCACACCTGAAAACACATGAAACATGCTCAAACAATCAGATAAACATATTTCTGATAGGGCTTTCGGGGATTATTTGTGATAATCTATGTATAAAGGGTTTTTACTTTGAAATACTTCATGTCAATACCCTGCCTTCATGTATGTCCATCTGTCTGTTTGTTCCTCTCTATAATAAACTCGGTATAAAAGAATCAATAAATTTTCATTATTTTATATTCTGTTTCCAATTTATCAAACGTTCACATTTTTTTCATGTATTGACACAGAATCTATGTGAAGTTTCTCAAGTTTGTATATAATCCTATTTTAAGTTTGTCAATAGACTCTAAGGACACTTAGCAACTAATACTCAACACCTCGAGCCCCTGATAAATGTGTGTGGCTATTCTTAAGGTCTCCACTGCTATCTGATGACACTTAAATATAAGATATATTGAACAAACATGTGATTAAATAGAACTTTAATAAGATTTAAGATGTCGTAAGTCTTGTCTTCTTAAATTAAACTCAAGTTTTCAGGTGTTTTTTTTTTTGCTAATTTTATAGCCGATATTCGGTCATATTCCCAATTGAAAATTGTACCTTTTTCCCCAATTCACAGATAAAATGCCCAGTTGAAGCTTTCAAATAAAAAAAAATCTTTGAAAGCAATTAGAGATGTTTCACTGTTTTAGACTTGTAATGATTGAAAGTTCCCATCATGGACAGTGATTGTTAGTGTTCATTTAAACATTGCAAAATTGCAGTCACACATATTTAACAATTCACTGCTGAAATTCCTAATCACAAGGGTATGGGTCATATTCCAAAATACTAAAAAAACTGCTTTTAGCTCACCAGAGCACAAAGTGCTCATGGTGAGCTATTGTGATAGCGTGATGTCCGTCGTCCGTGTGTATGTGCGTGTGTGTGTGCGTTAACAATTGCTTTAAACAACATCTCCTTAACCAGTTGGCCAATTTCAACGAAACTTTGCATGGATGTTCCTTGCATGAAGCTCTACCAAAGTCGTTAAAAAAATTAATTTCATTAAAAACTCTGGTTGCCATGGCAACCAATAGGAAAAACTTAAAAATCTTCTTGTCCAAAACCACAGGGCCTAGAGCTTAGATATTTGGTGAGTAGCATTGTCTAGTGGACCTTTACCAGGTTTTTTAAATTATTACCTTAGGGTCAAAATTGGCCCCGCCCCAGGGTCACTTAATTTTACAAAGGCTCATGATAATTTTCTCTAAGAGTCTTTTTATCTGGTGAGCGATATAGGGCCATCATGGCCCTCTTGTTTCATTCAGAATTGATTATAATTTGTGAGGATATGAGAGAAATGAGTTGATGATTATTATTTATTGCAGATCTATATTGAGTCACCTTTAGGATCTTAGTTGTGATGGAAACAGCTAATGTTCTTTTATCTATTAATGACTCGCTGGTTCGATTTGAGTTATCTTATAAAAACGGATTTTATTTTTGTTATGATTATGATTGTGTAACATAGGTTCTTCTTGGTCCTGAACTAGGGGGTGGTCAGTAGTCTTGTGGTAACATGATGGACAACTAAACCAAAGGTTACGAGTTCAAATCTCGGTTCCACCTTTCAATATTTAAGGGATGCTTTTTAGTTCACCTGATTGATAAGGTGAGCTTTTAGGATCGATGAATGTCTGGCGTCCGGCATCCATCCACAATTAGTTTGTTTACACTCTAGCATCCACAGCTCTTAACCAATCATGATCAAACTTGGTCACAATGTATATGGGCACAATGTCTCGGCCAAGTTCGATTATGGGCAAAATTGGACAAGGACTTCAAGAATTATGTGCCTTTCACTTACAAATTTGCTATATTTAGTTTGTTTACACTCTAGCGCCTTCATTTATTCACTGATTCTAATCATATTTACAATGAATGTGTATGACCTTAAGGTCATAGACAAGTTTAGCTATGGGTGAAATCGGACCACAACTTAAGAGTTATGGGCCCTTGGAATAGAAAATTTACTATATTTCAGCTTGTTTACACTCTAGCGCCTTCAGTTCTTCACCAATCCTGAACATATTTACAGTGATTGTGTATAAACTAAAGGTCTTTGATGAGTTTGATCATGGGTGGAATTGAGCTAGTACTTGTAGAGTTATGGGCCCTCGACTTAGAAAAAGTGCTACATTTTAGCTTGTTTACAGTATCATAGCACCTTCATTTCTTCAATAATCCTAATCATATTTACACAGAATGTATATTAACCTGCATCCAGTATTCATGAAAATTATAGTTGGTTTTGATCAAAATCTATGTAAAAACGGGTTATACGAGATGGAAACCATATTACATGATCGTTAGTTACAGTGTCTTTGTTCTCAGGTAAGCGATCTAGGGCCATCTTGGCCCTCTTGTTCTCTGTCCCCATCCCAACTACCAAACTAAGTACTATGTGGAGAAAATCACAGGAAAGGGGTGATGTGTGTATCCGTACTTAAAAATTAATTGAGGTGTCATTAAGGGAAGGAGTGCTGTAACACAAGCAATTCTTTATTTTGAACAATTCCCTCATTTTAACATCTATACATTTTCTGTGCTGAAACAAGCTGTACAAAGAGATACATGAATTTTGTGATAATTCTAACATGCTAATTCTACATCAAAATGTTCTGAAATTGCATGTTGGTGTAAAAATTGATTAAATAGTAATTTGTTTTTGAGAAATAGTTGAAATTGGTATTCAATTGCTTTGATGACACTTATAGTTAGTTAATTAAGTCATGTTTTTCACATTCCCTCTGAAGTATGTAGCATTGATGCTAAAGTATTGTTTCTGCTATTTTAAAATGAGTATGTTACAGTATTTTTGCTTCAGTTCTTGAATTTGTCGTTCAGTGAGATTAGTAAATGTATTGAGATGTATGTTTATCAAGTTTATGAATAGGATAAAATTAATCAAGTTGAATGTTTACATTAAAATTTAATTGTTAATATTAATACCACTTACTACAAACTTATCTAACACTTCAGTGTGAAGTGCTGTGGTTAGCTTTTTTTCAAGGATTAGGTTCTGATAATATACTTGTATGAAATAAAGTGAGCTACTTGATTATAGAAATGATACTGGGTTTGTGAAATAATTATGTATCAATCATTCTGTAATACCTGCACCCTGATTAATGACCTCAACCATGTTTTCAAGAAAAATGAAATATTTTGACTCACCACAAATGTATATGTGAACAGTACTCAGAATGTGTAGTATAGAAGGCCATATTAATTTTAGTTAATTTTGCTATAAGTCATTAGGTCAATGTCTAGCAGTGAACATCATTCTTTTGTTGATGTAGGAAATTTCGCTTGCATATTCATCACTATTATCAAATTTATGTCGTTTTGTTAAATCAGTTTAGTAAACTTTACTAAGCCTGCCAGGTTAGCTCAGTAATTAGAGCATTGGTCTACTGATCAAGAGGTTGTGAGTTTGAACCTCGGTCGAGGCTAACACTGTCCGTGACAAATTTGATGAAATAAATATTAAATAAGAAAATTTCCTCTAACTTATTAGAGCTACAATATTGTATTTGATTTCATGTTGTAGTGCAAGTGTTTGGAAGTTCAGTTTCCATGAGTACTTTCAGTACTTTAATTGATTATAAATGTAAACTTATAATGATTTGTTTTTCATTCTAGATTGAAAGCAGTGGAGAGACATCTTCCTGGTCTAGGTATACCTACCCCTGATGTTGTAGCACTTGATAAGATGGGTATTTGGTTCAGGATGGGACAACTCTCACTATATTTACTGGCTCTGACTATAACAACATTCCATGCTATAGTTGTCTCCCTTGTTATACAGTTTAATAGTAGATTACTTGGATTGATTTTTGGATGGTAAGTTAAACATTTTCTCCCAATTTCTCCTTACCTAAATATTTGAATTGCCATAATCTCTGAACATTCTGCTGTAGCATAGTGTCATCCCTTCACCTTCTTTCTGGGTATCACAAAATCTCTCATTACATCACTTTCCATTTTTGTTCTGTTCAATTTCTTCATTGTTATGCCCAGTCCCTTCGATGAAAGTGTATAATGCTTTGTTGGGCTGAAAACTAGAGAAAAATCTGCCTGCAGTCTTTGGATGTTGGATGTTACATGAATTTGACCTTGATTGATTGGTCAATAAGTAAAGGTTATACTGACCTAACATAAAATCCTTGTCTGTCCAATAAAGAGAGAACAATTTTGCCTAAGGTCTTCAGAATTGGTTAGGAGATTGGTCATCACATGTGGATGACCTCTATTGATTTTAAGGGTAAGGTCTTTAGTAACCATCCAGTTGGCATTTAGGAGGCATCTGTATTCAACAAACACCTTTTGTTCTTTTTCATTCTATAAGTTCTATATTTTGGCATTATATTTATTATAAGTTCTATATTTTGGCATTATATTTATTATAAATTCTATATTTTGGCATTATATTTAATATAAGTTCTATATTTTGGCATTATATTTAATATAAGTTCTATATTTTGGCATTATATTTATTATAAGTTCTATATTTTGGCATTATATTTAATATAAGTTCTATATTTTGGTATTATATTTATTATAAGTTCTATATTTTGGCATTATATTTATTATAAGTTCTACAGTCTTCTCACAATTTTCACTTTCATGTCTTTCTAATTTTGTTGTATTCCATTCTTGACAACTTTCACTATTTTAATATTTCAGCCCTCTCTATCTAGCTCACCCTCTATTTAACACTCATCATATGATCCCACTCTGTTAGCCCTTTATCTAGCTCGCCCTCTATTTAACACTCATCATAATTATGATTACACTCTTTTAGCCCTCTATCTAGCTTGCCCTCTATTTAACACTCATCATAATTATGATTACACTTTTTTAGCCCGTGCTACCTAGCCCACCCTCTATTTAACGCTCATCAGATGATTTCACTCTTTTAGCCCTCTCTGCCTAGCCCACCCTCTATTTAACATTCATCAGATGATCCAACTCTTTTAGCCCTTTATCTAGCTCGCCCTCTATTTAACATTCATCAGATGATCCCACTCTTTTAGCCCTTTATCTAGCTCGCCCTCTATTTAACATTCATCAGATGATCCCACTCTTTTAGTCCTTTATCTAGCTCGCCCTCTATTTAACATTCATCAGATGATCCCACTCTTTTAGCCCTTTATCTAGCTCACCCTCTATTTAACATTCATCAGATGATCCCACTCTTTTAGCCCTTTATCTAGCTCACCCTCTATTTAACATTCATCAGATGATCCCACTCTTTTAGCCCTTTATCTAGCTCACCCTCTATTTAACATTCATCAGATGATCCCACACTTTTAGCCCTTTATCTAGCTCGCCCTCTATTTAACACTCATCATAATTATGATTACACTCTTTTAGCCCTCTCTACCTAGCTCACCTCTATTTAACACTCATCAGATAATCCCACTCTTTAAGCCCTCTCTACCTAGCTCACCCTCTATTTAGCACTCATCATATGGCCCTACTCTTTTAGCCCTTTATCTAGCTCACCCTCTATTTAACACTCATCAGATGACCCCACTCTTTTAGCCCTCTCTACCTAGCTCACCCTCTATTTAACACTCATCAGATGATCCCACTCTTTTAGCCCTCTCTACCTTGCCCACCCTCTATTTAACACTCATCATAATTATGATTACACTCTTTTAGCCCTCTCTACCTAGCTCACCCTCTATTTAACATTCATCAGATAATCCCACTCTTTAAGCCCTCTCTACCTAGCTCACCCTCTATTTAGCACTCATCATATGGCCCTACTCTTTTAGCCCTTTATCTAGCTCACCCTCTATTTAACACTCATCAGATGACCCCACTCTTTTAGCCCTCTCTACCTAGCTCACCCTCTATTTAACACTCATCAGATGATCCCACTCTTTTAGCCCTCTCTACCTTGCCCACCCTCTATTTAACACTCATCATAATTATGATTACACTCTTTTAGCCCTTTATCTAGCTCACCCTCTATTTAACACTCATCAGATGACCCCACTCTTTTAGCCCTCTCTATCTAGCTCACCCTCTATTTAACACTCATCAGATGGTCTCACTCTTTTAGCCCTCTCTATCTAGCTCACCCTGTATTTAACACTCATCAGATGATCCCACTCTTTTAGCCCTCTCTACTTTGCCCACCCTCTATTTAACACTCATCAGATGATCCCACTCTTTTAGCCCTCTCTACCTAGCTCATCCTCTATTTAACACTCATCAGATGATCCCACTCTTTTAGCCCTCTCTACTTTGCCCACCCTCTATTTAACACTCATCAGATGATCCCACTCTTTTAGCCCTCTCTATCTAGCTCACCCTCTATTTTACACTCATCAGATGATCCCACTCTTTTAGCCCTCTCTAACTAGCCCTCTATTTACACTCATCAGATGATCCCACTCTTTTTAGCCCTCTCTTCCTAGCCCACCCTCTATTTTACACTCATCAGATGATCCCACTCTTTTAGTTCTCTCTACCTAGCTTACCCTCTATTTAACACTCTTTCAAAATCCCATCTTGCACCATATTCTCCCTCTTACACTCATTTTCAACTGAGCTCTATTTATCTCTCTAGTACTCCCCCTCTCTTTATATCATCCCTTTGCTCACCTCTCTACTTCCTCACTATTACACAGCTCACATGCCCCCTTGCTCTTTTGTCCCCCTCTTTGTCCTCATCAGCTTATCCATTAGTTACAGAATAATTGTAGGTTTTTAGCTCACATGTCACAAAGTGACAAAGTGAGCTATTAGGATCACTCTCCGTCCGGCGTCCAGCGTCGTGCGGTGTGCATCGTGCGTCGTCAAACTTTTTGTTGTGACCACACTAGGGGCCACATTTTTGGCTCAATTTTAGCAAAACTGGGTCAGAATGTTAATATCAACAAAGTCTTGGACGAGTCGATATTGGGCCATTTGGGGTCAAAAACTAGGTCACCAGGGCCAAATAAGGGAAAACCTTGTGAACACTTTAGAAATCACTGTTTTGAATTTATCTTCATGAAACTTTGTCAGAATGTTTATTTTAATAATATGTAGGTCAAGTTTGAAAATGGGTAATTTCTGAAGTAAAATTAGGTCACCAGGGCAAATTGCTGGAAAACCTTGTGAACACTCTAGAAGTCACTGTTTTGATTGGATGATCATGAAACCTTGTCAGAATGTTTGTCTTCATAATATCTTGGACGAGTTCGAACATGGGTCATCTTGGGTCAAAAACTAGGTCGCTAGGTCAAAATTTATGAAAAACCATGTTAACACTGTAGATTTCACAGTTATTATTGGATCTTCACCAAACTTTGTCAAATCGTTTGTTTTAATGATATAACGGTCAAGTATAAATATGGGTCATCTGGGGTCAATAACAAGGTCACCAGGTCAAATCTTAGGAAAACTTTGTTAACACTGTAGATGTCACAGTTTTAATTGGATCTTCACCAAACCTTGTCAAAATGTTTGCCTCAATGATAAGTGGGTCAAGGATGAACATGGGTCAGCTGGGTTCAAAAACTGGGTCACAAGATCAAATCTTAGGTAAAAATCTTGTAAAAGCTCTAAATGTCATAGTTTTGATTGGATCTTGGCCAAACCTTGTCAGATTGTTTGTCTTAATGATATTAAGGACAAGTTGAAATATGGGTCAATTAGGGTCAAAAACCAGGTCACAAGGTCAAATCTTAGGAAAACCTTATTAACACTGTAGATGTCAAATTTTGATCGTATCTTCACCAAACCTAGTCAGACTGTTTGTCTTAATGATATGTAAGACAAATTCGAACATAGGTCGTCTGGGGTCAAAAACTAGGTCACCGGTTCAAAACAATGTTTTAATGAGTGAACAGTGATTGTCATGTGAGCGATATAGGGCCATCTTGGCCCTCTTGTTCATGTTAATATTATGGTAATTAATTATGTATCCAGTGAGAAAAACAAGCTGAACTTTATTCTAGGACATGCTGTTCATTTAATCAAATAGATATTTACCACATTGAATTCGATTGATGTTTTTCACAAGTGTGCTATTACTACATACTCAAGACATACTTATTCATGTCTGTTTGGTCTTTTTTACACCTAATTGGATTAGAAGTATGATTGAAATTTCTCAAAGTTATAATTAGACCTGACAGTTATCTTAAACATTGAGTACTAAAGTTTATTACATCAGAATAACATTTTCATAGTAAAATCTCGCCTTAATGTACATTTTGTACATACCATACAACCTCTATAGAGCAGCCCTCTCTTGAGCAACAACCCCCCTTCAACAACAACATAATTTTGCTACTCCCAAAGTGTGTTACTTTGGAGAGTGTAGTTGCTCGTGCAGTGAAGAAAACTTGTGTTGTTTGTTGAAGGGAGGTTGTTGCTTAATAGAGTGCCGCTCTGAAGAGGTTGTACTGTATTAAAAATGGGAAATTGAATTACACTCAATAAAATGTTGAAATGTTGTATTTACAATGTTGAGTTAAGTCCTTGAAAACTAGGAGTTGGCCGATGTATTGAAATATCGATGCATTGTGATCCCAAGCATCCCGATAGTATGGATTGATAGTAAAGTCTTGATTCAATGATTATCGCCGATAGTTAGCTCAACTATCGATAGTTTCGATTCTGTTTAGTGTATTCTAGTCAGTTACGCATGATATTGATATATTTTCGGTGTTTTATTGCAAAGGAAGGCAAGAAATAAAAAAGCACACAGTGCAGTATTTGAACTAAATTTTTTTTAAATAGTTGCCACAATGGCAGTTGCGTGTCTGTACGTTAGTGAGTGAGTGAGTGAGTGAGTGAGTGAGTCCAACCGGATCCTTGTCCGGGCTGTATCTCCCTTATGCATTGACACTTTTTAAAATAACTTGGCATAATTGTTAAACACCATGAGACGGTGTGCAGTGGGCAAAATCCAGGTCTCTAGCTCAAAGGTCAAGGTCACACTTAGAGGTCAAACATCAAAAATGAGCATTATAGACCTTGTCCGGGCTGTATCTCCCTTATGCATAGAAACTTTTTAAGATAACTTGGCATAATTGTTAAACACCATGAGGTGGTGTGCAGTGTGCAAAATCCAGGTCTCTAGCTCAAAGGTCAAGGTCACACTTAGAGGTCAAACGTCAAAAATAAGCATTATACACCTTGTCCTGGCTGTATCTCCCTTATGCATTGAAACTTTTTAAGATAACTTGACATGATTGTAAAACACCATGAGGCGATGTGCTGTGCGTAAGATCGAGGTCTCTAGCTCAAAGGTCAAGGTCACACTTAGAGGTCAAACATAAAAAATAATGTCATGAATATCACCCATACTTGTAGTTCAAAGGTCAAGATCACAAACTGGCTAAACAGGGGCTCGACATGTTGCCCTTGGGCTTCTAGTATTAATGTATTACCGTCCAGTTCATTTTAAATCATTTCCCCAAACAGGTAAGTATATATTTACAGCAAAGTTATATCTTACATTGTGCAAGTTTGAATTTACAAGTTAAGCCCTGTGGTTTTTAAATCTTGGCAATAACTATTGCAATAGTATCGCAATAGTACTTTCAGCAATAGCAATAGTATTGCAATAGTCAAAACTGGACCCAACAGTTACCCCTATTGAAAACTTCAGTTTTAACCACTGTAAACCAGGAAATTATTTTGTGCATGTTAAGTTAGCGAGTTTTGCGGTCGGGTTGTTTCTGGGAAAATAAAATGCCGCAAACCACTGTCTTGTCATAAAACTGCGAAAATTAGTCGCTACAAGAAGATTGTCATGAAAGCTGCAATGGTTTGTTTATTCAATGTGGTAATGGTAGATTTTGACACATTTTTAGTTCAAGGTGTGAATAACATACTTTAAATAAGGTTGTTAGTTTCACGCATTATTGTTTTTGACACCCTTTATTAGAGTAGGCGGCGTTTGAATATACACACAGAGTTGACTTTTGTTATAGTCACCAATTGATGTGAAAACAAAGCACTTCCTCACTTTTGTTAGACTTCGTATCATAAAAAAACTACGCATCTTGACAAACTAACCACTAGCACCTATATTCAAGTAACTCCAATCAACAACTTGCCTTAAACTTCTCAAACTATCTTTTTGCTCAAATACCATGATCACTGATCAGGGAAATTAGCATTGGGTATATTGTAATGCCAAGTCATACTTTTCAAAGTATACATTTTATTCAAAACATGTTTCGTTTTACAGGATTCGCGGTCTCCTCGTATCTGCGAAAGTTAAATGCCGGGAATATGCCTGGGGGCTTAAAAACGCGAAAGTTTCTTGTCGCGAAAGTTTCCTGGTTTACAGTAAATCTATATAATGAGATAGATCCTCAATATTGTCAGGAAGTGGACAAGTACAAAATGAACTTCCTTTTTACTTCATTCCTTATTTTACTGATAAAGCAGTTCTGTATTTTATGAATGAAATATTTACCTGTGTTATGGTGACTAACCTATTATTTTTGTACATTTTCATTATGTTGTAAATAAGATCTGTTTACTGTTTCCGATTATTTACCAGACTTAATTAAAACCAGATTAAAACTCGATACAATATATTTATTTTTTGTAATTTTTGTGTGTAATTTGTTTTCAAATTGCAGGCTTCCATCAGGTTTGTATAAAATCTGGAATCTGGTTGTCATGACGCTGTGTCTGCTGTCTGTAGGCTTATCAGCAACTGTCTGTGGTACCATAGGAATGTTAGTATGTTATATAGCAGGCTTATGCCAGGTAAGTTTTGTACTTTAACTAATTCTTAGAAATTTTAATAAATCCTTTTTACACTCAAACCTGTGAATAAAGGCCACCCTTGGGAAAGACAAAATATGGCCTGTATTGACTGATGGCCTTTATTCAAAATTCATTTTGTTTTTAATCTTAATGTGATATGTTGGTTCCTCATGACAACCCCTACAGGACCTGTGCATTTTCAGGTCAGTAGGTCAAGATCACAGGGGACATTGTGTTTTATAAAAAAGCTCATCTTGTTCTTTTATAGTTTACTAGTATTACTTGTTGATATCAGTTTCTAATTTCTTGACTGTGACACTTTTATTCCCATTTCAGCTACTAAGGTTATGTTATCAAGCCAGACAGAGTAAAGATGCAGGGACACAGTCTATGTTTCATATATACCAGACTTTATTTATGGTGTGGATGTGGTTACTACTTCTTAATTCTCCTCCATTAGTTGTTCTAGGAAAATCTATAGAGTAAGTTTTTACTCACAAACCAGTGAATCAAAGCTTCAATTTCCAGATAAAGAAAAAAGTTACTTTTGTGTTCTTTATCACCCAGAGTTAATGAGTGTGTTCTCTAAACATCAAAAGTTGAGGGTAAAAAATGACCCTTAATTAATAATACAGTGTAACTTCTGAAATCCGGACACCCATGGGACCGGCCAAAATGTCCGGATTTTGGAAGTTTCCGGAATTCAGAAGTCTTAACTTATCTGAACAAGTACAGATGTTAAATGTCAAGGTTTTTTAATGGTGAAAATAGGAACATCATTATTTATGCATAATACAATATGGTGTTATTATTACTGAGACATGATGCCAAAATAACATTTTTAAGATCTATTAATCAAAATCTAACTTTTTTTTGAAAGGTAGATAACGACAATATAATTTTACTTACTGGAACGAACCAGTCAAAATTGTTAATGAGCATAAATATTTGGGAATATAATTATTTTAGTAGAATTGGTTCATTTTACAAATGCAAGTTGACATATTGTGATTCTAACACATGTCAAAATAAGCTAACACCACTGATTGGTAAACAATTGAAAGAGAGGACATTGACATTTTGCCTCAGGGTTTATATAATCGAGGGACTAATTAAGGATGACACAAGTTCTGCACTGTCCGGATTTTGGAAGTAAAATTGCACTTACATAAACCAAAATTGATGAAAATATTGTCCGAAATTCAGAATTCAGAAGTTCCGGAATTCAGAAGTTTAATTTACATTGAAATAGAGGGAGAAATTTCGGGACCAAGAAAATCGTCCGGATTTCAGAAGTTTCCGGATTTCAGAAGTTACACTGTAGTTACAAGAGTCAACTAAATTTTCTGCTAATTTAATAATTAATTTGACCCTTCAGTGCAAATTCTGAGCATTTAGTGTATTATATATTTATTTGTACTTGCAGGTCATCAGGCATTATACCAGTATTAAGTCGTGATCCAAGCCGTGTAACAGGGACCATATCATCTCTAGCATTCCTTTGTCTTCTGTTATGTAACTCACCACTATCAAGCAGGTTAGTATCTTTATTCCAACCATTATTATATTTGTATTTTTTTCAGTGAGGACACTTTCATGTTTTGCTTATGTAGCGCAGGAATAAACTCTGATAAAAAAATATCTAATAAAATATAAATGTTCAATCAACATTTAATGTATATATACAGTGCCACCTCTCCAAAGCAACACCCTTTGGGATTAGTAAAATTATATTGTTGTTGAGAGGTTGTTGCTCTAGAGAGATTTCACTGTATTAGTATTGCTTTTAGTGAAGATTTCTTTAATAACACAGGAATAAACTAAAACAGTTCTTAAAATATAACTTTTTTATCAACATTTAATGAACATATTAATATATATTTTTTTATTTATTTTCAGGTCTCCTCTACGCCCCATATCCTTTGTCATCCATATCTCTGTTATTCTAATGTTAGTATTTGGTATTGTTATGCTGTACAGAGTGTCCTATGTGATTACCATGACAACAGTTTTAATATCTGTTGCACAAATCATAGGAACTGTTCAATCACGTTCGGAACCAAAACCAAAAACCGAATAAAAACATTTCAACTGTTTAGAAAGTGCAGATATTTTTTTACAGCATTATTACATGCAAGACAATTAATTTCATCCATTAGATTAGATGTGAAGGTGTTTCTGAAAGTTGAAAATGTCTCAGTGTCTTAAAATTGATTGCCTAGAATATCTTAATATTTTCTGTACTTAGTATATTGAAGCCATTGTCCAGCGATGGTTATTTGTAAGTTTGTTGTCTAAACGCTTATACAGTGTGTATAATATTAATGGATCTTACCTTTTATTAACATTAGGAAAACTCAATTTTCTTAGTTTTAGAAATTTTGGAATTTTATAATGATATATCACAAGATCAGTATATCATATTTGTAGATGAAAATTTTGATAACAATTACATATTTTGAAAACTGTATTACTCTATGTGTGACGAGTTTAGTTTTACTGGTTTTGGGCACATTCCAGATTAGAATTTAACTTTATGTTAAGTGACCAGTCTGGAAATGCAACCATCTGATTGGCTGTTTCTTATTTTAACCTTTGAACTGACCAATAGCAAAGCTGAAGTCTTAGATTGGTCTCCAAACTGACTTTTATCTATACATGTACATGTTTTATGTATCAAAATACTTGTTTTGAGAAGTAATTCTTTATAATTCATTTCTTTTTGTTGCCATATTTTTGTCATTACTTCGTACATTTTGTGTTGCACATTTATAAATAGCAGAGTTTGTCCTGTAGATCTAGCTTTTTGTGCCCCGCCATTTGAAAAATGGTGGAAGAGCATAAAGTGCTAAAGGTGTACAATTATAAAATACAGGCCATCTGGTGGTTTCTGATCAATAACTCAAGAATGATTTAATATTTCCTATGTACACAAATAATCATTGTATTGCTTATAGCTCTCAGCAATAGCGTTCATGTCCTGTAGAAACATTTCTAGTATCAATCAGAATCAGAATCTTCCATGTGTAATGATGGCTATCTCAATATGTTTATATCACATGGATAGATGAATCAGGGAGCAGAAGGTCATGAAATTTACTGCTCAGTTTTCAGATTGTTAGACATAATTTTTTTTTTTATATATTGTATCAGACTAAAATTATTTAAACAAGATGATACTTTATGTATTTTACAAACTCAGCTCACTATTTTTGCCGTCACATGACATGTATTGTTGTATATTTGTATAAGATTTGATATTCTGGTAAAATGTGTGTACTAATATATTTGAACGTGTGTTTTAAATGTGTTCCATTTAATGGTGTTTTGAATAATATTTATTTGTTTAAACTACATCTTAACATTGTTTAACACAGCAAACTTCAGCAGACATAATTAATTTAGAATTTTTTTATGAGAAAAGACACCTTCATTATCCTCAATAATTTACATGTTACATAACTAATAATGAGTCCACACAATTACCTGCCCGGGAAATTCTCTAGAATTCTGGACAAAAATTAACATTTTACGTTTGTCTTAATACATGTTTATGTATCAGTGGAGTGCTCTACATTTTAAATAAAGCAATGAACAACTTTTATTTAATTTAGTGTTCTTGTAACTTGAATATACACTGGACATAACTTACATGTACTGGTCAGATGATAATGTTTAACTTATAAGTACTGATAGGACAGCCCAAGTACTGTGTAGTCATCAAAAGTAGTCCTTTGATAATCCTTGAATACAAGTCAGTAACCTACACTGTAACAGCTCTATATAGACACCTGGTGAGGCAGGGTACGAGAAGACCATTGGTTGAATACAAGTCAGTAACCTACACTGTAACAGCTCTATATAGACACCTGGTGAGGCAGGGTATGAGAAGACCATTGGTTGAATACAAGTCAGTAACCTACACTGTAACAGCTCTATATAGACACCTGGTGAGGCAGGGTACGAGAAGACCATTGGTTGAATACAAGTCAGTAACCTACACTGTAACAGCTCTATATAGACACCTGGTGAGGCAGGGTACGAGAAGACCATTGGTTGAATACAAGTCAGTAACCTACACTGTAACAGCTCTATATAGACACCTGGTGAGGCAGGGTATGAGAAGACCATTGGTTGAATACAAGTCAGTAACCTACACTGTAACAGCTCTATATAGACACCTAGTGAGGCAGGGTATGAGAAGACCATTGGTTGAATACAAGTCAGTAACCTACACTGTAACAGCTCTATATAGACACCTGGTGAGGCAGGGTATGAGAAGACCATTGGTTGAATACAAGTCAGTAACCTACATTGTAACAGCTCTATATAGACACCTGGTGAGGCAGGGTAGGAGAAGACCATTGGTTGAATACAAGTCAGTAACCTACATTGTAACAGCTCTTTATAGACACCTGGTAAGGCAGGGTACGAGAAGACCATTGGTTGAATACAAGTCAGTAACCTACATTGTAACAGCTCTATATAGACACCTGGTGAGGCAGGGTATTAGAGGACCATTGGTTGAATACAAGTCAGTAACCTACACTGTAACAGCTCTATATAGACACCTGGTGAGGCAGGGTATGAGAGGACCATTGGTTGAATACAAGTCAGTAACCTACACTGTAACAGCTCTATATAGACACCTGGTGAGGCAGGGTATGAGAAGACCATTGGTTGAATACAAGTCAGTAACCTACACTGTAACAGCTCTATATAGACACCTGGTGAGGCAGGGTACGAGAAGACCATTGGTTGAATACAAGTCAGTAACCTACACTGTAACAGCTCTATATAGACACCTGGTGAGGCAGGGTACGAGAAGACCATTGGTTGAATACAAGTCAGTAACCTACACTGTAACAGCTCTATATAGACACCTGGTGAGGCAGGGTACGAGAAGACCATTGGTTGAATACAAGTCAGTAACCTACACTGTAACAGCTCTATATAGACACCTGGTGAGGCAGGGTACGAGAAGACCATTGGTTGAATACAAGTCAGTAACCTACATTGTAACAGCTCTATATAGACACCTGGTGAGGCAGGGTACGAGAAGACCATTGGTTGAATACAAGTCAGTAACCTACACTGTAACAGCTCTATATAGACACCTGGTGAGGCAGGGTATGAGAGGACCATTGGTTGAATACAAGTCAGTAACCTACATTGTAACAGCTCTATATAGACACCTGGTGAGGCAGGGTACGAGAAGACCATTGGTTGAATACTAGTCAGTAACCTACATTGTAACAGCTCTATATAGACACCTGGTGAGGCAGGGTACGAGAAGACCATTGGTTGAATACAAGTCAGTAACCTACACTGTAACAGCTCTATATAGACACCTGGTGAGGCAGGGTACGAGAAGACCATTGGTTGAGCTTTTTGAGTTTCAGATCAGTTAGGCAACTGGTTTGAGCATTTGTGTCATCCTGGGAAAACTAATTAGGTCTACTAATTTCTATACTTATTACTTTGTGTGTAAATTGTATTAAAACAATAACAAACAAGAAATAAATCATTTTCCAACATTTTATTTGGCTACAGAAGATAGGTACATGTTTATGATGAACCTGCACTTTTTCTACACAATCAGAAATGAGTTCTTTGATGTTCGATGACTTTTACACTTATTTTTATTTATATCTTAAAACTGTCCAAGCAATGAAAAACAAGAAAAGATTACATGTAGTTCATATTTTCATATTACTTTGTAATTCATTTTTTTGTTGATTCAGGATGTCCATATTTTTTTAACTTTGTATGAAATAACGAATGACAACACTTCAGATTTGTTCACATAACATGGATATAAAAGATGAAAATATTACCAAAAAAAACATACAAAATGAAAAAGAACATAGTTGAGATATCTGTAGCTAAACAAGCTGAACTAAAAAATCTAAATTTAGTGTACCGCTAACTCACATGGTGTATGTTATGCTTTGAATAATTCTATAGCACTACATTGAAGTGAACAATTTTTTTATTCATAGTGCTTAGGATGATGTTGTTGTTAAAACATTACTATAAATGTTACTGCAGCTTTTTTGTACATTCTAGTATTTAAGAATGCTAATTATTCTTTGGTTACTTTTTACATTTTTGATAAAAGGTTTTAAAAGCAGAACAAAAAAGGATGAATTTCATGAGTTCAATAATTATTATTGATCTACTTTCACATTAAAATATATTTCCATAGCAACAAGCAGAAATGAGGTAAATAATAGAAAAATGACTTAAAGACTATCTAAGCAATTATCAATACAGAAAGACATTCATAGCACAACAGTATAAAAGATAATTTGACCAGACTATTTCTTTAACGCCCCTTCATTCTGATGGTACTTTTAACAAAAGGTTTTTAAACTCAAAAATGTCCATCATTACACTGTAACCTTTTTAATTATCTTCAAGCTTGCTAGTCCTGGTCCTTATCGCTGGATTTATCTTTACCCACGTTTGTTTCCCTTGCACTTGTCAATAATAACCTCTGAAAATGATAAAAGTAATGCATACAAAACTATTTTACAGCTTGTCCTAATTTCTTATCCAATGAAATGTCCGCATTTCATTTAAAATTTGTAAAATATATCGCATAAAATGTGCCGAGAACCTGATATGGAGAAAATAATTCAAGTTTGTGCGCTTCATGACCAAACGCTGATAAGGGCGGTGCAAAATATGTCATCACTTACCGCAATGGCACAGTGCTCAATAAAATAGGCGGAGTTTAATCATCATAGACTTTATTAGAGATTGCGTCATACTGAACCAAGTCGTATCTATAGCATACAAATTTTCCAAGGTTTTTGTTATTTTTGTTGGGTTTGACGCCCGTTCACAACAGTATTTCAGTCAAATACAGGCGGGCAGTTCATTTTACCATTGTTGCTTGGTAGTACCAGGTCCCATGGTTATAAAACTGTTAATCAAATCTCATAGCTTGTCTTTCGATGTTTCTAAATTAATTATTATGAGATATTACTCATATTATTGATACATGAATATTACGTGATAATCGGCATGACTATGATTGTATTTTGTAAATTAATAATCTGCTCCTTATATTCAACCGTAATACTTTGAGAATGGAATTGAGATTTGAGCTCAGAGATAGATTACAAGTTTTAATAGGCCAGTACTAGAGACCTCAGTTAGCGACTGCCTATTATCTCATACTCAAACTTCCAGCGGTGAGATGCCGTGGTTAACAAGTGCAATAGCCGTAAGCCACGTATAGCCTAGTATGTCATTCTAGAACTGTTCATGGTGAAACGAAAAGTTACTTTACTGAGAAAAGGCAGGGGTTTCTGATGTAATTGTTAACAAGTATTTCTTGAAATAGAAAGGTAAAAAATTAAGGTGCATATGCCTAATGGTCCAAATTGAAAGAATGGTCAAACAGTTAGAAACATTGAAATCATGCATTGCTGGCTATTGATTGTTAATATAATAACTAAGACAATGCCAGTTCCTCAAGAATAAAACAATCTTAGATCTAGAATTTGTCGTGAGCTAAGTGAAAATCCATTGTTACAGGTAAATGTTGACTCTTATTAAAGCATTTAAAGCACATTGAATGCTCCCTGCTTTCTTTTTAAATATCCTCGGAATAATATTGTATGGCTGAGGTACTTTGTGGGCGGTCTCAAATCACATCTATAGTGATAACAGTGACTTTATGGTTTAATGCTTGTCATAAATAATAAAATTGTTACATTTTGAATATTATAGAACTCTCTACACTTTCTATGATCTTAAATGTTAAGGAACTTCTCAATGTGTTTAATTATAACCTTTCACAATACTCTTCACAGTCTAAAGAGATTTTGACCCACCTCCGTGGTCGAGTGGTTAAGGTCACTGACTTCACTATAACCTCTCATTGACAGAGGGTCGTGGGTTCGAGTCCTGCTAGTGACCATGTCTGTTTATGTGAGAAAGTAATCAGTTGCTTACGGAGGATGGGAGTCTGGTACTGTTTTTTCCAAGGAACAATGGTTAGGTGAACTGTCTGCCTCATATGACTGTTGAAAAGGGGCGTAAACCTCGATATAAACAAACAAACAAACTAAAGAGATTTATCTCCTGTATATGCTCCGCACAATGCTAAATAATCTAATCCTGCAAAACTTTTTACTTAGAGAAGACTGATCTAGTAGCCTAAGCCACTGATTGCTTACCGTGGTCTATATTGAGACAGGTTCCCCATTCTTCAAGAGTGATGGTGTTGTCATCATCAGCATCACAGTTGTTAAGGAAGGGAACCAGACAGTGTTCCATTGGTTTAATAGATGCGATAATGTACATCAACTCACGACGTGTCACATGTCTGGAAGAAAAATGAAAATATTATAAAAACATAGGATTTACAAAGGCTAATCCAGAGGTTATATCACTTTATCAACAATTTACTCTTTGGCTGATAAAACGTTAGTAAACTTCTTGGGGAATATTGAAGAATTTTCACATCCAAAGTCAATGTTTTATTTTGCTGTTTGATACCTGAATATTGTGAGAATCAATTATGGCAATAGAGACACGTCAACTCACAATATCTGGAGAGGTGGAAAATACATTAGCGAAGTACACAAATGAAGTCCAACCCTGGAATTTGTACTTAAGTGTCTTTTCACTGGTGTAGCATATCCTCTGGGAACGTAACTCTTTTGTTTAGATTATGAGTTCTTGAATGACTTACCTGTCAGTTGGATGGACATCGAGATCACAGAACTTCCAGAGGACAGCATCAACATGGTATTCATCAGTACGAGCTTTCTCCAACATGTCTCTGTATTCATTCATCTCCTCATATCCTCTCATAGCCTGAAATATATGTTGTAAAGGGGTGTAACCAGGGGCGTGTATGTCTGTTGAAGGGCGCAGTCTCGGGCGTGTATGTCCTGTTCAGGGTGGAGTCTTTGGGTGTGTTTGTCTGGTTTGGGTGTAACCTGCAAGGTGTGTATGTCTGGTTCGGGGCAGAGTCCCAGGTCGTGTATGTACGGTTTAGGGCAGAGTCTTTGGGTGTGTCTGTCCGGTTTGGGTGTAACCTGCAGGTCGTGTATGTCCGTTTGTGGGCGGAGTCTCAGGAGATTGACTCACTGACCAGGCAGTATTTAATGCAGACTTAATAGGGTGGTTTCTGATTGATTAATTGCAGTAAGTCAAGAATAATTTGGATAATATTAACAAACAGATTATTTGCTGTTTTGTGTTTCGTCTGAGTCAGTTTTCATTCAAGTCCTGATTTTTGTTACAGACATTTTAATACAATGAAAAATCTTATATAACTGTTAAAATGGTACATTTTACAAAGAAGCTAAGTTCACTTCTGTATCTAATGTCCCAGTTCTTACCAAGATAGTATAGATGTGAAACTTTTATTAGCTCACATGTCACAAAGTGACAAAGTGAGCTATTAGGATCACTCTCCGTCCGGCGTCGTGCGTCGTCAAACTTTATGTTGTGACCACACTAGGGGCCACATTTTTGGCTAAATTTTAGCAAAACTGGGTCAGAACGTTAATATCAACAAAATCTCGGACGAGTTCGATATTGGGCCATTTGGGGTCAAAAACTAGGTCACCAGGGCCAAATAAGGGAAAACCTTGTGAACACTTTAGAAATCACTGTTTTGACTGGATCTTCATGAAACTTTGTCAGAATGTTTATTTTAATAATATGTAGGTCAAGTTTGATAATGTGTAATTTCTGTAGTAAAATTAGGTCACTAGGGCAAATTGCTGGAAAACCTTGTGAACACTCTAGAAGTCACTGTTTTGATTTGATGATCATGAAACCTTGTCAGAATGTTTGTCTTCATAATATCTTTGACGAGTTCGAACATGGGTCATCTTGGGTCAAAAACTAGGTCGCTTGGTCAAATCTTATGAAAAACCATGTTAACACTGTAGATTTCACAGTTATTATTGGATCTTCACAAAACTTTGTCAAATTGTTTGTTTTAATGATATAACGGTCAAGTATAAATATGGGTCATCTGGGTTCAATAACTAGGTCACCAGGTCAAATCTTAGGAAAATTTTGTTAACACTGTAGATGTCACAGTTTTAATTGGATCTTCACTAAACCTTGTCAAAATGTTTGCCTCAATGATATGTGGGTCAAGGATGAACATGGGTCAGCCGGGTTCAAAAACTGGGTCACAAGGTCAAATCTTAGGTAAAAATCTTGTAAAAGCTCTAAATGTCATAGTTTTGATTGGATCTTGGCCAAACCTTGTCAGATTGTTTGTCTTAATGATATTAAGGACAAGTTTAAATATGGGTCACCTAGGGTCAAAAACCAGGTCACAAGGTCAAATCTTAGGAAAACCTTATTAACACTGTAGATGTCAAATTTTGATCGTATCTTCACCAAACCTAGTCAGACTGTTTGTCTTAATGATATGTAAGACTAATTCGAACATACATTTTTTGTAGGACGTCTGGGGTCAAAAACTAGGTCACCGGTTCAAAACAATGTTTTAATGAGTGAACAGTGATTGTCATGTGAGCGATATAGGGCCCTCTTGGCCCTCTTGTTATTGTTTACATTTTAAAGTTTTTCATTAACAAAATTACTGCAAATTGTTTGTTTTTAATAATTAACATTTTTCTCTGAATCTCTAAAACCTGTCAACCATTAACCCCCTCCCCCCATGTAAATAAAATGTAGTAAGATAAAAGAATTACCATATCATTCATGACAATGTATAACCATTGCCTCATTCTGTCTGGAAACATGGTGTACTCATCATCTGGACATTCAGTCAGTTCTGTCAACATATATAAATGTAAACCATGTAAATAAATGTAAACCATGTGAATGAATGTAAATAAATGTAAATGAAGTTAAATCTACATAAATTAAATCATGTAATAAATCTACATCATTCAAATAAACGTCAATCATGTAAATAAATGTCAGTCATGTAAATGTATGTCAATCGTGCAAACTAATGTCAATAAATGTAATTTGTGTAAATAAATGTGAACCTGTTAATCACGAAAAAATGTTAATGAAATAATAACCATATAAATAAATGTATTTCATATAAATAATTGTGTATAAATGTAAATGAATGTAAATGGATGTAAATCATGTAAGTAAATTAAATCATGCAGCCAATTGGCGGCCATCTTGAAAGGCAAATTTGACAAGCATGGGAGAATATATTTATATTTTTGTTTTGATGATCTAAACATAAGATATTTGTATGTGACAACTACATTTTCTTAAACCTGATGTGCTTATGGGTTTTCCAACTTCATGATTTAGTTATATTTTATAAACTGAGATGTTTAATTACTACTTGTCTGTTTTTAGCTCACATGTCACAAAGTGACAAAGTGAGCTATTAGGATCACTCTCCGTCCGGCGTCCGGAGTCATGAGTCGTCAAACTTTTTGTTGTGACCACACTAGGGGCCACATTTTTGGCTCAATTTTAGCAAAACTGGGTCAGAACGTTAATATCAACAAAATCTCGGACGAGTTCGATATTGGGCCATTTGGGGTCAAAAACTAGGTCACCAAGGCCAAATAAGGGAAAACCTTGTGAACACTTTAGAAATCACTGTTTTGAATTTATCTTCATGAAACTTTGTCAGAATGTTTATTTTAATAATATGTAGGTCAAGTTTGAAAATGGGTAATTTCTGTAGTAAAATTAGGTCACTAGGGCAAATTTCTTGAAAACCTTGTGAACACTCTAGAAGTCACTGTTTTGATTGGATGATCATGAAACCTTGTCAGATTGTTTGTCTTCATAATATCTTGGACGAGTTCGAACATGGGTCATCTTGGGTCAAAAACTAGGTCGCTAGGTCAAATCTTATGAAAAACCATGTTAACACTGTAGATTTCACAGTTATTATTGGATCTTCACCAAACTTTGTCAAATCGTTTGTTTTAATGAAATAACGGTCAAGTATAAATATGGGACATCTGGGGTCAATAACTAGGTCACCAGGTCAAATCTTAGGAAAACTTTGTTAACACTGTAGATGTCACAATGTTTGCCTCAATGATATTAAGGACAAGTTCAAATATGGGTCACCTAGGGTCAAAAACCAGGTCACAAGGTCAAATCTTAGGAAAACCTTATTAACACTGTAGATGTCAAATTTTGATCGTATCTTCACCAAACCTAGTCAGACTGTTTGTCTTAATGATATGTAAGACAAATTCGAACATAGGTCGTCTGGGGTCAAAAACTAGGTCACCGGTTCAAAACAATGTTTTAATGAGTGAACAGTGATTGTCATGTGAGCGATATAGGGCCATCTTGGCACTCTTGTTTCCATTAAACACGTAAGGAATTTGCCTTTCAAGATGGCGGCCAATTCAAAACAAGGGAGGTAAATATTGTAGATGTGGGAACTACATGACTGTGTGTGTATAGAAATGTAAAACTGTAAACAACCATTTACATAAAAAAAGAAAAAGAATTCAATGTAAATTTGTGTATCTTTTCTGAATGTGAACAAATGTCTGTACATTAAGGTAATAAATACAGTAAAACCTCGATTAATCGAAATAGACGGGACTAAACAATTATTTCAGATAGTCAATGGTTTCAGATAACACGATTTGGATAATCAAGTTTACTAGTATTTTACATTGAAATATATAGGGAAATCAGGACCGAAAAGTCATTTTGGATAACACAAGGTTTTCAGATAATCTCAGAGTTGGGATAATCGAGGTTTTACTGTAAAAGCTATTTAAATGTCAATATTTTGTAATTATGATGTACTACTTATCCCTGCGAGTCCTTAAAAGCAAGAACACAGTGAGTGAGTCATGTGACAGCCTGACATCACTAAATGTATGCAGTTTCACCTCATGTAATGAATTACTAATATTAAGACAACAATATTATCAGGACCTCTTACTTTTTGACTGGTTTTAAATCATTCATTTATGTTTCAACTTGACCTTTAACCCCTTCACATGGAATTAATGAATACATGAGTTTGTCATGAACTATTATTGCATACCTCATGAAGAGTTCAAGAAGTATGGATAACCCGCATATCATTAGTATACATCACCTTTGCATGCTCCGTAGTAATCCACACGCACTCTTCTCTCTCTGGTATTAGAACATCCTGGTTGGTTATTCTTACACAGACAATGGTCTCTGTCCAAATGACACTCAGATTGATAAGTCATGTTCTTTGTACTGCAAACCTGCAATATTCAGAAAGACTGAACACAACTTGTCACTAAATGCCAGCATCTGTATACAGTAGTAATTCCAAAAAGAATGCCAAACACATTGTCAATGTCTGAAGGGGGTTACTTCACCAATTATTACTTTGTGCATCATATTACTTACTTCACTTAATTTCTTACTTCAACATATTATTTACATCACTATATTACTAACTTCACCATTTTACCTTAGACTTCACCATACTACTTACTTCACTATACTACTTACTTCACCACATTACTTACTTCACCATTCACCGTATTACTAACTTCATCATATTCCTTATTTCACTATATTACTTACTTCACTATATTACCTACTTCACCATATTACCTACTTCACTATATTACATGTACTTACTTCACTACTTACCTCACCATACTACTTAATTCAATATATTATTTCACCATATTACTTACTTCACTATATTACATTGTACTTACTTCACCATTCACCATATTACTAACTTCACTTCACTATATTACTAACTTCACCATATTCCTTATTTCACTATATTACTTACTTCACTATATTACATGTACTTACTTCACCATTCACCATATTACTAACTTCACTTCACTATATTACTAACTTCACTTCACTATATTACTAACTTCACCATATTCCTTATTTCACCATATTACTTACTTCACTATATTACATTGTACTTACTTCACCATTCACCATATTACTAACTTCACTTCACTATATTACTAACTTCACCATATTCCTTATTTCACTATATTACTTACTTCACTATATTACATGTACTTACTTTACTATTTACCTCACCATATTACTTACTTCACAATACATTTGTATTAATTACTTCACTATACTACTTACTTCATTACCTACTTACTTCACTACCTACTTACTATATTATCTACTTCATAATACATGTACTTACTTTCACTACATTGTCCTCTACTTTAGGCTCCTCACATACCATACAGACACACTCAGCTTTCTTGTTTTCGTCCAGTTGACAGGACTCTCCACGCTTACACTGGTGATTGTTACAAGGATCTGAAAGTTAAAACACGTTCACAGAATAAAATGGTTTTAGTTTACAGCAAAATTAAGTACAGTGCAACCTCTCCAAAACAACACAATTTGGGAGAAACAAAATTATGTTGTTGTAGAGCGGCTCTAGTGAGATTAAATTAATAAGTTAAATCGTGCAGTGGGGAAATTATACTGTTGTTGAAGGGAGGTTGTTGCTCAGGAGAGGGTCGCTCTGGAGAGGTTGCACTGTGCATTTAAAGACTTATACAACAGTATATTTACATAACATTTACGCAGTACATGTACATGTATTTATTGTATACTTATATATTACCATTTTAGTACTCTTTCTTCGCATGTAACCGTAAACAAACGATTTTTAGGCTTTACTATGCGGCAACCTAATTTCATGAAAAAATAAAATAGTCACGTAAACATTGCGTAATAACTGAACCTGCTCTTTAAAGACGATCCTAATTTCCAATTGGTAAAGTAATCTAGCAGATCAAACTTCATATAGTTCTCGACAAATCAGAGAGAATAATGACTTGCCACGGATCAGGCATTAAATTCATAGATTAATAGATTGCGCTTGATAAATAAATAAATAAATACTTGTGAATCTTTCTGTTTCACCGCCTTCCTGGATTACGTCAATCGTCTGATATTCGTCATCATCAGAATCTTCAACTGCGACCTGAAAAATATACATGTAGGCTTACATTGGTACCCTGCATCAGTAACTTGAAGTTTATCTTCAAAATCGCAGAATTTAGCGACAGACCTACACCACCATAATATCATTTACTTTTATCTAATTTACGAGACAGCAAAATAAAATATAGATAAAGTAAAATAAATAGAAATGAAATAATAAATAAACAAATGAATGAAACATTGGCATATACAAGTACGTTAGAAGATAATCGCACAAACAGATGACTTCCTGGTGCTCTAAGACGATGCTGGTACCCAGTATATAGATGATGACAAGAAGGGAACCAGCTGTCACAGTGTCATGAGCACAGGAGCTAGTCACTTATGTTATTTCATTAGTAAGTAGTTTTAGACAGTAAACATCATTAAACATTTAGTAAGTTACAATAATTCACATTTACTTTTATTAAAGACCCATTAACTTTTTGAATTTAGTAATACAGAACAATAAATAAAATGATTGTAGAAGATAAGAAATGTATTTCATTTGCTCTAAAACAACATTTAAATAGATCTAATGCCTTTCTTTAGCCATATCACATACAAATGTTGTCAAATGTTTTTTCTTATTTTTTGCAATATCATTGAAAAAATACTGTGATTAAAATGAAAATTTCAGAATGTTTTTTTATTGAAAGTTAGTCAATTTCACTGATAAGACACCTTTCTGTGTAAAATAAAACCTACTTTAATTTTAACACCCAAAAAGCTAATGGGGCTTTAATCTTCATCAGTCATTCTTACAACATCTTACGAACACGTCACTAATCTGCACAAGATTTTTCAACCATGCTAGATCAGTTCTATCCCATACAAGACGCAGACACATTTTTATAAGTTCTATCTCATAAAACTTGCAGAGACAATAAAAAATAGATATAAAAGAGAGTATTCGAAAAGCCCAGAACTCGTCCCATGTATTTTATTTATTTATTCATTTAACCAAGTATTCATGACACGGTGACCTGAGCACCGGTCACGCACCAAATATTTTCTACCCGTGAATTTGGAATTTTGGATTCTTATCGCGGTGCATTTATATAAACATTGTACAGTGTTCGACACATATTTGATATTTGAGTTAATGTTATATTCCGGAATAAGCTGTGTTTTCAACACTCTGTCTAACTAACTAAGTGAATTATTATAAATTGTAACGTCTCAGACATTTGAAGATTCTAGGATTTCAAGTTGGATTAGAACACTGACACTGAAACTTGTGAGGTATTTATTATTTATCCTTTACGTGAAAAACAAGATATTATACATTCATTCATTGATGATATTTTATTTTTATGAAATTACATTATCTTGTTCATTATAAAATTGTCACCACTAGCGGATTCAGGGGAGGGGGGGGGGGGGGTGCACCCGGCGCGCGCTCCCCTAAAAGTCCCCAACGTCCCCCCTAGCCTGAAATCCTGGATCCGCCTCTAGTCATTGTATGTAATGTTTTATATGTGTTTTGATTGAATTATTATTATTATAATAACTGTCAGGTTATATTTTTCGATGGTACGTCTCATGTATATACCTATAGATGAAAACTTGGAAGTTATATCTTTGTTACACGTCTGTACATAACACGTGACATATAGCACGTGTTTTCGTGGAGTCGTCTCTCGGTAGGTAGTGAGTGTACAGCAGACGTACAACAATTAATGGAATGTCAAAATTACAGTATTTTCAGAATATTTTCAAATTAAATTTCGATCTATCAGAATATATTAACAAATTTGAAAAATGATAAACTACTGTGTGAATTATCTAGATTCAGGCCTAGCTCGCAGAGACGATTTTCTCTAGGTGCATTTTTACTTCTACCAGTTACGATTTCAAGATTAAAACTTATTATCTTGGTTTAAAAGATGCATTAATTTAATGTTATACAAAAGTTCTATTTGGATCTTCTGAACCACGTGCCGCGTCCGTTAAATTTAAGCGGTTCATGTAAAAGATTTACTAGTCATAATAATACTAGTGAAGTTAACAAAACAAAACTGATTAAACAAAACGACATAAATTTGCAAAATGTTGAGGGATATATGATAGAAAAATAATTATTTGATCACGTTGCGGATATCTGTATATTTTATATAAGTAAAGTTGATTGGTTACAGTCTTGATATTAAACCTATGTTGGTTTTGTACAGTGGTAAAACCAGCGGAAATGAGCCTTTGTTGTTTTATTTATTTGTTGATGGTTTAGTCTTACTTGGAATTTTGTGTGTCCATTGTATTTAGTATTTACCCAAGTGTTCGCGGCACAGTAGACTGAGTCCCGCGCGGCACAGTAGACTGAGTCCTGTGACATACAGTATAAAGATGATTATGGCCGGTTCCTTGATTTTCTGACTAGAAGCATTATTTACCATGCACAACTGTATAATCACCATGTCAATAAACAACAACAAATAATCAACCACACTATCCAATCACAACATAAAACAACAGTCAGTCTGTTTATACAACAGCACTATATACATCAAGGACTTATATACATACATGTATATAAGTCCTTGTATACATGTAGCTATTTGGTAGACAGTGGATTATCATGTTACGTCAGCTATTTTGGGGTCTTTACCGGAGCTCAACTCCATTTTTATTTCATTTGAACAAAGCTGTATACTAAAAACCTTCGATAAAAAGGTTTCAGAATTTCCGCTAGTGTCGTTGTAGTTAAGATAAGATGCGATTGGTGAAACGAAGCCTAGGTATATGAAAGAAAGAAGAGATCTATATTCATAGATCTCTTTGTAAACAAACTCGAAGCTGGGGCGACTAAATGACGTCCAAAAGTCGGCAGTTATTTGCAACACTCAGCCCCCCCCCCCCCCACATTTACTTAAAGAACATGCACTGCCAACTGTTCTATTCTGTTCTGGTAATTTTCTGTTCATGGGCTATGCTATTTGATAAGAATCAATGACTGAATGAATGGTTAGTGTTCGCTTTGTGCCAAAAACTCAACACTTAAAAAAATCATTTATACAAGGGAGGCGACTGTGTATTGCTTGTACGTATTAAGTCAATATTTATATTAAGGTTTTCTCCCTTTGACCGAACTAAAAGAATTTTCTCCACACTACTGATATAATGACCTGACAATACTTCTGGACTACATATATAAATGTACACCAAACAAGCCACAGTCAAAACAAACCTCGGCGGATGTTAACTCCTTCTCAGCTTTAACACGTTTATTTCGGTTTCGTTCCCTTCTCCTAGATTTATTGTCCTGTAAAGAAATCTTACAATCCTAGCAAAACATCTAGAACAATAAGCTGTTAGTAGTTCCCACAATACCTCTCCAGAACTCTTTGATTAATTTTCATTTTATTCTCTGTTTATTACAAGAGAGTGTTACGGATGACAGTTTGTGCCAATACAATTTTCACCAGGCAAGCAAAACGTGTAATAACCACAAACGTGAAATTCTGGATAACACGATGTATTGTCTTAGTATACTATAAAAACGTAATGATAAAACATGTTCTGTTCTGTTCTATTCTAATAAAGCACAACTTAAGACAGCCGTGTAGTTTATATATTCTAGATACGTAAAACGCCATTCTTGGGATTTAGGAACTTTCTTATACCTAAGTATGAAAACAAACTCGTTATTGGGATAAATTTTAATTAGATTTTTTATTAAATTATTTCAAAGCAAAAATCCAGATTTCAGCTAGGACAGCAACGAAGATTCCAACGAACCCGCTTCATATTTCTTCATAAGAATTTTGCTGAAATATGTAGTTTGGTCTAGAAACGTTTAAATGTTGATGCACTAGGATAAGTGATAGAACTAACACGTACATGGCACCGTCGGTCTTCCGCAGTTCTATTTGTAAACAGTTAAATACATCTTAAATTTATGTCAAAATGAAATACAAATAAGCGGGTATAATGCATTCAAAATAAAAGTATCTAAGAAAAAAGAAAAACAAGTTGAAAAATAAAAAAAACGAATGAAATAATAATTAAAGATAACTAATATTCATACAAATGTTATATTAGTGCAGGGTGTTTAATAATATCTGTCCCCATTTTACACAACTGTAATTTTAATATAACTTGTCTTTGAGTAAAGTTTTTATCATAGACAGAATAAAGTTTTGTTTGGTATATAAAACATGTATTATAATTACCTTTATAAATGTGTATGTATGTATTCCTGGTACATTGATGGGTTAAAAGTATGACTTAGACTGTGGCGAGTATATTCTAAATAATCTGATATGATTTTTTGTTCTGACTCCTAGATAAATTGATTACACGTAATTAAGCGATCAACAGCCAACCCTGTGTTACCGGCTACTTCAAGATAAAGGACTTCATGTGTATAAAGGCTATTATTTTGATAACCGTTATTGATTACGTAGAACAAATGACCTCCGAGTGAGATAAAGGTCACCTGTCAATAAAGGCCACATTTTGTCGTTCCCAAAGGTGACCTTTGTTCACAGGTTTGACTGTACATATAGGTATTTGTATTGACTTACCTTTGCCAAAGCAGCGGACACGACAAGGCACAGAACTAAGAGCCACGTAAGCTTCATCCTGTTTTACCTGTGAAAGAAAAGAATTTGCAACATTAAAACACTAGATATAGCATCTAATAGAATTATAGGAGGATTTAACACAATTTTAGCTGCGAGAGAGAACCACTCGGTTAAAGTATATATAATGAGTTTCCACAATTTTTTACCGCCCCTTGTTTTTTTCAATAGGTTAAATTTTACTCAGTCATAGCCATGCCGGATGTCCTTTGTTTGTACATTTCATATATTTAAAATTATACGTACATATATATTCATTAACTTAAATGTACGCAGCAATTTATATGTGTCGATTTTGAGTAGTTTTAAATTAAATAAGATACAAGAAGATAATATTTGTTCTCTTGAAATACGACATAATTAAGATAACATTCAGATGTCTGCTTTGACAATAAAATAAATATTGAGGTATGTGAGGAAAGATTTCATTAATCAAGTTAAAAATCCATTTTTTAAAAAACTTAAACGTTAATTTAACTTTCCATAGCCATCACTCGCTCTGCACGCATGAATATTTATGCAAACCTAAGTACTACGTTTCTTACGTCCGCCATGTAATTGTTAAACTGGTTCCCCGTTCCATGTTGCAGTGCATGTAAGTTTAGATTCCATGAATACTTTCAGTACTTTGATTCATTTTCGATTAACGGAATTCAATCGGTCCGTTTAATCCAGAATCGCAACACCATCCGTTGAATAGTAAGTCAGCGAATTGTTAATTTGTTCAGACATGTTTTATCATTAAGAAAACAATATACTATGTTATTACTAACGTCCTAAAACATACAGAATCGATAGGTCTGCAAAACCTACTCTTTTAATTCGGAGATATAGTAAATATGAAATGTATTAATATCGACCAAAAAAATTGATCAAGACCGAAAAATATTCCAAAAAGATTCTGTCGGGTTTGCAGACTCCTGGAGTTCTTTATTTTACGTGACTCATTACTAAAATCGGTCCACATTTTCTGACAGTACAGACACCAACGCACCTTATATAGAAATGTCAATGATGAGTTAAGATTGATTTATTTTAATTTTGTTGAGTTAATCTTTTTATTTCTTAAATGTCAATCGTTTACTAAAGACAATCGTAACTACGTGCACATGATTAATAAGTTTACATTTTCAGTATATTTTTATACACCATATCTTAATATAATTCTAATCTTAGGAATGTGTTTCTTCACTTGAAGCAGAAAAAATAAAAAACAAGAAAGTTTTTTTTCGAAGTAATATTTTTTACCTAATTTCAGTGAAAAATTCCGAATATTTTTATCCAATTTAAAAAATGGAATGTTTCAGATCGATCACGTGTTCCCGGTTCAGACGCTCGCACTAAACGATTCAAGCATCCAAGTCACACTGATTAAACTTACCCTGCTCTTTACTTAATTTCCAAAAGAATTCGGATCGTTGAAATGTTTCATTTATTTTGTTTAGATGAACAATCATGTTTTATTAGATACGTGATGGAGTGGTTTGGTTGGCATGTCTTATTTCACGAGCTATTTCCTTTACTTAACCCTTGATGAAAACCATCCCTATATAAGTGGGTGTGTGTCAGTTACATGTTCGTAAAAATCTGAATAAAGTTAATACATTTTGTTGACACTTATGTAACCCACAGCAAGGACTTATATACATACATTATGTAACCCAAAGCAAGGACTTATATACATACATTATAAGTCCTTGCCCACAGTACAATATTAGAAAATTTGTAGCTTGATATTTATCTATGATTTCATATTTGGATCTCTCAGTTTTGAGTTCGTGAATTAATACATGCGATTGGTCACGTATCTCATTTTTGGAACTAAAAAATACGAATTCGTGAACTGTCTCCCGAGGTTCGTTCCATATCTGATTATTGGAATTCAAATAAATTTGCTCGAGAATTTTAACTTGAAATTGATCATGGATCTCATTTTTGTGGTCAAGTTATAACACTTGAATTTAATATCTATTCTAAAATTTATGAATGTTTCATTATGTTATTTGGAAACTGAACGATAGCCGTCACTCGCTCGGCGCGCATGAATTTTTATGCAACCAAAGTACTACGTTTATCTACATCCGCCATGCCATTGTTAAACTAGTTCTGCAAGTCTATGTAAGTGCAGTTTCCATGAGTACTTTCAGTATTTTGATTTTTTCTATAATGACGCTTTATATAGTATCTGATCAAACCTTTATAAAATTGACTAAATAAGTATGTGCATAATTAGACAGTGACAAAATTAGCAACACTTGACAATCGACAATTTTACTGTAACCACAGATAAGAATGTAGAGGCGTCTATGACAAACAACTTAAAAGAGTACAGACCCTTATACAACTATCACATTCTCGGTAATTTTCATTGATTATGTAGAAATGAATCATTTATAAATTATTCACCAAAAGCTTTTTCTTGTGTAATTTTGGAATTTGTGAACATGAAATTAAAGTTGTTATATATAATCACAGGAAAGGGCAAGTACTAGATGGAAATATTAACAAGTGTCACTACCTATAACTATGGATCGGTTAAATTCATAGTCATTATTAATAGTATCAGGGTCCATTAACCTTAAAGATAAATTAGATACTTGTACGATATAATGCTGTTCTTTATATGATTAAATGACTTTGTGTGACCGGCTGACAATCCGGGTTCCCGGCACAGCAGGTCAATGTAGAGAATTTGCCGGTAACTTATGGTAAGGTAAGTTAGTACTGGTTTAAATTCAGTTAAGAAAGATTGTTAGATAAATCGGCCTCCGTATATAACTCCGTGAAATATTGTGGAAAAAATGGCGTTAAACCGAAATAAATACATGAACTACGTAGATAACTAGGTGTGTGAATATAATAAATAGACATGAATTCATTTATTTACTCTTTTTATCTTCCTGTAATTTTAAAAACTATTATACAGCATATTTAATCAACACTGTGTTTTTATAATGTTGAAATAGCTAGGTTTTATAATTTGTGAATAGACGCAATCATTTGATGGTGATATATCAGGCCTGGCAGCAGTTTAATACTTAGGAAGTTTCCGCCATGTTTTAATTATTTTACGATTTTACATCTACACCTGTCGGCAAACTAAATATACAGAAATCTAAGAGAAAGTTAATGGATTCAACTGACGTTCTGATATTACTCATGCACGTTTTCTTAGATCAACAAAGGATCGAAAAACATTAGCTGAGGAAAACACAAAAACACGTGGAACAATCACGTGACACAACAGAACCACGTGGTATGAAAAAAACACCACTGTGCATGGTTGCTTAGTCATGTCGAGTAAAGCGGGTGCATGTAAAATGTAAACATATCATGAGGAGAATCAGAACTTAGCAGACGACAGATAGGATTATATAATTAGAAACGATCGTTCAGCTTCCCCTATAGCCGTCACTCGCTCAGTGCGCATGGATCCAGACCTAAGTACTACGTTTATCTACATCCGCCATGCTGTTAAACTAGTTCCTGTTTCATGTTGCAGTTCAAGTCTATGTATGTTCAGTTTTAATGAGTACTTACAGTACTTTGATAATATGGTTAGTTGTTCGTTCCCAAACTCCACAAAATAAAATTATTCCAGATTTCGTCATTTTGACAGCTTGCTTTTTAACAATGTTGAGTTCAGAAGATAATTATGTTTATGACAGGAAAATCAAGAACCGTAAGTTAATATTATACATTTGTACATCTAATAAGAAAAAATAGAAAAGACAAGTTTTTTTCTCATCTTATCTGAGTCGAGGAATTCAACGAAAAATTAAACTAGAGCTTTGTCACAGAAGTGACTAATATCCCCGCCGCCGCCGCCGCTTTGACACTAAGAATGCGATAGTACACTATATGGCTAATTTCAAGGGCACATAACTTTCGAATTTGTGGATCACTGGGCATGGAAATTGTGTCTTGTACATCTGCACTTCATGGTGATGACATATTTCAAATTTTATTGCAATCGATTCAGGAATGTGGAAGTAGTTCGCTCCACAAACTTGTGAAACAGAACGCGGACCGACCGACTGACAGAGTGATTCCAATATACTCCCTTAAACTTCGTTTGCGGGGGCATTACAACTACTATCTTAGTGTTATCCAGACCACGTAATACTGATACTTTGTTCAGTTAAAGAAAAAGAGAAATGTTTTGTTTATTATTGTGTCACGCCTATTGAAAAGGCCAAACAAGTTAGCTTATGGAGACTTCTACCTTTTGTGCGCACTGTACCTCCCGAATCCCTTCGCTTTTTGCCGGGCGCCTGGCTCACAGGCTGAGATGGGAGATAACAATTTACATGCACAGCCTGATGTATACATACTGCATCAATTGCACTTAATGTTTCACAAATGACAACTGTCGACTCAAGCAGAAAGTAAATTGTACGACATTTGCAGACAATAATACTTCTTGAAAACATAGGCGATAATAACAAACAACATACTAAGTAAATCCACCTGATCTCAAACAAACTTGGATCCACCAGGATCCATACTCAATGTACCCACCAGGATCCATACTTAGTGTACCCACCAGGATTCCTACTCAGTGTACCCACCAGGATCCATACTCAGTGTACCCACCAGGATTCCTACTCAGTGTACCCACCAGGATTCCTACTCAGTGTACCCACCAGGATCCAAACTCAGTGTACCCACCAGGATTCACACTCAGTGTACCCACCAGGATTCACACTCAGTGTACCCACCAGGATCCACACTCAGTGTATCCACCAGGATTCATACTCAGTGTACACACCAGGATCCACACTCAGTGTACCCACCTGGATTCATACTCAGTGTATCCACCAGGATCCATACTCAGTGTACCCACTAGGATTCACACTCAGTGTATCCACCAGGATCCATACTCAGTGTATCCACCAGGATCCACACTCAGTGTACCCACCTGGATTCATACTCAGTGTATCCACCAGGATCCATACTCAGTGTACCCACTAGGATTCACACTCAGTGTATCCACCAGGATCCATACTCAGTGTATCCACCAGGATCCATACTCAGTGTACCCACCAGGATTCACACTCAGTGTATCCACCAGGATCCACACTCAGTGTATCCACCAGGATCCACACTCAGTGTATCCACCAGGATCCACACTCAGTGTATCCACCAGGATCCATACTCAGTGTATCCACAAGGATCCATACTCAGTGTATCCACCAGGATCCATACTCAGTGTATCCACCAGGATCCATACTCAGTGTATCCACCAGGATTCATACTCAGTGTATCCACCAGGATCCATACTTAGTGTACCCACCAGGATTCATACTCAGTGTATCCACCATGATCCATACTCAGTGTATCCACCATGATCCATACTCAGTGTATCCACCATGATCCATACTCAGTGTATCCACCAGGATCCATACTCAGTGTACCCACCAGGATCCATACTCAGTGTATCCACCAGGATCCATACTCAGTGTATCCACCAGGATCCATACTCAGTGTACACACCAGGATTCATACTCAGTGTACACACCAAGATTCATACTCAGTGTATCCACCAGGATCCATACTCAGTGTATCCACCAGGATTCACACTCAGTGTATCCACCATGATCCATACTCAGTGTATCCACCAGGATTCATACTCAGTGTATCCACCATGATCCATACTCAGTGTATCCACCAGGATCCATACTTAGTGTACCCACCAGGATTCATACTCAGTGTATCCACCATGATCCATACTCAGTGTATCCACCAGGATTCATACTCAGTGTATCCACCAGGATCCATACTCAGTGTATCCACCAGGATCCATACTCAGTGTATCCACGAAGATCCATACTCAGTGTACACACCAGGATTCATACTCAGTGTACACACCAGGATTCATACTCAGTGTATCCACCAGGATTCATACTCAGTGTATCCACCATGATCCATACTCAGTGTATCCACCAGGATCCATACTCAGTGTATCCACCAGGATCCATACTCATTGTATCCACCAGGATTCATACTCAGTGTATCCACCAGGATCCATACTCAGTGTATCCACCAGGATCCATACTCAGTGTATCCACCAGGATCCATACTCAGTGTATCCACCATACTCAGTGTATCCACCAGGATCCATACTCAGTGTATCCACCAGGATTCATACTCAGTGTATCCACCAGGATCCATACTCAGTGTATCCACCAGGATTCATACTCAGTGTATCCACCAGGATCCATACTCAGTGTATCCACCATGATCCATACTCAGTGTATCCACCAGGATCCATACTCAGTGTATCCACCAGGATCCATACTCAGTGTACCCACCAGGATCCATACTCAGTGTATCCACCATACTCAGTGTATCCACCAGGATCCATACTCAGTGTATCCACCATGATCCATACTCAGTGTATCCACCATGATTCATACTCATTGTATCCACCAGGATCCATACTCAGTGTATCCACCAGGATCCATACTCAGTGTACCCACCAGGATCCATACTCAGTGTATCCACCATACTCAGTGTATCCACCAGGATCCATACTCAGTGTATCCACCAGGATCCATACTCAGTGTATCCACCATACTCAGTGTATCCACCAGGATCCATACTCAGTGTATCCACCAGGATTCATACTCAGTGTATCCACCAGGATCCATACTCAGTGTATCCACCAGGATTCATACTCAGTGTATCCACCAGGATCCATACTCAGTGTATCCACCATGATCCATACTCAGTGTATCCACCAGGATCCATACTCAGTGTATCCACCAGGATCCATACTCATTGTATCCACCAGGATTCATACTCAGTGTATCCACCAGGATCCATACTCAGTGTATCCACCAGGATCCATACTCAGTGTATCTACCAGGATCCATACTCAGTGTATCCACCATACTCAGTGTATCCACCAGGATCCAAACTCAGTTTATCCACCAGGATTCATACTCAGTGTATCCACCAGGATCCATACTCAGTGTATCCACCAGGATCCATACTCAGTGTATCCACCAGGATCCATACTCAGTGTATCCACCAGGATTCATACTCAGTGTACACATCAAATGATAAGATTAATATAATTATAATCTTCTTCAGTGTTGCAGATAGCGTCCAGACATTTTCAAACAGAATACTTTTCGGGGTGAAGGCCGTATTCATCAGTATTTCAATATAACAGTATACATACGGGCACTTATCCTAACTGATAGGGTGATGTTTGGTGTGGGGGTTTATACATCATGAATATATATTCGTAAGTTTCATGAAAACATCTATTAGAAAAATCTGGTTCTAATAGACTTCTTCTTCGCTTTAAAAACACACAACAGCATGAATAGTTATGTATGGTATGCATATACATGTATTGATTATAAATAAAGTGGTCAAATATTCCACACATCTGGACTAAAAGACGGGTCTGTGTGATTACATGGTCAGTTTTGAGAAGAACAACCTATAACGGTGAAACTTCCATAGACTCGATTTTGACTCATTTTTAACAATTCATGCAACCGTGTTCGCAAAAAGAAACACAGATTAAACTAGATAAGAACCAACATATTTTCGAGCACGTTGCAAAATTTAACGAGGGCAAATTTAATGGCGTGTATAATTAAAGACTTGTGCAACCGATTGAGCGTCGTTAACATGAGATTGCACTAAATTCCTCAGTTTGTGGCACACAATCTCATGTTAAAATGTTACTACATGTATTATATTAACTTGAATGTCATGAAACTCTGAAATATTATACCTTATAATTCAAATTGCAAAGTTGTTTGAAATGCTGGTATGTCTTGGTATTGTTTTTTCCGAAGGTGATTCTTGAATTACTTTCCAATCGTATGGAACAGTTGTCGGTCGACCTAATAACTTCAGTGTCGCACAGGAAAGCCACACGGAAAGTATAGTTTTTAACTAAATAGTGTGAATTTATATGATACACGTGGTATTTCCTCAATGTGTTGGATCCAATTTCTTTCAAATCATTTTATTGTAACCAAATGCAAATAGTCATATATCTAAAATATGTGTATGATGGTTTTCAAATTAAATGTTTTGCATATCCGCTGTTAGCACTGTATGATAATGATTTAGTGTGCTTAAGTGTTTTGTTTTGGATATCCTATTTCCGGGCACTTTCGGCTTTGGTTCGATAGGTCAGTAATTTCTCTACAGACGTATTCATGTATTTGCAATAATCTAACATTAATGATTGTGTTTTGTGCCATTTTGACATCATCTTGACATCATATGTAAATGTTAAGTCGCTAAGTCACCCCGTTAGTGTTAATGTAAACATATTTGCATGGGTACGAACACTATGGGTACATTTCTCTTTTTTGATTCGTACGAAAAAAACACCTTCTGACCGTACTGTCAGTATTTTGATTTATGCTAGGCGGCGATCAAACTAGGTTATCTGCCTTGTTTTATATTTATCATGGAAAAAGGTATCAATTAAGGAGCCTGATTTAACTTGACATAAGCAGATATTAAACTAGTAACTCTCATCCCTAAGATAGCTAGTAAGTTATTGTAATACATACGGATATATTGACACCTATTCTTTAAAAACCTTTATACATAAAGGAAATCTCGACTACACATATCTTCCAGAATTTCTGAGGCTCATATACTATTTAACTCATAAAATCTTCAACGGGCGTTAGATTTATTATAGATGAATAAAAAGAATATATTTAATGACTGTACATATTCCAGAATAATAAAACCGGAAGCTTTAGTCAACCTCGTAATGCTTGTTCATGTTAATGATAAACAAATGTGTCGGTCTTCATCTGACATGTTTAATTACTGTCTGAGATTAGTGGCTGAGTCAACACGTCTACATGGACCGTAAAATATTACTACACCCCCAGGAAACATCTTCTAGCCAGGACAAGATAATATCTCCTTAATCTTCCACAATACTGTTGATAAGGTTAATTATTTAGTAACCCTAACCCAAAGTCCAGACTTGTCCGGACAAGAGAAAAACGGGTGAAAAGGGTTTTACTGTAAAACATAAAACTTTTATTCAAAACAAATATTTAATTAAAAATCGGATCTGGCGCTTTATCCGTATTAGGACGAGTTGCCCGGATGAGTAAAGCTCCAAATTTGTTTGCTTTGAGTGAATTTTATTGTTCTCCTAATGAACCATTTATATTTTGAAGATTTATCACCGAAAAGTACCCATAGGGTGAATCTGGATTAAATTTCTTATTAATGTAACGTACGGATGGACAATCGTTTTTATCATATATTTTCTGGACGCTTGTAAACAATGGAGATTTATGTGTATAGTGTTTCTTTTAAGCGTTGTAATTATAATAGAAAAAATAAATTCATTGTCCAATGGCGAAGCGACTTTCTTAGGCTGGTCTAAAAATTATCCAATAGCGAGGCGGCTTTCTTAGGCTGGTTTTAAATCTCAGTTCCAACCAAAATGTTGAGAGTTTCTAGGAGTATATTGTATATTTACACCATTGTTGATTTGGCAGAATGTTATAATTGGGAATTGACCTAGATAAACCACTTCTACTGATTATATTTATCAAACCGAGGCGTAGTGCATCGTTATCTGTACAATCTTATCATTACATGATCCATGTTGGAGGAATCAGATATCTGAATTATCACGTCAGGTGGCTGTAACTACATGATCTGCACAGTCAGCAGAAATAACAACCAAAAGAATTTCACCAAATATTTTTTAAAATATTGTCACATGTATTAAAACACTGTGCGGCATGTTTTTGGAAACTAAACGATTATTCCGCGTTTCATAGCCGTCACTCGCTCGGTGTACATGAATTTTGATGCAGACCAAAGTACTACGATTTTCTACATCCGCCATGTGATTGAATAACTCGTTTCCGTTCCATGTTGCCTAGCAAGTTTATATCAGTTCCGTTTCCGTGAGTACTTTCAGTACTTTGATTTTGTATTTTAATCACAAACCCTAGTTAAAGTGAACTAGAACGAAGTGAAATTGTGTAAAGTGAACTCCGAGTTCCCCCCTGACCATGTCTTCAATGGCTACAGTGAATTATGGATGTAATGAAATATGTTTTTCGGACCATCAGGGATTAACTAGAATTGTATTCTGTTAATTACAACTATCGACCTATATATTAACAAGCTTATAAGATAATCTATACAAAGCCTTCGTGTCGTGGTAGGCCTACTGAAATTAGGTAGAATTTGACCGTATAAGTACGTTTCAACTTCTACATGATATTCATAGTAAATTTATCTGCATACTGCCGAAGTTTACTCATCCATTTACATACATGTTCTCACACACCCGGGAATTCTACCTTGTTAACCGGTTCAACTTAGTAAATTGTTAGACTTAGGATTTCGATTTTGATGAATGGGAAAGAGAGATTTATTTGTCTAAAAACATCGTCTACATTTATTCATAACTGGCTCCCGTTTTGTGTATCTACACTTTAGGTTATGTGCATTAGTACAAGGGTACCAATCAACATATGTTTCAGTAGAGTTTTCCTGACTGACCGTACCATGTGGCATGGCTTATCAGCTCAGTGTCAGTTTAGTCGTGTTAACCACCTACTTGGCCTATTTACTCCGTATGTACATTTGACAGGTCAAGATGAAACATTAGTTTGGAAATTTATCGTGTTATCTTGAATGACAGCTACACGTATTTTCTGTAATACCGCAAAAAACAAGACTTGCTTTAGGATCCACGAAAAATGGATTTAAAGCTGAGATGGCCGCTTTATCAAGTTTGAAAATACAAGAAGTATAGATATCCGGTCCTAAATGTGCTCTTAGTAACGAAGTCGACTTAATATAAAAGTAGTCTCTATATATGTGATATATTATTTTATCAAATATGATTTTATCACTTTTGATGAGATTCGATGAATTTAGTATCAAATATGATTTTATCACATTTGATAGAATTTTTCAGGTATTTAAATGAATCTCGCTATTGGTCTATCAATTAGAATCAGAAAAACACTTTTCTTTTTAATCTGTATAGCAATGGAAAAAAGTATTATAATGGGTTACAAATTTGATATTTTATGAATTTATATTAATATGATAATAATCTAAATAAACTTTGTTTAATGCATGCTGAATCGAAAATGGTAACAGTATATTTAATATCCTTCACGCTACTAAAATACTGACTCTAGGATTCTATAGAATTATTTCATAGTTAGAGAAAAACTTTTAAATAATAAACATTCATGGCGTCAGTTATAAGGAAAACATTGTTAAGAATCTCTACGAGACTCGTTGATTTGTCTTCGGAGTGTATATTTTCGACATTTATTCCCACGTTCATAGTTTACAAGCGACGGCAAAATACCCCACCCATCAAAAAGATAAAATATCTCGGTATATAAAGCACTTAATGAAATCTTTTAGCAGTATATTCATGTACAGCATTTCTTGTTTCAACTGAAAAGTCTGGCAAAGACACAGTCTTATACAACGAAAAACAAATATCTTAAATCTATGAGAATTGTTGCTGAGAATTCTTGTTTGCGCTGAAAGTTTAAAGATTGTAACTTAGATGAGAATATTACGGAGGCAGACTACTGCTGCATATATATATATATTATGAGAACTACTCACCATACTTGTAAAGATAATTTATAAAGTTTGAAAAAGTAGCCATGTTTTGGGCTGTTTTGACCAATAATAACAAAGAGCAACAAAGAAATTAAGTTTGGGGCGTCATAAAATCTGTGAGAACGGTTTGCAGGGTTATTAGCTTTAGGAGTTCTGAAGAATTTCAAAACATAACTTATTCCAACTTTGTTCCATTTCTCTCATATACATAACGTATGTCTTGGCTACATATATGTATCGTTACTCGATAATGTAAAACGATAATTGTTATGTATTATAAATGTTTCATGAACACGTTTACTTCGTATATGAAGAGAATATTCTAAGATAAACATCCTGGCATTGAGTATGATTAATCCAAATTGGCAGACAGACAATTTCTTTTATGGTTCTTTCCGGTTAAATCTAAGAATAGAAAACTTTAAAAACACAGTTATAACAAAACTTACCTTTCTCTGATGGGGTCTAACTAGTTAAAAGTACTTAACGTACTATAAATGAACACAAATAACAGAAATCCTTTAAAACAAGATAGTTCCTTTTGTTAAGACGGTTCCAGCGAGCATAATAATCTGACTGCACAAAACCTCGCCAGAATGTAACTTGATCTCACAGCTGATGAGCGCTGGAAGTTGGCTGGTCCCCGGGTTTTAGTGAGCAATCTCTTTGTTTGTAGAAACAGTGGGCGGGGTTCCAGATGACTAAAGCGTTGAGATTTGTTTTGGTTACCGGCTGCTGATAAGCGAAATAGCCGGGAATAAATATTCCACACGTTTATTGATACAGAGGCAAAATTTCTCGTCTGCTTAAAGCAACGCTAGGACTGTTAATATAAATGTTCTTGTATACCAGTCCTGTTCATTATTTTGTAAATTTGGTTACTGTAATTTCTTTGGAAAATATTTCACATTATTTTTTTTGTCTAAACATGCATGACGCCACATTAATAAAAAAGTAAAAATAGGCAATTGTATTTCGTATTTTGAAACAATAAATAACATGTTTGCCTTCAGCCCGATTCATTAGTACGTAATTACAGCATGCGATTGACATAGCTTCATGCTGCGAGCCTTCATGGGGTAACATGTTTCTATTTCTGTGATAATTTCATTATAATCATATATGCATTATGTGCATGTTTTATGCAGCTTAAAATAAGACGTTTAAATGCAAGAGTTGTACACTAACCGGGCGTGTATAGGGGATTAAGATGGTTTCATGTTTTCAAACTAAAACATATTTATGGCATTATGATCCCAACACACATTTTTCAAAAAGTTTAGACAAAAGAACATCAATTTCAATGAAAATTCATGGTAAAAAGATGCAATAGCATCGTATTAATCTAATATGGTAAAGAAAAATATAGATTACCGCGCCATATTAATACTTTTCAATAAGGCAACAACTCTTACAAAAAATAAAATAAATTAAAGGAGAATTGATGAACAGTTTACGAAATGTTCATCAGTTTATTCATGAATTGTTCATGAATTTATTCATGACCTACACATTGGACATGAAGTTCATGAACAAATGTCCATGAACTAATTTATGAACGTTAGGCAGTCTTTATCAAAAATGTGTTTTTCATTAGGATCATGAATTATTGATGAATTATTTTAATGAATCTTTGAATAACTTTGATTAACAATTCATGAAACTTCCTGAACGGATCATGAACTTATGATGTTCATGAACAGTTTGTAGAGTTTCATGAATTGTTCACGGACTTCAGATGTTGAACAGTTCATGAAACTTAGGTTCATGAACTGTTGATGAGTTATATTGATGAACCTTTGACTAATTTTGATGAACAATTAATGAAACTTCATAAACTGTTCATGAACGTCATCAGTTCATTAATAAATTCTCAACAGGGGTGTTATTTAGCTAAATTATTTAGAATTTGTGGGTCAAGTATGTAGTCTTGAAAAAATGTACATCTTTATGCCAATTAACCACCATTACCAAGGAAAAAGCTACACTCTAAAAGTCATGACATACAGTGAGAAATTACTAGCTGAAAACCCAAACAAGTTCAGTACCTTCAGCGCTTTGATTTGTATCCACACATTGAACAGTATAAACCGTCTGCACTGAACTTCTGACCCTGTGTCATTATGTAAACTCTCTTCACTAAGAGTGTGGCACTACTTTAGTGAATGAAGCTATTTCCAGTATGTAGTAAATCTTGTCACCAGGACAGATTATGAATGAACTTTAGTGTGGATGAATACTTAATTATTATACTTGTTAGTTTTTATAGTTTAAATTGCCAAAATATTTGCTGTGCTTTTAAAATCAACAGAATCCTGCAATATATCTCCAACATTTATCAAAACTGGAAAGTCTGCAGTGTATACTAGTACAACAAGTGGTACTACTTTTCAACGCGGGTGAGAGGCGTCACTGTTTTGTCGCTTCAAAATGTGGTGTATACTTATTGGAACTCCGTTCCTAAAAACTGGAAAAAGACAAAATTCTGAACTTTATTTTTATAGACCTGTACATAAAGTAGAATCATCAGCAGATAGGCTGCTGTCTTGACTTGTGTCTCTGAAAAATAAATTTGCAAGATGGTTTTAACTGGTTTCCGTTGACTTATTGAACTTCAGTGCTCTGCAACAATTAGAAGCGTAGTAGATACGTAGTGACCTCCCTTTATGAATCATTGAATGAGACTCACAGTTACCCCCCTTAAGAAATAAATACACGAAATATAGATTTCTGAGTTCGAGTTTACGATTTTTCTATTGTGTAATTGAGTCACAGACAGTTGGTTTCGCGCCATATTTAACAGTGTAGCAATACCACGTGATTCTGACATCACTAAATGCATCAAATCCAAGACTACAGTCCCAAGCCATCTTATTTTCCTTGCATTATCTACTCTATGCATGATTGAACAGTCAAGTTTACATCAACCGGGAACACCGGAGTCTGTTTTGTACCAAAGAATACATATTGTAACAATGTATGGCGTCAATCTGACATTATTCCTTCAGTTTGGTAAATATGGCAACAATCCCAAGACAAAATTTCAGGCTACAGTTTAAAGCTGTTTTTAGATTTGGCTACAATGCTAGTCGGAGGCTGAAATCAAAGGTGAAATGTGCCAAGCATGAGGGAAGTCGGAATGCAAAAGGGACATTACCAGTGCGATTTGAGACCGCCAGACGGAACGAAACTAAATTGCTAACAGCAGATTTTAAACGCTTGACATGGACGACATTACATGAATTAGTCAAAACTTTTATATTTTATGTTATGGCAATTATATATACCACCCAATGAAGGCAAAATAAAGAAATTATATTGGGGGATGTTCAAATTTGTTTTTTGCTTCTAAATTGGGAGGGATGAAAACATTTTTCACATTTGGAGGGGTCAATGCATGATTTTAAACATTAATCGTCTTAAGGTTAAATTTTTAACTACTTGAGCAACACTTTATTACATAAAGCAATGACCTACTAATAATATTCCCGGAATAATATTTTAACCATTTTGAGCACCAGGTTAGACATCACTCATTCTATTGTCCCGGGTATGTCAGGGGTAAAGATTTAAAGTTTCATAACAGTCTGTTCAACATTTTTGTGTTCTTTTTTTAATCTCTATTTTGCCTGATTTAATGACATCTACATTAAAAAATATTGTGTAGTTCAACATTATTTCACTCTGAATTGTAGTCAGTAGGCTCCCGTTCCATGTTGCAGTACAGACATCAAAAGGTACCAGTTTAATCTACATTCGGTCTTAACATAGATGAGTCCAAATTGAAAAGAACATAGCGAACAAAAGAAAAATATGTTATCTAAATACTGATTATTCTGATAAAAGTTTGGCTGACTTTTTGGTATACAAATTTTTGGTCTGATTTACTTCATCGTTATCAAAAAGATTGTTATGCATATGTTTTTTTTTTGCTTTTGGGTTCATGCAGATAGAAACGGCGACATACATGTAGGAATGCGATAAATCGCTTTTCATAAAAAGTAATTGTATAGATGGGTCAAATATAGTGTCAAAAGTAGTATATTGGTGATTCTTTTTAGTCAATTAAATTTCAGAATTTAGAATTTTCTAATTTCAAATTTGAAAGTACCTTCCTTGGATGGTATATATTCAAATGGAATATACCTTATTTATAAACCTTTAATTAAAACAAACTAGAGCTTTGTCACAGAGGTTACTAATACCCCCGCCGCCACTTTGACACTAAAAATATGTAAGTACACTATACGGCTAAGTTCAAAGGGATATAACTCTGCTATGAGTTAATCGCTGAGCATGAAAATCGTGTTTTGCATGTCTATACTTCATGGTGGTAACATATTTCAAGTTTCATTGCAATCGCTTAAAGTATGTGGAAGAAGTTCGCTCACAAACTTGTATGCGGACGGAACGACCGAACGACAGACCAACGACCGACCGACAGAGTGACTCCAATATACCCCCGCTCAAACTTCGTTTGTGGGAGTATTATAAAAAGTGAACAGCGGCATGACTTTTGCATAACACTAGTAATTTCATTGTATAATAAATAATCACAGTTAAATTTGAGTAAATAATCAAACAAAGGAACAAATAAAATTGTTCACAACGGCTATGGATGATTTCACATAGAATTATAAGTACATTGAACTGACAAACAAACAAACAATAAGTCATATAAAACATAGTTGACATTCATATGACTCTGTGTTCATTTTACATAAAATGAACAAGAGGCGCAAGCAAATGGTCCCGTGTCCCTGAGAATGGAAGGACGTTTCAAACTTAAGCCAAAAAATGATCAATGATTGAAAGTCATTTCACATTTAGTTTGGTACGACAAACATACAAAATTAAACAAAAGCTTAAGTATCTTTGGAAACAATGGATGCTCCCCTAATAGCTTGTATACTAAATGGGAGAACAATCAAAAATGGGACTAGGTAGAGCTGTGGTTATTAGTCACAGCGCTTCCTCTCGTCAGTCTCTGTCATAGTGTGAAGTATGGAATACTTTGGCACACTGAGAACACACATACCTTAATTTCTTCGTATTGCGACATTCTGATTTTTTAAGATGAGTTAACAATTAACTTTAAAAACTGAATTAAACCTCCGAGTGATTTGAAGTTCAAAAATGCCCAGTGCGCTATAAGTGGTATGGCTTCCAGAGACCAATAGATAACAATTAAACAAATTTTGAAACTGCATGCAGCATTGCAAAAGAACAAAATAATGATTACGTTCATCTTATCACTTATAATGGCCGGCGCACCAGGAACTGATTGAATATAGGGGCCCGGCCTTGTATAATAGATGTTTTGATGGTAAACGCAAGTAAAGAGTTAAATGTACGATACAAATAACATTTTCATACGTGTACAACGGGCGACATGTTGCTTGGCATAGTAGCCAATCTGAAAACAGCTTTAAACTGTAGCCTGAAATTTTGTCTTGGGATTGTTTCCATATTTACCAAACTGAAGGAATAATGTCAGATTAACGCCATACATTGTTACAATATGTATTACACTCCGGTGTTCCCGATTGATGTAAACTTGACTGTTCAATCATGCATAGAGTAGATAATGCAAGGAAAATAAGATGGCTTGGGACTGTAGTCCGCTCACATACAAACGAATTTCAAGGTTTCACAGGGTGCTAGAAAAAACGGCTTAGCTACTGATGGAGATCCTATAGTTCGTGGAAAGCTTATATTTCCCCCTTAGACTGGCGTATGTTTCATTAAATACGGTGAAGAAATAAAATACTTACGGTTATTTTCGTTTTCTAAGCGGAGCAAATGTTTACAATTTCGTCTTGGATTTGATGCATTTAGTGATGTCAGAATCACGTGGTATTGCTACACTGTTTAAGGCGCAATGCAAAATCGTGTTGTTTTAATAAAGTGGTCATTCAGCTTTGCGAGGCGTAAATTTTTCGTTTTGAAAAATGATATTATATTTGTGTATCATTTGGTAGCGTAAATGTAACGAATAACAATGATCTTACTGTTTCGTTTATCAAACAGCAGATATCTGTCACTGGAATAAAGCGAATATGTTTTATTTTCGTCTTTTCCAAGTAATTTATTCACTATTTATGCGTATATATGTCATGAAATGTACATGTACTAGGAATTATATTGTTTTATGAAAGTTCTGTAGTTAATCATTGTTAAAATAAAAGGAATAAGAAGATTTTATATCAGGAATGAGGCCCAACATTTGGCGACGTACAATTGACAAGTGGGCACAGTTTTCCAGAGTAAAAATCTCTGGTTTTTACTGGGCGAGTCTGATCGTATACTGATTAAGTTTATTAACACAGCTGTGGTGCACATGTATTTAATGTTGAGCTTTTCGAATGTTGAACTATTTTATTATGTTAAAGTAGTATATATATAATATGATATTTGTTAGACATGTATTGAACTGTAATGTGAACAGATTGCACCTAGCACGTGCTTCATGCATTACGATTAATGTGACGTAATGTACGCGTAAGGGAAGATACACCGCACTCAAGATTACTTCTTGACAGACAGGCTGTGACCGTCCTGTTTAAATGTTGTCTTGCTGTGTTTTACTTTATATAGGTCATGTCTATTGTAGGCATGTATCTGAACACACATGACTAATATTGAAAATAAAATAATAAAAATAATACATTTAGGAATAAATCCATGTAAGATTATGACTTGTGACATATCGTATTTCAAATCATTAATTATGAAGTCAGGGATGTTGTACTGTTAGTTAGTGATAGGTAGTAATATAGTAAAAATATGTCAGCAATAATTATAATAATAATACAACAGCAATATAATAGTAAAAAATATGTCAGTAATACAACAGTAATATGATAATAATATAATAACAATATCACAGTAATATAACAGTAATAATATGATAATGATAATATGACAGTAATAAAGTAAAACGTAAAACTATAACAATAATAAAGTAAAACTATAACAGTAATAAAGTAAAACTATAATAATAATAAAGTAAAACTATAACAATAATAAAGTAAAACTATAACAGTAATAAAGTAAAATTATAACAGTAATAAAGTCAAACTATAATAATAATAAAGTAAAACTATAACAGTAATAAAGTAAAACTATAACAGTAATAAAGTCAAACTATAACAGTAATAAAGTAAAACTATAACAGTAATAAAGTAAAACTATAACAATAATAAAGTAAAACTATAACAATAATAAAGTAAAACTATAACAGTAATAAAGTAAAACTATAACAATAATAAAGTAAAACTATAATAATAATAAAGTAAAACTATAACAGTAATAAAGTAAAACTATAATAATAATAAAGTAAAACTAAAACACTAAGAGAGTAAAACTATAACAATAATAAAGTAAAACTATAATAATAATAAAGTAAAACTATAATAATAATAAAGTAAAACTATAATAATAATAAAGTAAAACTATAACAGTAATAAAGTAAAACTATAATAATAATAAAGTAAAACTATAATAATAATAAAGTAAAACTATAACAATAATAAAGTAAAACTATAACAGTAATAAAGTAAAACTATAACAGTAATAAAGTAAAACTATAATAATAATAAAGTAAAACTATAACAGTAATAAAGTAAAACTATAATAATAATAAAGTAAAACTATAACAGTAATAAAGTAAAACTATAACAATAATAAAGTAAAAGTATAATAATAATAAAGTAAAACTATAACAATAATAAAGTAAAACTATAACAGTAATAAAGTAAAATTATAACAGTAATAAAGTCAAACTATAATAATAATAAAGTAAAACTATAACAGTAATAAAGTAAAACTATAATAATAATAAAGTAAAACTATAACAGTAATAAAGTAAAACTATAACAATAATAAAGTAAAAGTATAATAATAATAAAGTAAAACTATAACAATAATAAAGTAAAACTATAACAGTAATAAAGTAAAACTATAACAGTAATAAAGTAAAACTATAACAGTAATAAAGTAAAACTATAACAATAATAAAGTAAAAGTATAACAATAATAAAGTAAAACTATAACAGTAATGAAGTAAAAGTATAACAGTAATAAAGTAAAACTATAACAGTAATGAAGTAAAACTATAACAATAATAAAGTAAAAGTATAATAATAATAAAGTAAAACTATAACAGTAAGAAAATATAATAATAATCTCTTACTTTTAGTTTTCTTCCAACAATTGTATAAACATATCAATCTCTCTTCTCATCATTAACATCCTCTCCCGGACAAATCTAAATAAATACAATAAAACATGAAAATAATAAAATCATCGGCATCAAAATACTTACTTTACTATATCCATAGTTCATAACATGCAATGCATTGAAATAACGAAATAATTCATGATCTAGTGGATATTATAATTTCACTGTTCAAATAAAATTTTCCACTATATTCGAGTTCGTTATAACGATGTTTTATATTCTACAATACAATTAAATTAATTAAAAAATAAGTTTCATACTCCAAGGTTTGTGTTGGGACATCACTCGGGAATAAGATGAGAATAAAGACATTTTTATTTTGAGGACGGTAAAGGAGTGATCACATAGGGTCGTGTTATTTAACTACAATGTACATACTTTCGTCATGGAACTTTTTCAACAAATGTTCAGTTATATACGGCGGCCGATTCACTTTACAAGTTTTCTAGGACTGAATTCCAATCAGTACTAACTTACTCTTCCACTAGGAACAGGTTACTTTTTAAACTCGATAGAAAAAAACTCGATTACTAGAAAAGAACTAAAAAATGATGGTACACTACTTTAATATATAATTAATACTCAAGTTTATACAACCTTAGATCATGCTCGGAAACAGTGGAGCATGTAACTGAATTGCTAGCAGCAGCCTATAACACAATTATAAGTATAATAGTTATTATACAAAACTGATATCCTAATTAAATGACTATAATGTTGACGATGATCATATTAATGATAAATTGATTATGATTACGACAAAAGCGATTCTCAGAGAATTTAACAAAAATATTTATGAAAAATTACAACAATAAAGAAACATTTTAATTGTAAACAATAGAAGTCAGAAATAAATAACGAACTCCTTGCTGATTACAATGACGGCATAGAAATTTAAATAATGTTTGTAATGATTCTACAGTAATTTACAATATGTTAGTACCCGCATCATAGATATTTAGCAGATAGATTATCACTCTATGATTACTAACTGACGTCAATGTGGATCCATCAATAATTAGATAGATTCGTAGTTACAGCTGTTCAAAGTATCGTCAAAGTAGTTTGTTGTGATGTTATAATAACTTGTGACGTCACATTAGCTTATCATGGTAGTTGCGACGTCACATTAGCTTATCGTGGTTAGTTGTGACGTCACATTTACTTACCAAAGTTGGTAGTGACGTCACATTAGGACATTGTACCGAAGGCGAACATGTCGGACACAATGACATATTGTATGAGGCATTATCCAAAATGTTGATTTCAATCAAAGCCTGTGACTCTAGCATTGGAATTCCTGAGTCTGTTGCTGTAATCTGGAAAAAGTTTTCACAATATTGATGAGTTAATGGTGATTTATTCACATGATAACAACAGACTTTATGGCTTATAAGATTCTTCTAGATTTGTTTGACCCATAGTTGTGACATTAAGGAGAACTGTCCACTTTCCTATGTTAGCACTCACCATTCATCATACAATATAACTTGTTAATATAGATCACCTTTGGGAGAATGTAGATTTCTATTGCAGTTGTCTTTATTTGGAGGTTAAATTTAACTGAAAAAGGCAATGTAAATTCTACAAGTAGATCTCTGGGTTAGGGATTTGGGGGGGGGGGGGAGTGTAGTATTTTTGGGAATGTGGGTAGTTTTTCTTTCCTCTATGAATTCTTTTCCTATCTGTATCTATTAACAAATAATCAATAATAATGTACATGTTTATAATTGTACATAATTGCACCTACCACCAGTTTCAACGTATTGTTTTTACTGTCTGCAATCATTGTGGGATCTTTCACCAATATTTGAACATTTCCAGACCAACGAATAACATTCGGTACAATCAAGAATTCATCACATAAGCTACCATTCATCCACTTTAACTTCAATGTGATCTTGGCGTTTTCGCCCTGAAAAAAAACAACATGTTCTTGTGGAGCAGGAGAATATTGGTTCAAAATACATTACCCTAATCCAGCCAACTCCTGGGACCACTATACTTATGTACAATACAACCTCTCCAGAGCGGCCCTCTCTTGAGCGACAACCTCCCTTCAATAACAGCTTTTTGCGAGTACTTACTGTAGTGTCCATTACTAGTTTGGCTAATCCTGGCCATTTGATTGGCTAATGGTGATGACTGAATCTATTAATAGTTGACAGGTAAGTAAATCATGAAGGCATTGTCTAGATAAGTTGTTATGTGGCTATTTGAAGTTCAATGTGGTTGTATGAACAAATGTCGTCAATAGATAATATTGAGCCAAAACTGGTATCGTTATTGATGTTTGTGGGGGCAATACTTACTTTTTTTACAATTTGGTATTTAGACAAGGAAGTTCTTTGACGTGGTAAATAACGCTGTATATGTTTAGACTTGACTATACTTGCTCATCTTAGATATATACTGCGTTAGTAATTATATTACTGCGCTTTTGAACCCGAACAGTGCATTCTTCCATAACAATGCACTTAAATTGAAATCAAAGTATAGAAGACATGGTTTAAAACACACAGAAACAAACTATTTCTTGACTGCTCTGTTGCGTACAGATTTTTGACGAAATTTGTAGCTCCGTTGCATACAGAAATTGTTTTCTCCGTGGCGTACAGTGCAATGTTTACACTCAGCACCGTTGCATACAGGGTGTAAAATTTAAAAGCTTAAAAACATCTACTACAAGGGATTTTGATGAGGAAATAATGGATATGCTTTACAGTCTCCATACACGTGGACAAGTATTTTTGTCGATTCATTCATTTTTACGGAATAATCGTCGGTTTTGTTCAGTTTCCTCGCTTCGTTTTTCAAAAAACTCAACACGTGATGTTCAGACACTGATTTTCGGAAAACGGTGTGGTTTGATCAAAAACGATTATTACTTTTTATTAGCCGCCGATTGCCGTTTTAAAGTACTTTCATTTCATGTGTATCATTGTGTAGAGGACGTCGTATTAAAAAAGTTTAGACCAAAAACAAAGGACACCTACCTCACAACATTTATGTGTCCGCCATCTTGTAAACACCGTTGATTTTTTGCGTGCAGTGCTACCATACAGTGAATAAGAAGTATTTAATATTTACCTGATCGTTGTCATAAACACGTATGATGTCCTGAACATTCAATGAAGCGTTTGTTGTCGTAAACTTTGGTATGGTACCTTCGTATTTGCTGAGGGAAAATTTTGGGAAGTTATCGTTCACATCTGACACAAACACAAAGACACCCGTAGATACATTTGATGAGCCATAGTTTGTGACGTTAGGAGATAGCATTTCTGAAGCCTGTTAGAAAACAAGATTTTTCTAATTATTTAACACGCATGAAAGTTGAGTATTATTATTGTGACATATTACTTGGAAAACAAACGTTGACTATGCCATGGTCACGTGTATTTGTTGTGACGGAAAGAACTGTGTGGTAATTACGTTAAAATAATAAGTACATGTACAGTAAAAGCTTGCTAAGCGAATATAGCACTATTAGGACTGCCTTATAAATGCAATTTCTTATTTTCTCAAAAGATCTCACGGAGAGCTCTTGTGATCGGGTTTGTCCGTCGTGTTTCGTCGTGCTTCGTCAACTTTTGCCTTGTTAACACGGCGGATGCAACTTTTTTGTAAGACTTTCACAAAACTGGGTCAGAATGTTTGTATTAATACATGGGTCATTTGTGATGAATAAATTATGTCAAATCAAATGAAAACCTTGTGAACACTCTAAAAGTCACTGGTTGGATCTTAATAAAACTTTGTCAGAATGTTTGTCTTAATGATATATGGGACAAGTGCGATAATGGGTAGTCTGTGGTCATAAACTAAGTCGCCAAGTCAAATCACATAAAAATCTTTTGACACTCTAGAGGTAAGGGTTTTTGTTGGATCTTACTAAGCCTTGCCTGAATGTAATCTTGTATTAATGATATCTTAGACAAGTTCGAACTTTTCTTGTAATAATGATATCTTATACAAGTTCGAACTTATCTTGGATTAAAAACTAAGACCCCACTCATCAGGTCAAATCACAGGAAAACCTTGTGAACACTCTAAAGGTTAGAGTTTGGATTGGATCTTAACCAAACCATGTCAGAATTGTTGTCTTAATGATATGTGGGACAAATGCATACTTGTGTCAGAAATTATGTCACCGATTCAAATAACAGAAAAACATTGATAACAACTGACTTCATGCGTCACGACACAGGCTCAAAACAATGTTTTCATCAGCAGGCAATGATTCTCATGTGAGTTATATAGGTCATCTTGTTTGTCTTTTTATTGAAGTTTTTTCTTTGGCGTACAAATGGCGAACATGGTTCCATTTAAACTTACAAACATGTGAAATAAAGCCGTGAAAGAATTCTAAGGGTGGTTTATCTATACATGTAGCTGACCTTTCTTCAGAAGTTTATGTGCACATGTAGCTGACCTTTATTCAGAAGTTTATGTGCACATGTAGCTGACCTTTCTTCAGAAGTTTACATGCACATGTAGCTGACCTTTCTTCAGAAGTTTATGTGCACATGTAGCTGACCTTTCTTCAGAGGTTTATGTGCACATGTAGGTTACCTTTATTCAGAAGTTTATGTGCACATGTAGCTGACCTTTATTCAGAAGTTTATGTGCACATGTAGCTGACCTTTCTTCAGAGGTTTATGTGCACATGTAGGTTACCTTTATTCAGAAGTTTACATGCACATGTAGCTGACCTTTCTTCAGAAGTTTATGTGCACATGTAGCTGACCTTTCTTCAGAGGTTTATGTGCACATGTAGGTTACCTTTATTCAGAGGTTTATGTGCACATGTAGCTGACCTTTATTCAGAGGTTTATGTGCACATGTAGCTGACCTTTATTCAGAGGTTTATACGTGCTATTCACGTCTATTAAAACCAATACTTGTTTGATATAATGAATATGTTGCTCTCATGTTATAGTTAACTCTGGACTGACTTTACGAATACATGTAGAAGACAAATTAAAAATGATCTTACCGTTATAGTTAACTTACAAACACCCGAGTTCTGTTCAATGACATTACTTTCAGCATCCAAGTTATTTGAAATTTTCAGTAAACCGTCTACGGCGTCAATGGCAAACAATCCCTGACCACATTCAGAATCTGTATGAATGTATGATAACCACTTGTCATCATTATGTTTGCTTATTACAGTAACTCTCTAAAGCAACACCCTTTAATGAGTAGCATAATTATATTATTGTTCAGAGGTTGTTGCTCTAGAGAGGTTAAATTAATAGTTAAATCGTGCAGTGGGAAAAAATCATGCTGTTGTTGAAGAGAGTTTGTTGCTCAAGAGAGGGTCGCTCTGGAGAGGTTGTACTGTAATAGTATCAGGTATAAGTTCCAAATATCTACGTTATTTTAATAAGACAGAAATTTTAAGAGCAAAGGTTACAAATATAATGTGAAAATAAAAAGATAGATTAATCAATGCCAGGGACAAAAATCGTATTTCTTCGTGTGACTTTCGGAGCGGGAGATTGAAGGTTCGAATCCAGGTGCAGACTGGTGTAGAACTGACGCGGTCGGTTGGTGAGCCGACTGCTTGTAAAATACTGGTTACCGTAGGTCCATCTTAGCCGTGCGCCCGGCAAAAGGAGAAGGGATTCAGGAGGTACTGTGCGCACCAAAGATAGGTGTCTCATAAGCCAACTTGGCTGTCCCTTACAATTGTTTATGCAATTGTTTACAATAATCAGTGTTCACTATAACTTTATAATCAGTGTTCACTATAACTTTGTAATCAGTGTTCACTATAACTTTATAATCAGTGTTCACTATAACTTTATAATGTTTGGTACAGTCAAACCTTTCTTTCCAGAATCCTCTCTAACACGAACACGTCAACTGTCCTCGATATTTTTATCATGTATTTAACGCTTTAAACAAGCTTTTTTATCCGAAACCTTTCTAATCCGAGAACTCCTCTAAATCAGAGATATTGATGTTATTTATGTCTCTGTCTAAACCGAATATTTTTGTCAGTCTGAACAAGTTCGGATTAGAATGGCTCTACTGTATATACTTCAGACTACAGTTACTCACATGTTATGGCATAACTTATACTGGCGTTCACTTCCCGATCGCCATCAATGGCATGAAATCTAGTCAAGAAGGTACCCTACAAAATATAGGGAAATATTTCCGTGAACCAATAATGTCACACTTAGGGGTACTTGTTAAATAAATGCATGAAAAATCTTTATGGAAATGTTAGAAAACTTATTGATACAACCCGTGTTTTAAGAAAGTGTTTAAGTCAGAGATTAGTATAATTAATGCAATAAAACCTACTGGACTAAATGTACTTTGACATTAAGTGAATATTAATGACATTTGCTTGAATTTTCTTCAGTATTTGTCATGTGACGTTTTATTAACCTTTTACCTGTTAATTTATAAATTACACTAATTTGTGTGAAGATTGAACGCATATGATATTTTTAATCAAACAACAGCGTCTCTAGTAGGGCCAACTCTCGTCTGTTCACCGTCCGTCAGTGAGATCTATCCACCTATGAAGTTTCATGTTGCCACCTCTTATAGTTTCTGAGTTATGAGCTACATTAAAGTTTTTTGCACGGACGCTGACGCAGACGACGCAGTGATCACAATAGTTCCACATTTTCTGCGAAATTAGACAAGCTTAGATACAATCACAGACACTTGGGGTTAGGAGCTTTAAAAAACAAAATAATTGTATTTTTGTCAATCCCAACACATAAACTTATCATATCTATCAATAAAACCTAAAATAAGCCGTTTTGAAAAAAAAAATTTCAACGTCAACAATATATTCTACTTATTGTTGACGTTGAAAAAGTATTTTTTCAAAACGGCTTCTTTTAGGTTTTATTGATAGCTATGTTGGGATTGAAAAAAATATAATTATTTTGTTTTTTTAAAGCTCCTAACCCCAAGTGTCTGTGGATATAATAACTGTTGTGTGTAGTATTTTATCGAAGAAATTAAATCGCAATACGGTTTGGCAGTTTTAGCTAGTATGATATTTCCATAAATATACTTGTATATACAATGTACTTTAAGTTTAGCAAATTTGAAAATACAAAATGTAACTGTTTTGTAATCGAAGAAGAGTGAACCAAATCCTAAATAAAACTTTTCTACCGATGCAATAATGCTATATCTACAGAATTATATTAATTTTTTGTCACGATGATGCTGCGTTAGGAAAAAAACGGAACGTTGAAAAGGGTAAGGGTCAGACACAAAATTCACAGCACATGTCAGTATCGTGTATGGCCACCATTAACAGCCAAAACGGTCAAACAACGTCTTCTCATGCTACAAATAAGCTTCTTTATGATGTATAGAGGCATTTTGGCCCATTCCTCTTACAAAGCACGCTCAATGTCACGAAGGTTATTGACGTTTTCACACTCTCTAACCTTACGTCCCAGATGATCCCATAAGTGCTCAATAAGCGAGGATTCGGCGATTTGGCGGGTCGCTGAAGCACATTAACATTATTTTGGCGTAATACATCCTGTGTATGCCTAGCAGATGTTGGAAAGTAGTGACGTTACGTTGTTGCAGAAACGGCACAACTACTCGTATGATAATCTCGTCACAATATCGCTGTGCTGTCAGATTCCTGAAAACCGTCACAAGCTCTGTCTTACCATCATGGTAAATTCCCGCCCATACCATTACGCTACCACCACCGTAACGATCATGATTTATGACGTTTTCAGGATCAAACCTCTCACCCCTTCTCCTCCTAACACGAATCCTACCATTATCAAATGACAGGTTAAATCGTGACTCATCACTAAATAGCACGTCATTCCATTGTCTGTGTGTCCACCTGCGATGAATCTGAGCCCACTGAACACGCGCCCGACGATGTCTAAGTGTCAGAGGGATATCGACGTAAGGGCGATTACCTCTTAATCCAGCTGCTCGCAGCCTGTTTCTTACAGTCATATCAGAACTCCTAGTCCCGGAAGTGTTCCTTAACCGGATAACTAACCGCCGGCGGGACATTAAGCGGTTACGTCGTGATGACGTCACTAGGTAACGGTCCTCCCGTGGCGTTGTTTTTCGGGGCCGTCCAGTACGGGGTCGATCAGTCACGTTGTCTGTTTGCTGGAATTTGGTCTTCAGGCGACTGGTGGTCAACTCATGAACATTGAAATGCCGAGTGACGTCTCTAGCAGACCTGCATTCCAATAGCTCTTTGACGTTGATCCAACGTCATTCAAGGACGACGTCCCATCGTTATTTTCGGATTTATTTTGCGGTTTATTTTGTTTCAGCTTACGCTTAGAAATAAAATGTGTAATGTGACACTGGATAGTCTACCAATTTATCTCTGCATGGATTGCACGTGATTTCCGTTTATCTCGCGTTTCGACGTGATTTTCGATGAAATCGCACGGAAAATGGATATAATTTTGTTTTATAGGGTCAGGCACACCTTTTTACTATACAAACATGTTTACATCATTTATCTACACAGAAAATCTGTGTGACAAAAAACTTGCTAAACTTTTTTTATCAGTATATAATATTATACATGTACAAATGTATATAAAATACCATCGGTGCAGTTTCGGCCACATCCACTCTCTTAGGGGCCATAATGAACAACGGTGGTGTATCAGGGACATCAAGAACCTGTATGAAAATATTCACGGTCGAGTTCAACCCTCCGTTCGGTCCCCCATCCTGTAATATACAGAATATAAATACAGTATAAAGAGGTGTTATTTTTATGTTAAATACAGTTTGTTCTATCAAGAAATGAGTATTTCATTCGAAAAACTGACCATAAGCGTAGTAATGAAATCTTTAAAAAATGCATTTGAGCGGTCAATTTCATTCCAAATATGTTTTGTGCTATTTATGGGTAGGAAATCATTAAACCATCGGAATCAAAAATTATTATGACATAATTCCTCTGCATGTAGGACTTATTGTATGAATAATTTTCTGACATGTGTGGTATATACACTATGAACTGAACTATACTCTAGTTAGATTATTAGATTAGACTGCATGTATGATATATTAGAGAGTTGTGCTTGGACACTTGGACTAGACACTGAACATATAGAATACGAATAAATCTATGGATAGAACCATGCATTAGTTATATATATATATTAAATATACCAACGAACACAACAATTGGCGACGAGTATGAGATCGATTCTATATGAATAGTTTACAGTTGTCATTGGATTAAATTCCGTCAATGGATTAAATTCCGTCTGTGGATTAAATTCCGTCTATGAATTAAATTTCGTTACTGGATTAAATTCCGAAGATTAAATTCTAAGACAAATTTTGTTTGAGTTTGAATAGAGATTAAATTCTGAACAATATCATTGTGGACAAAATATGGCAAAAGCATTACCAGTCACAAGTTTAGAACCATTTCAGTTACATGGTGACAATTCAAGTGTAGGGGTTCGTTGGGAACGATGGATTAAATCATTTCAATATTATGTTATGGGATCTGGAATTACGGATAAGGCACAGAAAAGAGCTTTATTGTTACATTTAGTAGGAACAGAGGTGCAAGAAATTTTTGAAACTTTGGAAGAAAATGGTGACGATAAAAACTATGATCAAGCTGTACATAAGTTAAATGAGTACTTCAAACCTAAAAAGAACATTTCTTTCGAGAGACACAAATTCAGTTCTGAATCACAAAAATCAGACGAAACATTCAGGACTATGTAACTAGATTAGAATATTTGTCATTAACTTGTGAGTTTCCTGATAAAAATGAAAGAATAAGAGATCAAGTCGTGGAAAAATGCTGTTCCAACGTTTTACGAAGAAAATTCCTTCAAGAGAAAGATTTAAGCCTCGAGAAATTATTAGAGATTTCATCAGCACATGAAGTAGCCAATGTCAGTGCGAAAAAGATTGAAAATGGTACCAACGATACATATTTAAATGAGAACAGGGTGCAAATGGCTTACATGGTTAAACCAAAATTCGGTCAACAACGTAAGTCACAGATGCGAGATTTGGAATGCTTTAGATGTGGGAAAACAGGCCATATTGCGAAGGACAGGCAATGCCCAGCAAAGTCGGCAAAATGCAACAAATGTAAGAAGGTTGGACATTTTGCGAACAAGTGTAAATCCTTAGAAAAGCCTAAGAATTGGAAAACAATCAGATCTGTCCAGCAGGAAGATTTAAGCGAATCAGAATACACCTTTAATGTAGATAAATTCGCCGGATGTCGTACCACAGTGAATGTAGGAAATATTCCTCTGAGCATGATTATTGATAGCGGTGCATCATGCAACATTGTTGACAGAGAAACGTGGCATTTCTTGAAAAACCAGCGACATTTCAAGTGCCTGTCACACGAGAAAACAGACAAGAAGATATATGGATACGGTTCTACAACTCCACTTACTTTGATTGGCAAATTCATTGCCAAGATAACTGGAAACAATGAAACGATCGACAGTACAGAATTCCTTGTATTAGAGGGCAAAGGACAATCGCTACTAGGAAAACCTACAGCGACAGAGTTAGACTTGCTCCGCGTCGGTCCAGAAATGTATTCATTAACAGACGTCATAGAGAATAAATTTCCCAATCTGTTCAAGGGAATAGGAACCTTGAAGAATTTTGAGCTGGAAATTCCTATTGATAATGAGGTACAGCCAGTTATACAACCAGTCCGCAGAGTACCATACAATTTACGGGAGAAGTTAGAACATAAGCTGGAAGAATTGGAACAAATGGATATTATTGAGAAAGTAGACACACCGAGTTCATGGTTTTCACCAGTAGTAATCGTGCCAAAGGGTGATGATATAAGGATATGTGTGGACATGAGGCAGGCGAATACTGCAGTTAAACGGGTACACCACACCATACCAACGATTGAAGACGTTCTACAGACACTGAATGGATCAAAGGTGTTTAGCACCATAGACATTCGTTCAGCATATCATCAAATAATGTTAGAGCCAAAATCCAGGGAGATCACAACATTTGTAACACATACTGGACAGTACCGTTCCAAACGACTGATGTTCGGTATTTCCTGTGCATCGGAAATGTACCAGAGAACCATTCAGCAGATGTTGGTCAATATAAGAAACGTCAACAATATAATGGATGACATATTATCCATGGGGCAACGAAGGAAGAACATGACAAAAGTCTACATGAAGTGCTACTACGATTAGAAGAAAAAGGATTAACATTGAATCGTGAAAAGTGCAAATTCAATATGGATAAGTTAGTGTTCATGGGAAATGTTGTATCTGAGCACGGGGTTGGTCAGACCGCTGCAAAAGTTAAAGATGTTTTAGATGCTAGGGCTCCTCAAAATGCATCTGAGGTCCGATCATTCTTAGGCCTAGTAAATTTCAATGCGCGGTATATACCGGATATAGCGACCGTGTCAGAACCGCTTAGAATGCTAACCCGGAAAAACGCTAAGTTTCAATTGGGTCAAAAAGAGCAAAGCTCGTTTGATGATCTTAAGAAACGTTTAGCAAGTGCTGAAACGTTAGGTTTCTATGATAAAAGCGCGAAAACTAAAGTAATCTGCGATGCTTCACCAGTTGGCTTAGCAGGCGTATTACTTCAAGAACAAAACGGTGATCACAAAGTTATCTGTTACGCAAGTAGAAGTTTAAGCGACACTGAGCGTAAATACTCACAAATTGAACGAGAAGCTTTAGGTATTGTTTGGGCTATAGAACGCTTTCATGCTTACCTATACGGTATTAAGTTTGAGCTTTTAACAGACTGTAAACCTTTACAGTTTATATTTTCAACAAAATCAAAACCGTCAGCACGAATTGAAAGATGGGTGTTACGTCTACAGGGGTACACGTTCACCACAGTTCACATTCCTGGTTCACAAAACATAAGTGACTGTCTGAGTAGGTTATTAAACAGGTCAAATTCACAAACTTGTGGAGATTCTAACTCGTTCATTTCAGACAATGAATATATAAAATTTGTGGCAAAATATGCTACACCGTCAGTAATAACTACGCGCGAGATAGAAAAGGCGTCAAGATATGACACCGAAATGTCAACTCTTAGAGAGTGTTTGATTAATAACATGTGGCATAAGTTACCTTATACGGAGTACCTTCCGGTAATGAACGAACTAAGTTCCATAGGGTTCTTAATTATGCGTGGAACAAGAATTGTGGTCCCAAAATCATTGCGAGAACAGTTATTGGAAATTTCGCATGAGGCTCACCCAGGTGTTGTTAAAATGAAACAAACTTTACGTTCAAGCGTATGGTGGCCTGGTATCGATAAAGATGCAGAAAAATATTGCAAAACATGTTACGGATGTCAAATGGTTGGCAAACCAGCACAGGCAGAACCAATTACTAGAACCGAACTTCCAAATGAGCCATGGGAGTATATTGCTATAGATTGGTTAGGTCCATTGAAATCACAAGATTATATACTTGTGACCGTGGATTACTATAGTCGGTATATTGAGCTTGGAATGAGCAAATCGCCAACATCTGAAAACGCAATTAAGATATTGAGACCAATATTTAGTAGACATGGGTTACCTGTATCAGTACAGAGTGATAATGCTAGTTGCTTTATTAGCGAAACATTTCAAACCTTTCTGTCAGAAAATGGTATTCATCATAGGCATACTACACCGTTATGGCCAAGTGCAAACGGAGAAGTAGAGCGTCAAAATAGTTCAATTTTGAAATTTATCAAGATTGCGCAAGTCGAAAACCGTGACTGGAAGTCTGAACTTAATACATATTTGTTGATGTATCGTAGTTCACCGCATGCGACAACCGGTATTTCACCCGCTGAAATGTTATTTAGTCGTAAGTTAAGGACAAAGTTACCAAATCTTTCTAGTCACCGGGTAGATTCAGAAACACGTGATCGCGACGCGGAATACAAAGCAAAAGGTAAAATATATTCAGATGAAAAACGCAACGTGAAATATTCTGACATTAGCATTGGGGACAAAGTTTTGCTTAAACAAGAAAAACGAAACAAGTTAGATGCTAATTTCCATTCTAAACCATTTGCTGTAAGGGAAAGAAAGGAAATTCGGTTACTGTAGAGAGGGTTGGTATTTCATACAAAAGAAATATTACTCATGTTAAAAGATTTCTTGATAGAAATGGGGATTTACCAAATCAGATACATGTAGTAAGAAATGTAGTTAAACATTTGTTTTATGCTGAATGTTCTTCTTATTAGATATAATTGTTATGTAACAATTATTTTATTGAAAACGGGAGAGATGTGGTATATACACTATGAACTGAACTATACTCTAGTTAGATTAGTAGATTAGACTGCATGCATGATATTAGAGAGTTGTGCTTGGACACTAGGACTAGACACTGTACATATAGAATACGAATAAATCTATCGATAGAACCATGCATTAGTTATGTATATATATTAAATATACCAACGAACACAACAACATGGTTGAAAATGTTAGTAAGTGTTGTGGTTAATAAACAAACAGTTATCTAAGTACTGAAAGTACTCATTCATGGAAACTGAACTTACATAGACTTGTGCTGCAATTTGGAACCGGAAGTAGTCAAAACAAATTATGGCGAATATGGTACAAAAATGTAGTAATTAGGTCCGTATCAAATTTGAGGCGCATCGAGCGAGTGACTGTTATGGAAAGCTGAACGATAGTCACTGGATCTCATTGATTATATAGAGGATAGTCACTGGATCTCATTGATTATATAGAGGATAGTCACTGGATCTCATTGATTATATAGAGGATAGTCACTGGATCTCATTGATTATATAGAGGATAGTCACTGGATCTCATTGATTATATAGAAGATAGTCACTGGATCTCATTGATTATATAGAGGATAGTCACTGGATCTCATTGATTATATAGAGGATATTCACTGGATCTCATTGATTATATAGAGGATAGTCACTGGATCTCATTGATTATATAGAGGATAGTCACTGGATCTCATTGATTATATAGAGGATAGTCACTGGATCCCATTGATTATATAGAGGATAGTCACTGGATCTCATTGATTATATAGAGGATAGTCACTGGATCTCATTGATTATATAGAGGATAGTCACTGGATCTCATTGATTATATAGAGGATAGTCACTGGATCTCATTGATTATATAGAGGATATTAAATGAGTGTGGATTTTATAGAGGATATTAAATGAGTGTGGATTATATAGAGGACATTAAATGAGTGTGGATTATATAGAGGATATTAAATGAGTGTGGATTATATAGAGAATATTAAATGAGTGTCGACTATATAGAGGATATTAAATGAGTGTGGATTATATAGAGGACATTAAATGAGTGTGGATTATATAGAGGATATTAAATGAGTGTGGATTATATAGAGGACATTAAATGAGTGTGGATTATATAGAGGATATTAAATGAGTGTGGATTATATAGAGAATATTAAATGAGTGTCGACTATATAGAGGATATTAAATGAGTGTGGATTATATAGAGGACATTAAATGAGTGTGGATTATATAGAGGACATTAAATGAGTGTGGATTATATAGAGGATATTAAATGAGTGTGGATTATATAGAGAATATTAAATGAGTGTCGACTATATAGAGGATATTAAATGAGTGTGGATTATATAGAGGACATTAAATGAGTGTGGATTATATAGAGGATATTAAATGAGTGTGGATTATATAGAGGATATTAAATGAGTGTGGATTATATAGAGGATATTAATTGAGTGTGGATTATATAGAGGATATTAAATGAGTGTGGATTATATGGAGAATATTAAATAAGTGTGGATTATATAGAGAATATTAAATGAGTGTGGATTATACCGAGGATATTAAATGAGTGTGGATTATATAGAGGATATCAAATGAGTGTGGATTATATAGAGGATATTAAATGAGTGTGGATTATATAGAGAATATTAAATGAGTGTCGATTCCGTATTGAATTTATGGAACTCATTGAATAAAACAGTATGTAGTGAGCCTTTGGCGAGGTTCATACTGTTTTATTCAACAAGCTCCATAAATTCAAGACGGGATCTACACTCATTTAATATTCTTTTTATCACATACCCTGAAAATACGGCGAACTCCAACATACTTGTTTGACATTGCTACTAATAACAAAAGAGTGACGCATGCATAATATGGCTTTTTATTCAGGAGTACAAGAATAGTTCCATTATGAAACATCATAAATGATAAACGTGTGAACATAAGTCTAACAATATAAACAGTGTCTTTGCTTACTCAAATTGTTAAAATCAATCCAACAATTTACTCCTGTGAAGTTATAATAACAGCGTAGGAATACATTCATGAGAATCGGCTCATTTACATATTATACGCACGGCCATACCATACCGTTTTTACAGCACGGCCAAAACAGCACGGATATGTGATAAATTTTAATACCAAATAAAAGAGGCTTCTAACCTTAGCGGTTACAACAAAGCTATACTCCGAGACACGTTCAAAGTCTAAACACTTCAGAAGTCGTACAGCCCCCGTAACTTGATCGATTTCAAAATATCCATCCATTTGCTGATCCCTTGATTTAAGCTGTAAACAAATAATAACTATAAATTATATCTAAAACCATATTCTTTATCTTCATTAGCGTCCACATAACTTCCGGTTAATCACAAAGGTTATCAACGACATCACCAGCAAGCACTAAAATATCGTCATTGTCGTCGCCACAATGACTACTGCGCTGACATAACATATAATATGTCATATTCTCATTAATACTGATTAAGTCATAATAATATAATTATACAATCATGTATATCTAATTTTATTGTGGAATTATTCTTTTAAAAATATGTGCTATTGCAATGCGTACAAAGATAAAATAACAAACACCTGATACATGTATATCGGAATTTTACGTAAAGACATTAACTGCCGTGAGATAATTCTAGATAATTACAAGCACGTAAAGGTTGCTTTAAATTTTCATGTGGAAAGTTTATTTATTTTTACATTGAATATCTGCATTATTTGGCACTATGCACTTTCTTTAGACAAACGCCGAGGAGTTCCGATTGAAGTGTCTTATTGACGACGTAATTCTATGCTTAGTCTAGTATTACATCATGTCCATGTATACAGGTTTCTTACCATCATTGAATAAGTCAGTTGACCATTCTTTCCATTGTCGGGATCCATAGCTCTAACGTCACCAACATGTAAAGGTGTGTTGCATGGACGCTGAAGAAACAATTAACTGACAGACACATTACATAATTAACTAGATTTTTCTCTAATAAACAGATATGTTAAAACTTATTATTGACACAAAAACTTAGGATTGGTAGGTTGCAACACTTTTTATTAACGACCTTTCTTACTTTAGCAGCATGACACGACCTCAAATATTTGGCGCCACAAATTGCGACCTACTTGCTCTATTTGGCTTGGTTAAGTCACCGTAAACAAAAGTGACTACATAATGCATTATTTGGTCCCTAAAGTTACGAATGCGCGTATTTTCACACCTATTATTCGAAGTCGTCAATTAAACAATGGCCGATTGAGAATCAAATGTCGTGTGACAAACATGTGTCACATCAAATCATACACGAAGCGTGTCAACAGTTGAATTATCGTTAAGTTGACCATATTGTTTGTTACTCTTTTCAGAGACGTATAATACAAGAGATAGGCAACTCGTTCTTTGAGATAAGGAAATACCGGGAAATCTCGTATGCGCCGCGGGATTTCTCACGCGATCAACAACCGCAACTGTCGTCCGCCATTTTGTATCATTGAGATACGGTTGCTTACGTCTCTGTTAATCAACTTCACTTCACAAATATCGAACACTAGCTGAATGCATAAAATTTAGAAAATTATTATTAGATCATTTCGTGTGTGTGCATATATATATTTATGTACATACTCGACGAGTTCATTGAAATAAACAAGTAGAGTACTGAGTGGAGTTGCGTTGTAACTTGCGGTGGGTGTGGAAGGCCAGAACTTCAAAACTGTACTCGCTAAAACTCGAGAACTAATTGCTGGATTTAAATAATAAAAGTTAATTTGACTTTGTTGATACATGATTGATGGTTGCCCGAAGTTTCAATGCTCTCAGATTCGATTATATGTCATAATTTATGTTTAAACTGATATCACCCTTAAAGTCTGATTATTCGAGTGAAATTCTAGTTCTAGCAAATACATCAAAACTGTACTCGCTAAAACCTCAGAACTATTAGTTTGATTTACATGATTCAAGTTATTTTGACTTTGTTGATATGTGGTTGATGGTTGCCCGAAGTTTCAACACTCTTAAATGAGGCTATTTGCCTCAGAATTCAAATTTAAAATGGTTACGCTTTAAAGACTGAAAGTTTCACTGAAATTCCTGGCCGAGTCATAACATCAAAACTGTACTCGCTAAAACTCGAAAACTAATTGCTGGATTTCAAAAATTCAATTCTTTTTGACTTTGTTGATACATGATTGATGGTTGCCCGAAGTTTCAATGCTCTCAGATTCGATTATATGTCTTAATTTATGTTTAAACTGATGTCACTCTAAAAAGTCTGATTATTCGAGTGAAATTCTAGGCCTAGCAAATACATCAAAACTGTACTCGCTAAAACTTGAGAACTATTAGCTTTATTTCTATTATTCCATTATTTTAGACTGTGATAATGTGTGATTGATGGTTGCCCGAAGTTTCAACACTCTCAAATGAGGATATTTACCTTAAAATTAAAATATAAATTGGCTACCCTTTAAAGACTGAAAGTTTCAGTTAAATTCTACGCCGGGTCATAACATTTGTGTTTATTCTATACAAGAAAAATTAAATATGTATATATTTTTTATTCTACTGATTTATTTGACACCTGTAGTTTTTCAAGTAAACTTCGTGATTTATTGGGTATTTCTTTTTCGCAAACACATTGTTTTTTTAATAATGGATTTTTCATTATTGAATGTTATCTGATTGTGCATATTAGTCTTGAAGTGTCACACATGTCAGCTGTAATAAACAATGCATGACCATAAAACTTTTGGTGAAACATGTTTCTGATGATATCTATGGACCCATACTGTTCTGGGACCAGTAATTCCCTTGGTGATTGCACCAATTAACATGTAATATCGTAAACAAAACAAATTTTCACACAAGATAGCCACTTGATGTTAACTTCAAAGGCCTGCCAAAAAATAACAAAATGTATGACATTGAAAAAAAAATTTGTTAGTATTTTTTTTCAATATGGTACATGTTGATATTAATAATATTATGCGATGACATATTAAATTAATAGATAAGCAACGCGCCGAACATCTATGTGCAGCATTAGTAACAAAATTCCACAAAAAAATAAGAAAATCCATAGATCTATCATCTTTAAGATGATTCAGTCATGTTTTTTGGTGACATTGTCAGTTTCCAACTGTTGTTTGTTGGAAACAGATTAATTGTTTCCATAATCGGTATATTCACCAAAAGTAATCTTAAATCTAGACATTCGTTATGCCATGAGAGAAAGTCTGAGGAAGACGTGATGTAAGTACTAGTGTTATACTCAAAAATAAATTACAGAGATTAATTATAATTGGCAACTGCATGTCGTGTTTATGTAAGGACAATATATCAACTTCACACATTCAAAAATAAGTGAGAGGTGTTGACTGATGAACAATGAATGAGGTCTATAAATTTCATTTTTAAGGAAATTATTTTATGTCGCTAAACAGAATAATCCACATTGTACACAAGCATCAATAAAAAATCGGTCATATTGTATAGTCGAAAACAGCAAAGATATATTAAAGACCCTAAATTCTGACAGTTATGGATCAACGTCTCTAATATATTAAATATAATTATAAGTCTTTTTGTTTTCGATAATGTCACTCGCATGCCCTTTCCGAATTATTCATATATACTGTATAATCGACAACACTATCCGGTCTCGTACCGTGTAGACGTACTATATACCGAACTGAGCGATCACGCTAAATATCGCGATTGACATACGAGATATTGGGAGATTTCGCGTAGTTGCCTATCTCTTGTATTATACGTCTCTGCTCTTTTATACTAATCGTGACAAATATTTCACTATGATCTCGGGTATAATAAGTTAAAATGCGTACGTACCTGGTGATCTGTATGAACTTATTTGCATTTCAGCGTCAATAAAAATTAAAAAACTGATTCGAATACAGTTAAACAAAGCTAACTAGAATATGATGATTTAGTGAAAAAAGTACCAAACCTAAAAACATTACGTCCTCGATTCTTTAATTGTCTTAGAATGTTACGATAGCGATGCCTAGTCGATCGTTAGTAAGTGAAGTGAGAATGACATATTATTGTGTCGGATTGTGTTCTGCATAATCGATAAATGCGCGGGTATTTATTTAACAAGAATTATTGTTTCATTTGTTAACTCATATACATTCATAAAACAATGATAAATAATAAGTGTTTGTTGTACATTTTATTTTATTCTTATTATTACTCTGTCATGTTTACATACGAGAGTTAACTCCCTTGCAATATACGGACAGTACGGAATTTATCGTTTCCAACCAATACGTTATACTGAAATGGATTATTCGAAACCATGGATTATCCGAATGATTTTTCAGGGCCCAATGACATTCGAATAATCGGGGTTTTACTGTATTTTATCTAACCTTGTTAGAATACACGTGCACAACAGTTAAATTCACAATAATATTAATAATGTCAAACAACATTTACTGCTTCAACAGTTGAAAATTATCTTCTTACCTCTGAAATTGTCCACACGTACATAGACTGGGAGAACTCTGGAGCGTTATCATTCACATCAGTTATGTAAAGCGTAACTGATATGCTAATCTGTCAATAAATATATTAATACTGTCTAGTCCACGGAAGATCGATGCTTTCCACATACATGTATGTGTTATACACTATGTAAGATGTAGATAAACGATAAAACCAGATTTAGAACAAGAAGGAACCTTTATATTGTGATGGTCTCATGATTAAGTTGTAGTATTTAGTAGATATTGAAAGCAAGGACTTATATACATACATGGATTCGCAACTTCCGTATTAACAGTTTAAAGTAATCAAATCCCGCGATAATAAGACGTGAATCAATGGGAATACAAGCTATTGTTTACAAAAGCGAAAATACGAAAAAATCCGTGATATCCGAATGATAATAACAGCTAAAATATCCGTGGTATTCCGAATGTTTAATCTCGGAGACGAAAGGATTATAATAGATGTCCGCCATCTTGGAATTTAAAATGTTCGACTGATGCCTTTTTCGATGCTTCTACCTAGACTTTGTGGATTATAAATGTATCTCAATATCTTTAAGGAATTTGTTGCATCCTTTACCAATTTCCCGTGCCAAATTGCCAGAGTTTTATTAGTATAATCAAATTCGTAAACACCCAAATACAGCTGTCGGACATTGCCGAGTATATAGCAATGCATTGTGGGATCGCCGAACGATATCGTTTGATCTATTTTTAGCAGTTGCGAATCCATGTATGTATATAAGTCCTTGTTGAAAGTGATACGACAAAGGGGTCGTTATAATGGAATGGTCTGAATGTTAGATTGTCTGCCAAGTTAGGTCAAGTTTACTGTACATATGATATGTAAAAAAAGAAATGACGAATGGATTATCTTTACACATTTATTAATTTATAAAAATGTTAAAAGCAGTATTAAGTTGATACATGTAAATATTAAATAGTATGTAAGTCTCCTTATCTACCCATATATTATTCAGAAATATGATAAAATACCTGTATACACATCATGACATGTATGAGTGGTGATAATTACCATAAGAAATGTTGCATTGGTATTTTTCGGGTACAAAAAGTTTGTAAATGCAAATTATTCTTTTTGATGTCCATCCAGAATTGATTATTTTTTTAGTCTGAACAAGATTGACCAAAGATATTTTATTTTTTAATGATTCAATTAATTTATTATCAGTTAACGCGGAATATGACGCAACATTAAATTGGTTGCTACAGACTGAAACAGAGAAAAGAACTTTTACCATATTTTGTTCATTGTCTTCAAGACGAAATGACAATTTTATCGACGATTTCTGAAAAAGAATATATAAGGGTAACATAATATTATCTGCCTAGAACCACGGTATATAAATATACATTGTATATAAACCTTAAACCACCATTTATCCACATAAATGAATATATAGAGCCCGTGTTAATGAATATATATAACCCGTGTTAGTGAATATATAGAACCCCGTGTTAATGAATATACAGAACTCATGTTAATGAATATATAGAGCCCATGTTAATGAATATAGGACCACGTTAATGACTATAGAACCACGTTAATGACTAAATAGAACCACTATACGTGGACATGTAACACCACCATATATGAATATATGGTTAGTAAACGGATCTTGATATGCTTTATTTGAATTGAGATAAACATACCACTTCCCTGTCTAATTGTCTTGCTAGAATTACATCAAATGTGACGTCATTTCCTGTTGAGTTTGATTTTACTGATACATATAAGCGGGTTTGTGAATCGGCATTGCTTAGATGTAACATATCTCCTATACCGTAGTCATGGGCGTGAATCGAAAACAATGTTGTCCCTTCAAAGAAACGAATAATGCTTATTGGTGTCTTTGAATTGTTTTTAATTGCATGACGAATATTTAGATAATTTGTTACTTTAATAGATCAGAAAAGGATTAGTAGAAGAAAAAATCGACATCCCCACGTTTCCAAATCCTTTCAAAAAGACAATACCCCCACTTTTCTAAAAGACTCAACATCTTAGTCCCGGTGTAACGTTTTCAAGCTCCCCCCTTTTCAGGTTACCCCCCCCCCCCCCCGGTAACTTAAAAACGTTTTCAGATTACCCCCGGTAATTTAAAAACGTTTTTAAGTTACCGGGAGGGGTACAATTAAAACGTTTTGAGATTACCCCCTCCGTTTTCAAATGCCCTACCCGGTAATTTGAAAACGTTTTCAGGTTACCCCGGGGCGCTTTGAAAACGTTTTCAGATTACCCCCGGGTAATAATTTGAAAATTCATAATAAAAGAGAGCTAGCTTGCACACGAATAAGGAGATTACAATTTCAAACACATAAATGCATACATGTATACAGTTATATGAGACTATACACGTGGTCCTAATGATGAAATCATACGACGAAATCAAATGGTGTCATATACTGACAAGTCCATTCCTTCATTATGGAATCATTTTGACAAACAAGTAGATAAAAACAATTAACTATTGTTGGTTTTCTGAACACAAGTAAGTGTGGGATAGCACAGGCCATGTCTTGCATTTTTCGTTAATATATTTGAATAAAGGCGCGTACTCTCCATGACCCTAATAGGATTCCATAGCTTCATATAATTATTGCGTATATTCAGTTTAGAAATACAGGAATTATATGTCAATAAACCATGTTGACTGTGAATCATTTAAGTATGAGTTATAACCTGAAATATAAACGTTTTCGTCACAAAGAATCAACATAGGGAGGGGGGGGGGGGATTATTAAAACGGGGGAGGGAGTTTGAAAACGTTTTAATGTTACCGGGGCCGGTACTTTGAAAATGTTTTTAAGTTACCGGGGGGTAACCTGAAAAAGGGGGAGCTTGAAAACGTTACACCGGTCACCCTGTCGGGCTCTCGCTAACTTCACGTTGATACAAGAATTGAACAAGCGTTCTCTTGATAACACGACACTTTACTTGTTTCTGCAAACGGGCCAGAAAAAAATAGGATCGGTAGGTAGGCAAAACATTTTCCCTCTTTTTTTAAAATACACGAATAGAAATTTTAGGAAAACTTTTGTATTTGGTGTATTAAGATAAATTAATTTGGGATGCTTTCCAAATGTTTCCAATTTGACTAGCCTGAACTAAAATGATCTATTTCTGTAGCTGTGAGACTATTACAAACATTATATAACAATGAACAAAGCAAACTGTTCCTCTTATATGCATAGGAAACATTTTTGCAACAATCTAAGAGAGCTGTCGTGTGTCAGTCTGGGCGTCTGCACAAAAGCGGAAATTGAACAATAGTCGAAGTACCAACACATCGCCGGACAAGTAGACTGTAAAATCTAGGTTGTCCACAACAAAATCAATCCGAATATTCTGAATGTCAACTTAACCTCTGTACCATATAGTCTGATTTGATGGTATGTGATGTAGTCTAGATGTGGTCAAAATGATTTAGTATAAAAACTGTTATTTAGGCTTGACTTTTGTCTAAGAAGCAAATCTACACTCAAAAGCATATTAATATATAATTATATTCAATTATTTGCTTGATGTGTTGTTTGGCAGGGAAGCAGAACAATCTCAGTCACAAATAAAGATGGTGTCTATTTTGGCCACATACATAGTTAAGCCAAGACTGTATCTTATTGCTTCAATGTTATCAAATTGTAATGGAAGATGTTTTATGAACCTAACTGAATAATGTTTTTCACAAAATTTACACTGTGTACTGAAAAAATGGAGAATCCATCCTGAATATGTGTCACGTGACTAAGGATCAAAGATAAGACACCACAAATAGAAAATATGTTCATTTAATAATCATATAATCATGTACGATGATGTATAGGGTCACTATGTTATCCGAAATTTATCATCCGAAAATCGCATACCACATACTATAAAATGTTATGACCATTTTTGATAATCCGCGAGTCTTTGTTATTCTGTTGGTCATAATACTTAATGCAATATAGTACAGTAGTAAAAATGCAATAAATACTATAAAAATGCGATTATTCAGAAAAATGTTCAACAATTATCGGAAAATGCAGCACAAATTTTATTCCATGGACGCTTCCGAAACGAAGTGCTCACGAAGATGTAACCAAATTGCCATCTGCATTATGAATCATGGCTTGGGTCAATTAAAATTGCAGACCAGGTTAGTTCTCATTAAAATCATTCAGCAAAATCGATCTGTGTAGTGTTTATTGAGTGTCCAATTGTACCTATTTCGGACAGTAACTGAATTTGGATACGGGAAAAAAGGGCGAAAAGGGACCAATTTTAATATTTTCTTTGGCAGGTCATAAAAAAAGTTTAGATTCGGCAGCAAAAAATAAGGTCGGTCGGGTTATAGCGGAAACAAGTATTTTGTTTTAGGCCTTATCATAATAACATTAAGGTATCTGGCTTGGATGTCAGGTCAAATCAAGTTTCACCAATTTATAGATTTAAAAACTAAACCATAATTATATACTAAAATAAACCCACTGTATAAAGTGCATTGCAAGTAATTTGAAACAAATATTACATTTGATTGGTCTTCTATAAACCAATATCGCACGTAATTTACAAATCTTTGAACAACGATAACTACTCTGTATATAGGAATATATTACAACAAGTAGCCTTAAAATGACTATAAATGTATAAAGCAGGGAACCGTAGACCGTTCGTTAGATACTTGACTTTAAAAAAGTCCGTACCCAGAACCCCGCTGTTTATTACGTAATACTCCATAGATAAAAAATGAAAATAAGTAGAGATGTTTAACGGTGATAAGGAAAAGTCGATAAAGGGGTGCAGTATGTATCGCAATAAAACACCATTTTTGAGAATTCCGTTAGATTTTTTTGTGGTATGATATTTAATCTTTGTAAATAAAGTAAAATATCATTTTGCGTTATTTTACCGATTATACCCAAGCCAGATACCTAAAAAATGTATACAGGTAGTTTCAGGCTACTCAACCTTCTATATTATCAACATGAACATATCGTTTCCCCAACCTCTTTATCGATTTACGCCATTTTTTAAATCAGAATGTCTTTTTATTTATCTTATTTTATTGTCTTCCACACGATCAAACTATGTACTTTGGTACGGAATAAAAAAGCTTGATTTTAACAAATAGATTGGTTAGTACCACAGGTAACTGTATCATGAATAGATGATAAAAATATGAAAACATTTTTTTTATTAATATGTTAACAAGGTATATTTCAACAAAAATCCCAAGATTTTTAAAGCATCAAAAAAGATTCTTGGCTAAAGATATTTCCAGTGATCGATTATATTCATAAAACATATTGTTAAAACAACATTCATGCAAAATCCCAGAGAAATCCGTCGCCTAGTTCACGAGTCATGCCACAAAATGTAAATCAATGCTTCGGGACGATCACTGAGGTGATTTTGACATCCACTAAATTTACATAAAATAGACGGTATTTAGGTTTAACCGTTGTGTACAAACATAATGAACAGCTACACTTAGAAAACACAGCTATTGGAACACATTTACCCCCATGACAATTGGTAAATTCGTTACACGTGAATGTTTAAGCAATAAACAAATTTTCGGCTTTAATTTTTATCTGGTTCATATGACGCGCGTGCTATCCAGTTTGTGACAACGATTTTCATTGGCCGATTTCAAAGGGGTTTTCTCAGGTGAAATGACGTATGTACAAGAATTTGGTTCCCGGCCAATTAAAAACGAACGTTACAAACTACGCTGGGATTTCTCTAGAGTCATCGACAGAATGAAGTTTTTACGTTGATATTTAGATAAAATCGAAATTTAAACGTTGAATTACATGTTATGAAGGTAAAATAATGTAAATAAATAAAGCTTTCAACGCAGGAATATGTTTTTGTTCAATTACGGCTGTAAAAAGTATATTCATTTGCATGAATTCACCGGAATCCTTGATGAAATTGAAAAACAAAAGTCACCTCAGTGATCGTCCAGAGAATTTTCGTTGAAATATACCTTGTTAACATATTAATAATTTAAAAAAAAATTTTTTTCATATTTTTATAATCTATTCATGATACAGTTACCTGTGGTTAGTACGGTGGGTGATCACTGAGTTCGTGGGCAACCTTGCTGTGACTGTAATAATTAATTGTATACTTATGAGATCTTTATAAAAAATATAAGGTTAATGAACATAAAAGGAAAAAAGTACCATTCATTTCCGCTAAAAGACTTTCATAAGCACGTGAAATCGATCACCATAGCAACAATAGTAAGCATAACCACCGCAGATCAAAATTTTAATATTTAACCGCAAATCCAGAATTTACTGTGACCTCAATTCGGCGTGAAACCCTGTCATTAACTAATGACGTCGACGTCATATCATAACGCCTTAGCTGCCGGAAGTAAACACACTTTGAACTTGTTATTACGTAACGATGGAAATGTCAAGATACTGGGGGTCATCTTAGAAACAACACCATGCGATGTCGGACGTCAATTGAGAACAAATAGCAGTTATCAAATTTTGCGTAAGACTTGAAATGACACCGACAGAAACTAAAGAAAAAATGGAGAAAGTATCAGGAAAAGAGAATGTGTGTCGATCTCTGGAGAGCACGCGGCTCACGTGATTCCATGAGGTACGTGATGAGGTTACATATGACTAAAGATATGACCGACCGACAACAAAATTTAGCGATGCTAACGCCAAGTTTGTTAAAGAAATCTTGTACATAGATAGGCGGACAACAATAAGGAAGATTAGAGATCACATTGATATAAGTTATGGGCTGATTAAGCAAATGTTAACAGTGAACTTGAATATGAGAATGATAAGTGCAAAGTGGGTTCAACGATTGTTGTCAAAAAGACGAATTGGAAAAGCGTGTGCTACTCGGTAATAAAACTGAGGCGATACAAACGGGAACATTTGCGATTTCTGAACAGGATTATAACCACTGGTGAAACTTGGTTGTACTACTATGATCCTATGACCTTGAGAACATAATTCTACACCAGGATAACGCCCAAGTCACTTGGCACTAGACACACAATCATCTATTTGTGTCCAGCTTGGTGCTGAGATCATGGAACACCCGCCGTACTCATCAGGGCGGCGTCTTATCAAAGATCGTACGATATTCAGAATATTGTTGTGCGATTTTCCATCTGTGATCATCGTACGCTCAATCTTACGACCGTCTTATTAAAGCTACCGTACGTTCAAACCATTTCGTACGATTTCTACTAACGTGCGATTCTTACGCATGTCTTGTGTTTCCTCAAGTAAAGCTCTCCAATTAATATATGATGTAAATAGCATTCATTAAACTTTTAATGATGATAAATTCGTTGTACATTTGTATATGAAAACACTTCACAACAAGATATGCATTTGTAAGTTTCTCTTCATGTACAAAGATTTCACTTTATATCTTTAATCTATTCAGACAGTGTATTATTGCTAATTTACATATAAATTATTGGTAGTTGCTTGCAAAAGCTTAGGTTAATATTTACCTATTGGAAAATCTTCTCGAACTTGTAGGTAGCCATGGCTTGCATTACCAAGTAGTGTATAAGTTGGTGGCCCAGCATTCGACACACCTGATAAAATCAAACAATATACTTAAGTTCTAATATTAATAAAGTACAAACTCGCTGGCTAATTGGAAAAGTTGTAATTAAGTACTTGACTGCTTTTTGATGATGGTAGAACTGCTCCGAGTGTAGCAAGGGAATATGTTTCATTCTAGCAATCATAGTTTCCAATACATATATTATTTTGACATAAACTTCAAAATACACATGCACAGTTCAATCTCTCCAAAGCAACACCCTTTGCGAGTAGCAAAATTATGTTGTTGTTGAGAGGTTGTTTAAAAATCATGCTATTGTTGAAAAGAGGTTGTTGTTGAAGAGAGGTTGTTGCTGAAGAGAGGTTGTTGTTGAAGAGAGGTTGCTGTTGAAGAGAGGGTGTTGTTGAAGAGAGGTTGTTGTTGAAGAGAGGGTGTTGTTGAAGAGAGGTTGTTGTTGAAGAGAGGTTGTTGTTGAAGAGAGGCCCGCTCTGGAGAGGTTGTACTGTCGTTACTTCCTTATACATTTTTATATTCTGGGTTCGATTCCCAGTCGCCGCACAGGTTATACCATTCCATGAAAGTTTGACAAAAATGGCGAATTCCTCCACATGTGGAGAAGTTGTCAGTTCCTTGTGGAAGGGTAAATTAGTACTGGTTAGAATACAGTCCAGAAATACTTGTTAAGTGAATCGGGCGCCGGATTTAACTGAAAACTTGTTGAAAAACCGCGTTAACCCAAAAATTAATAAAAACTATTTTTTAATAGAAATAAACATGACTTTATTTATATACAAATGTACATATATATAATTTCTGAATCAAGATACGCGTATATTGAATTACTTACCCACGAACACTACTAACATTAATATAAAACCACGTGTCATTTTAGGAAACCTGCTTCTCTGTGTAAGAAGTTGATGCGACTAAAAAGTAAAAAGTGTTGTATTTTTTTCATGGTGGAAAAAAATGCCTATCAGCCCGTCGGAAGCAATTTCAGATTGTGGGGCTAATAATAAGAAGGTTCATTTGAAATTTTGTCTCAAAATGGGGGGGGGGGGGGTATTACCCTTATTGATTTCATTACAAATTGGGTGACTTTAAGGCCTCATAGTCTTCCAGGTCATACGGTTCTGCTTGTTTCCGTGCCATGATGAAATTACAAAAGTGTAAAACATGAAATATCTGATATCTAGAGTACCGTGAACGTTTCATACAAAGATCACCTTTTGGGGTTAGATTAAACTTTTCTAAATATAGAAATTGTCTCAGTAGTAAATACCACCATATAGTAAAAGAAAAAAAACAATCGGCCAAATATCACCTATCATAAATTGATCTTTATAGTGAAACAGAAATGAAATGGTCCCTATTTTAGTTTTTTTCCTAGCATCAACAGCCCCGTTTTATTGACACATTTAAACTGAGATAACATTTTATAAACTTAAAAAAGCTAAATAATCCACGTATTTTAAATAGAAAGGTTTAATCCAATCGATTGTTTTTATGGATGATCCTTTTTCAGCTGTAAATATCTGAAATGTGCGCGATTGGACAGACTTTAGTTTACAAAGGAAACTACTGTTAATTTTGGTAGGCGGGCGTACACAATTTCTTATATGCGCTATACCGCTTACATTTCTCTAGGTATTTCCATCAAATTTTTACAGAATTATTGTCTCCAATATTCAAGCACCCTTGTTCATAGATTCGATATTTCCGGGTGAATTTATGGTCCTTTGTTTATTCTCGGTATGTAAATAGAGAAATAATCTTCTGTGCACAACTTCTCCTATATTTCTCAAGTGATTTTGATAAAACTTTCATATAACTATGGTCATCAAGTAACCCAGCGTACATTGTTGGGGTTGAGGTTCAATCATTTTTGCAGAGTAATGGCTCTTTGTTTATTTTGCGCAATTGTTATTTTTTAGAATTAAAATGTATGTAGCAACGTTAAATGTCGCATCGGCGCTAAATGTCGCACTTGACGTTATGTGTCGAAGGCTGACGCTAAATGTCACAAACAAAGAAATGTTACGATTGGTATAATATGATCCGGTAGTCTGAGCGTGTAAATTTAAGTAAATTCGTTCAAAAGAAACAACTCCACAGTATGTTGTCATGATAGCTAATAAAATCTAATTATTATAAAGATAATTATTACCGACGAAACGAGCCCTATTTCTTCTTAAAACACTCATTTCACTGTGATTTTTGCTAATATGTAGAGCGCGTGACGTCACTAGATACGACGTGTGCATAACTTGATGCGGGAAACACAGCCGTTATAATAGTACATTGTATTTATTTCAATGATATTGAAAAAATACAATATTGGTTTTGGAAACATTTTTTCTTGCTATTAAGTATGCACGTGAGGACTAACAGAAACTATTAAGACCGATAAATTTATATGCTAGTGGGGCTTTAAGAAATGTATTAGTAGCGAACCGTGAGAAGAGTACATTGTAGCAACATTAAATGTCGCATCGACGCTAAATGTCGCATTTGACGTTATACGAGTATGTCGTAATAGTACAGTACCTGAGGGGCTCCCGTGTGCAAAAAAGGTCCATGGATATATTTTATATCAATGTAAAGCTACATGTTTGAAGTTTTTAAAAAAGTTGGGTAGACACGTGAAATCATGGTACGTTTTGAGAAATTCAAGATGGCGGCCAAGATGGCCGCCAAATAATTGAAAAATGACCTATTTTCATTTTACTGCACTAAATAAGTTGTTTTTCGTATGTTTTTCATAAAAAATGATGTAAACGTTCGCTTTCAGTTTAATCAATGTGAAAATAAGCGTTATTGTTAATAATTTTAACCTTTTCTGGATTTTTGAGGTAAAATCTTTCAAAAAATGCTCGAAAATGTAGTAAAATTATGACATGGGGCTGAAATCTTTACCTATCAGCGATGGTAAATTGGAGAAAATGATTATTTTTACAAACCAGTATAAAGGCATAAACAACCTCTCGCCAATTGTGCCATTAACTTTGGCTTCGTGGTCGTTACTATGTAGATTCTCGTATTTTCAAAGTGGGTGGGGTAAATCCACATTATATCACAGTTTCTATTATAGCGTTTTGTAATGATTATTGAGACCTTTAATTGTCAATAGACATTTTCATTTTTATTAATATTTGTGTGATAATTAATTTCAAATGTCAGGGTTATCTTAACAGTCTTGTCTCGGTATGATATAGTACTGTTGCCATGACAACAAGGCGGCAAAATGAAAATTCACCTCTTGGTATTTCGTTTTTTACTTTTTCAGTTTCAAACAATTTTTGAAAGCAATGATTAAGATTTACCGAAATGAAAAATCAAGTCAAGGAAAATATATACTGTTGCCATAGCAACACAGTGAAAAATCTTCAGCAATATAGGAAATAATCATCCATACAGTCAAAACAAATCATTTATATAAGCCTAATCCCACATGCAGTACATGCCACCATGCAAACTAGCACTGCGTTCTCCTTACTTGTGATACCAACATGATGGTTTTGCTTTTTTTATGAGTGATTTTTTTAAGTCCAATGAAGTCAAGTTATATTTACATGAGTTGTGGATATCTGAATGTGATGGTAAATCCTCTCGAATTATACCTCTGTATCAAATTGCCAAAAGAAAATTTTGTTCAGGCTGTTTCTCTACAACTATTTGCAGGTATTTAAAGCAAAAGTTAATGTTTTATTTCCCTATGTAAAATGTATCAACAACTGTGTCAATGTGGCATCTGGGGATATTGATCATCTTCAGTGATAACTCTAGTTTGCAATAGCATTGCCTATCAAACACTCAGCAAAAGGAGTGCCCAGTGCTCTTTTGGCCATTTCAAAATTCCAGCAACTTTTTCAAAATGTATAAAACACTAAATTGTGTTCACTTTTTTTTTCTTTGAAATGAGGAACAAGGCTGATATGCCTAATGACATCAACATTAGAAGACGATCCTGTATCAGACCAATTTGCTCTTTCTTGAAGTTGTTACTGCCTATCTTTTCTCTTTCCTATCGCTTATTCTCGAATCTCGTACCTCTTTCTTCTCATTCTAATTCCAACCAAATTTTTTCAAGTTCATGCTGCTTTAATCGAAACTTATATTCCACAACAAGAGAGAGATTATTTTTTCCCCAAAAAATCTTCATCCAAAAGATATCTTAACAAAATATTTATAATTTCTGACGTACATACGGAAGACCAAACATTTTGCATGAAATTTTCTAAAATAAATGACATGATTGTTTGCTGCTGGTTTCACTTACGAAAATCTATGTTAATATTCGAAAGATAAGAATAAACTGAAAATATTTCGAAACATGAAGTGCTATTTAATGAACCAAGTATAGTTAAATATATTGATCTTTTGAAATCCAAAAATGTTAATGAACTTTAGAAGTTTATAAACTTGCATCTCTAAAAAAATTGATAGAGGAAGAATAATTATTACTTTACAAGAAAATTGTTTGTTTAATTATTGCTACTGATAGATACAAAGTTTAATACAATGTTAATGTTATTTATATATAATATGGTGCTCGTTTCTAAATATAATTCATTTATCATTATGCTATTGACCATATATGAGTAAAAATGTAAATATGTTGATTGTTAGCCTTTGCCTTTGTCCTGAATAAACTGTCTATATACATATGAGATGTAAATTTGTTCGGAATGAAAAGTTATAATGTTGCTGTTAATAATGAACCCTTTTTGCAAAAAAATGTTTTCAATATATCATAAGTTTCAAGTTTATCTAAGGTAATATAGTTTTCTTTACTTTAACTTCATTGTCATATGTTTAAGATAATGTTTCCGGTATAGATCTATATAAAAATGTGAGAACATGTGGATGTATGAATGTAAGTTGTGGAAGAGGTATATATTATGTGGATATAACAGTAATTTTATGTATCAGAAACTGAGACTGTGGAATGATTGAACATGAACAGAAGGTATGAGTTTGTATGAGAGTAGTTACAGAAATAATCGTAAGTTTTGGTTTTATATGTAGAATGTGTGGTTTTGTCTTGTTTTGAAAGAGTGGTATAGCAAGAGAGTGTATGTATGTATGGGGTGGGTTGAACTGATATTATATGAGTACATGTGTATGAGTGATAATTGTATGATCTGATATGGATACAAGATAAGCAAATGTAAGTAAGAGTACGGGGAATGACGTGACGTCATTTGGCGCGTCATGATACAGGAAATGACGTTACGTCATAACATTATGATGAAAAAACAAAATGGATACTATTTGAATTTATGTAGAAGGAAATAAATCCTGAAGAAGGGCAAGAGCCCGAAAATTTGAAACTGAGTCGCTTATTTTTCAACATATTAATACAACTTTCCTATGAGAGACAAACAATATTATATATATTATCTAAGGTAGTTTAGGTAATTGTACAATGACATGCACTCTTCTGTTGAATCTGTTGAAACAACCCTGTTGTCTTTAATACCTTAAAGAGAACAGCAATAGTTTCATACTGTTACCGCATTGTAGCTAAATTAAAAAGAACAATTAGCATAATTTCAAGTTAGTTAAATCTCAATTAGTTTCAGTTTATAACAATGAAGTTAAAGTAAAGAAAACTATATTACCAGAGGTCAACATAATAAATTAATATATTATATATCCATATGAGTAAAACGAACAAAATACACGAAGAGTAAAATAAAATAGAAATGTGATATAGATAACTCCAACATATTCTGCTTTTGATAGAGTAAATACCCTTTATGCACAATTCCATATGATGATAAACATTCCTGTATAATTTCATATCTCTGAACAAAATGCTTTTTGAGATATGTGCGTCACAAGATTTTCATATGTAAAATACCAGAGTACAAATTCAAGGGCAGATTACTCGAGATTATTCAGCCTTTGACAGAGTTAAAACATTTCTTCCACAACTTCTTATACTGATAAACTGTTCTAAATAAACATGACTCTGGATAACCAGCATGACCCATGCTGTATGACCATCATCTTTCAGCGTGGGGGCACAACAATTTCAAAACGCATTTTACCATACACACAGGCTCAGTCAACAGAGAAAATTAAATACACGAGGCCTACCCGTAATGAAGTTCTTAAAGAATATTATGACAGTTTCCTTCTTAATTTTCAGTAATTCAAATAACATTTGAATTTGATAATATTGATGTTGAAATCAGCAAAAAAACATGCAACGGATATCAAAAAACAAGAGAAACTAGTATTCTTGTTTTATTTTGCCGCCTTGTTGCCATGGCAACAGTACCATCTCATACCGAGACAAGACTGTTAAGATAACCCTGACATTTGAAATTAATTATCACACAAATATTAATACAAAATGAAAATGTCTATTGACAATTGAAGGTCTCAATAATCATTACAAAACTACAAAACGCTATAATAGAAACTGTGATATAATGTGGATTTACCCCACCCACTTTGAAAATACGAGAATCTACATAGTAACGACCGCGAAGCCAAAGTTAATGGCACAATTGGCCAGAGGTTGTTTATGCCTTTATACTGGTTTGTAAAATTAATCATTTTACCCAATTTACCATCGCTGATAGGTAAAGATTTCAGCCCCATGTCATAATTTTACTACATTTTCGAGCATTTTTTGAAAGATTTTACCTCAAAAATCCAGAAAAGGTTAAAATTATTAACAATAACGCTTATTTTCACAGCGAACGTTAACATCATTTTTTATGAAAAACATACGAAAAACAACTTATTTAGTGCAGTAAAATGAAAATAGGTCATTTTTCAATTATTTGGCGGCCATCTTGGCCGCCATCTTGGATTTCTCAAAACGTACCATGATTTCACGTGTCTACCCAAATTTTTTAAAAACTTCAATCATGTAGCTTTACATATATATAAAATTTACCCATGGATATTTTTTGCACACGGGAGCCCCTCTGGGACTGTACTATAAGGCTGACGTTGAATGTCGCAACCAACGCTAAATCTAACGCATCTGTAACGCTTAATGTCGCAACAAATAGCACTGACGCTAAAAGTCGCAACATCAACGCTAAATGTCGCACTCCTTTATCCACACCGTATACCCCGAAGAGCCGAACACAGTTGCTCAGGCGAACACAGTTGCCGATAAATTTTACAGTTTCGAAAGGAAATTATATATCAGCTTAATTTATAGTTATCTTGAAGGATCCGAACAAAACCAATTATGTACATTTACTCGCTATTGAAAAAGGAATAAATACTCGAAATTGTGAGGAAAACCGTTCATTTTTCAGCGAGAAATCGCTAGAAATGTCTGCTATGTTTTAAAGAAAACGCGTGATCTGATGAATCCAGACCCGTAAATGCATTTTTACACAAAAGTGAACCTTTTTAAAGATACCATCATTTACTCCAATCTATTTTCTCTCGGTATGCGAAATCCCAGCTTTCCATTCCCATTTTCCGCAGAGAAATTGATGCATATAGACGGCCTGCCCTCGCATTTTTGAGAACGTCAAGCACAGTTGATTGTAAAAGTTGCGAACCTCGAATACAGTTAGAACGTTAGATATGATAACGCTTAACACAGTCGCCATACACTTCTTATCGCACCCTTTTTAGACTTTTAAACCCAAAATTCTCGATTATCTGTTTTATACGTACATACATTTTACAAAGAGGATATAATACTGTCGACCTAAGTCCAAATGAAGCGCGACTTTCATTGTGTTTTTCTAATAAGTAGTATGAATATGAAAACTGCCTTAGATACTATGTTTAAGTCATATACTTTTATGCGTATTGAAAGCCGGGCGAAGATATACGTGTATATGGATGCCGCTTTGTCCGTCCATCTGTCCATGATAGCGAACGGATGAATATTAGACGGCTATATGGATAATAGGTAACAGTAAATATGTCCGTCTGATCGTCACAGTCTGTCTGTTCGCACACACCAGAGGTTAGTTGTGGGGTTAGGGTTGGAACATTTAGGTCGTGTGAGTTTCAGTTACGTTAACTATTCAAGAAATTAGATTAGAAATCACAGTGAATAAGACCAGCGAAAGACAGTGCGGTGCCTAAGGGCCATAATTGTACAATGCATGGCCCGACTGTAAATCCTACACTGTAAATGCTGTTTTTATGAATGAACTTAGATGGCGTATTTATGTTTCCGTAGTTTATTAGACATGGGGGACTAGTTTAGATATATGTCAATTAAAAATATATCACAACGTGATTTTTCTTGATTTTTTTCCAAAAGAGGTCGTAAATAATAAGTCTCCGAAGCATTGAAAAAAGTAAGAAATTCGTTATATAGTATTTGATGCCTTTTATGTATATTTACATGTATATATAACTACATGTATGTAAAATACGACAGCAAATGCAATTTCCAGTGCAAATTTATGTTAAATAGTAAAATTATGATCATTTATTGATCTATGATACACAGGGTTCAGCCGTTTAGAAGGACATAGGCTTTTCTGCCATGTAAACCATTACTTTTATAAAATTGCACGGTCAACTTCTTTATAACATTATCAAATAACATATTTTAAAAAGTTGTCGAAGAAAAAAACAGACTTGACCACCTTTTAAATTTGGGTGTTATAGGATCCTAATACATTAAACATCTTATTACTAATTCGTGGACGTCTTTACCATATTCCGTCCATTGTATACCAGTCACAAGATATGACCATTCGCAGAAAGAGCCATGCATTGACCCATGAGGAATGTGTTATCATATCACGGACTGCCTGCATGCACTAACATACTGCCTGACCCAGCTATTCTAATAGTTCTTGTTACACTTAACAACCTCGGCGGCGTTGTCTTGCTCACAGTATCTTTGAATAATCTATTCACCATCGCTACAAACGATTTTGTTTCAAAACAAGCTTAACAATAATACACCAAATCTCCGGCGGTAATTCTACATGTTTTTCCTTTGTTAACGTGTTTCGGTTTCCGTTTTAAATTAATCATTTCTCGCAACTGTTAAATGCGAGTGAATCACTTTTACAAGAGCCTATATCGTTAGTATACGAGTCCATATCGTTAGTGACATAATAGTGTGTGCAATTCTATGCATTTAGTGTGCGATTCCATATCATTATTATGTCCAAATCGTAATTTTGCGAATCAGTATCATTAGTGGGGCAGTCCATATCCTTAGTCTGCTAATCTATATCATAAGTGGGAAATTCCAAATTGTGCGAATCCACGCACGCACACACACACACACACACACACACACGAACGAACGAACGAACGAACGAAAGAACAGTTATTTGGGAGCGTAGCGTGAACGATAGCTCAATATTATAGAGATTGATAAAGGATTGCGACATTTAGCGTTGATGTTGCGACTTATAGCGTCAGTACTATTTGTTGCGACATTTTAGACTATTTAACGTTACAGATGCGACATAATAGCGTCAGAAGATTTTGCGACATTTAGCGTTGGTTGCGACATTTAGCGTCAATCTTGCGACACATAACGTCAAGTGCGACATTTAGCATAGATGCGACATTTAACGTTGCTACACAGTTGCTTACGGAGGATGGGAGTCTAGTACTGGATCTTTCCAGGAGAGATGATTAGGTGAACTGTCCACCTTATAAATTACGACTCGATAAAAACAAAACCTTACAAAATTTACAAACAAAAGTCAAAATGTAGTACTTTACTTAACTTCATTACGTTTTAATACAAAGATTCGGACATTGGTCCAAATCATTATCTCTGACGTGATTTTATTCTTTCATTTACTGATATTCACATTAAAAACAATCTAATGCATGTTTTAATGCAATAAATATTTGAAGTTGAAAAAAAAACATAAATAATTATGTACCTGTTCTGTACGTATGTCTTTATCTGTTCGCCAAACTGTGTAAGAGTAGATAAACCTTTATGGAACAAAACTGGTAAAGTTGAGATAAGATGTTTGTTTACACTCACATAGAGCTGAGATAGTACCATCTGTGCAATCAGGCTACTACATTATATATAGTACAAGAAAAGCATTGATGCAAAAAACATCGGCGACGCCGAAAATGATGTAATGACTGATAAATACTTTACCAAAACAATAGCATGGGCATTTCTTTCACTAAACAAACGAAATGTATACTAGCTGGTATTTCATATCATGGATCAGTCTAAACATTATCCTTACTGTCTTTACAAATAACTTTTTCAATGACCGGACACTGTGAAGGCATTTACCATACCGAATGATTAAATTTTGTTCCTACATTTAAGAAATTATATTTCTTACAAATGATATATTTCAAATGATGGCATTATTATAATTAACGGGAACTTTTTATTTAATTATTCTATTATATACTAATGTGTAGCAGACTAGCAGTGCCTTATATAGTACTTTTATTTATAAATTAGTTGTAATATTAACTGATAGAACATCTGACTTGCAAGCAGGAGGTCGAAGGTTCAAGCATGCATGTAACAATATATCCGCTCAAAATTTCACCGGACCATCAGTCTGTTGATCCGTCAATTTTACCTGACCAGTAGCAATATTGGCGGACCTGATGCTAAATTCAAAGACTGTCCTTAGTGCTTTAACAGTTTTTTTGCATTTGAAAGTACTTACGATAAAATAATGACACGTATCTCTTTTAATTCATATCACCTTACAACCAACCCTGACTTGGTTTCCTTTGTCTGAACTCTTTGACATTTGCTTTTCAACCATAACTACAGTTCATTTTTGCATTTCTCAGGAGTTATGCAGCATAGATCCAGGTATATCAAATGCTTTAAATTGATAATACACAAATGTGTCTTTTTAATAGACACACATGATGTTAATTATACAATTACCTTGGCCAAAATAGCATAACTTCTGAATAAGTGATTAAATCTTATTCGATTTACAGACATTAAAAGCTACCTGATAAGGAATATAAGACATTCATATATATAAAGTAATGTATTAATAAAATTCATAGATTGTGGTATTACTGACTAGGGCTTTGACGATACGGTCACAATGTATCGCGATACATATTGATCACAATACGGACAATGCGATACGACAAGTATCACGATACATAGACTTCAAAAAATGCATAAATAGTTATTGTTTGATGTGACATGATGATGACTAAATCAACTGGGGGATGTGGATATTTTGAACATACTTATTGAATATAATTTAGCACAACGTTTTTGACAGACAAGAGTTCAATTCAAGATTGCACCATACTTTTTTCGGGCATATTATATATTTTTGAAAAGTATGTTATGAACATACATTTTGTATTTTATATCACTGTATATTTTAATTTTATAGTTTCTGTTATTATTTCATTGATTTTGGGGGGGGGGGATATTTTAATAAATACGAAGTAATTTCATATTGCACAATACTGTTCATTTCACAGATCTCCTACTTCACTCGCTGTATCTGTCTCTGAGTCAGATAGGGAATCCAAGTCGAGCTCATTGATGATAGGTTCAGGAAGCTCGTTTTCAGCTATATCTTTGTTCGATATTTCGTACATGTTCAGCGGAACCAGTCTGTGAGTGAAACTGCTTGTAACTCCTCCGTGGTAACAAATCAATAATCAAATATATTATTTTTACAAAATAAAGCTTTTTGACTTCAAAAACTCAGAATTTAGGATGATACAAATTTATATAAAACATTTTTATCATAGATACTTTACCAGAAAAAATACACTCAAGAAAAGAATGCATGAAAAGAGAGCTGGTGACTGAAACTGAACTAGGACCTAATTCAACACGACAGCATGAGCTAATACGCTCTACCTATTGCGCCAGCATTACAGACATTTATTGAGAAGGTTAAATTTATCTTATCAATATGTTTTCGTCAGATTTGTTCCGAATATCCACATCCTCTATTTCACTTAGTGGACTATTCTGAATAATTTCGTCACTACTCAAAACTCATGGTCGAGCTATAGTAGTAGACTGACTAGAATATCATTTCAAGGCTAACTGTTACATACCGGTTCTGCATATATCGGTACACGGCGTCGGATGTATCGGTACATCGGGGTGTGACAAAACCGGTACTTTGTCGATACACTATTACACATTAACTATTTAGATTTACCAAACATGACTTGTCAGTGGAAAAGTGAATGACTATAATGTTCTTTTATGGCAAAGCAATGTAATAGATGTCTACATAGTGGACTTTGCGAAGTAACACCATTGAAGTTGAAGTATGGACTCAAATGAATTTGATAATACATGTACTTGTAAATGGACAAGTGATTAACACTGATTATGCACTGAAAATATGATAAATTCGTCCAGTTCATTGAATCATTAGCAATCTATTTATTTCTATATTTACGTGTTTACATGTACACTGTTGTAGAACTGCTTTAGAAGTAGCAAAACCACGCTCATCACTGCAGTAGACTCGGAATCATTCATCATGGTTGACAACCAACTTCAACATCAATGATACATGTAATTGTAAGGTTGCAGCAGTCTCTGGTTGCAGTAACTTCATTTTTTAAACTTGACTGTTTCAGTAAGGGGATCTGGAAAGTATAAAAAAAAAATTGATTTACAAAAACAAGCATAGCTAGTGAATAACAGATATATTTACAATTAGTTGAACGCACCATATCTTAGGACAGTACGGACCATATTTTGGGACAGTACGCACCATATCTTGGGACAGTTCGGACCATATTTTGGGACAGTACGCACCATATTTTGGGACAGTAAGGACCATATTTTGGGACAGTATGGACCATATATTGGGACAGTATGGACCATATTTTGGGACAGTACGCACCATATCTTGGGACAGTACGCACCATATCTTGGGACAGTACGGACCATATTTTGAGACAGTAAGGACCATATTTTGGGACAGTGTGGACCATATATTGGGACAGTACGGACCATATTTTGGGACAGTACGCACCATATCTTGGGACAGTACGCACCATATCTTGGGACAGTACGGACCATATTTTGGGACAGTACGGACCATATTTTGGGACAGTGCGGACCATATCTTGTGACAGTACGGACCATATTTTGGGACAGTACGGACCATATTTTGGGACAGTACGGACCATATGTTTGGACAGTACGGACCATATTTTGGGACAGTACGGACCATATGTTGGGAGAGTACGGACCATATGTTGGGACAGTACGGACCATATTTTGGATCAGTACGGACCATATTTTGGGACAGTACGGACCATATTTTGGGACAGTACGGACCACATTGTGGGACAGTACGGACGATATTTTGGGACAGTGCGGACCATATCTTGTGACAGTACGGACCATATGTTGGGACAGTACGGACCATATTTTGGGACAGTACGGACCATATGTTGGGACAGTACGCACCATATCTTAGGACAGTACGGACCATATTTTGGGACAGTACGGACCATATTTTGGGACAGTACGGACCATATTTTGGGACAGTACGGACCACATTATGGGACAGTACGGACGATATTTTGGGACAGTGCGGACCATATCTTGTGACAGTACGGACCATATGTTGGGACAGTACGGACCATATTTTGGGACAGTACGGACCATATGTTGGGACAGTACGGACCGTATTTTGGGACAGTACGGACCATATATTGGGACAGTACGGACCATATTTTGGGACAGTACGGACCATATTTTGGGACAGTACGGACCACATTATGGGACAGTACGGACGATATTTTGGGACAGTGCGGACCATATCTTGTGACAGTACGGACCATATGTTGGGACAGTACGGACCATATTTTGGGACAGTACGGACCATATGTTGGGACAGTACGGACCGTATTTTGGGACAGTACGGACCATATATTGGGACAGTACGGACCATATTTTGGGACAGTACGGACAATATTTTGGGACAGTACGGACCATATGTTGGGACAGTATGGACCATATGTTGGGACAGTACGGACCATATGTTGGGACAGTATGGACCATATGTTGGGACAGTATGGACCATATGTTGGGACAGTATGGACCATATGTTGGGACAGTATGGACCATATTTTGGGACAGTACGGACAATATTTTGGGACAGTACGGACCATATGTTGGGACAGTATGGACCATATGTTGGGACAGTATGGACCATATTTTGGGACAGTATGGACCATATGTTGGGACAGTACGGACCATATTTTGGGACAGTATGGACCATATGTTGGGACAGTACGGACCATATGTTGGGACAGTACGAACGATATTTTGGGACAGTACGGACCATATCTTGTGACAGTACTGACCATATGTTGGGACAGTACGGACCATATTTTGGGACAGTATGGACCATTTGTTGGGACAGTACGGACCATATTTTGGGACAGTACGGACCATATGTTGGGACAGTACTACCATATCTTGTGACAGTACGGACCATATGTTGGGACAGTACGGACCATATGTTGGGACAGTACGGACCATATATTGGGACAGTACGGACCATATGTTGGGACAGTACGGACCATATTTTGGGACAGTACAGACCATATTTTGGGACAGTATGGACCATATTTTGGGACAGTACGGACCATATTTTGGGACAGTACAGACCATATTTTTGGACAGTACGCACCATATCTTAGGACAGTACGGACCATATTTTGGGACAGTACAGACCATATTTTTGGACAGTACGCACCATATCTTAGGACAGTACGGACCATATGTTGGGACAGTACGGACCATATTTTGGGACAGTACGGACCATATGTTGGGACAGTACGGACCATATTTTGGGACAGTACGGACCATATTTTGGGACAGTATGGACCATATTTTGGGACAGTACGGACCATATTTTGGGACAGTACAGACCATATTTTTGGACAGTACGCACCATATCTTAGGACAGTACAGACCATATTTTTGGACAGTACGCACCATATCTTAGGACAGTACGGACCATATTTTGGGACAGTACGGACCATATATCTTGTGACAGTACGGACCATATCTTAGGACAGTACGAACCATATTTTGGGACAGTACGGACGATATATCTTGTGACAGTACGGACCATATCTTAGGACAGTACAGATCATATTTTGGGACAGTACGGACGATATATCTTGTGACAGTACGGACCATATCTTAGGACAGTACAGACCATATTTTGGGACAGTACGGACGATATATCTTGTGACAGTACGGACCATATCTTAGGACAGTACAGATCATATTTTGGGACAGTACGGACCATATCTTAGCACAGTACGGACCATATCTTAGGACAGTACGGACCATATTTTGGGACAGTACGGACGATATATCTTGTGACAGTACGGACCATATCTTAGGACAGTACGGACCATATCTTAGGACAGTACGGACCATATCTTAGGACAGTTCGGACCATATCTTAGGACAGTACGGACCATATTTTGGGACAGTACGGACGATATATCTTGTGACAGTACGGACCATATCTTAGGACAGTACGGACCATATCTTAGGACAGTACGGACCATATTTTGGGACAGTACGGACGATATATCTTGTGACAGTACGGACCATATTTTGGGACAGTACGGACGATATATCTTGTGACAGTACGAACCATATTTTGGGACAGTACGGACGATATATCTTGTGACAGTACGGACCATATCTTGTGACAGTACGGACCATATTTTGGGACAGTACGGACGATATATCTTGTGACAGTACGAACCATATTTTGGGACAGTACGGACGATATATCTTGTGACAGTACGCACCATATCTTGTGACAGTACGGACCATATTTTGGGACAGTACGGACCATATCTTAGGACAGTACGGACCATATCTTAGGACAGTACGGACCATATTTTGGGACAGTACGGACGATATATCTTGTGACAGTACGCACCATATCTTGTGACAGTACGGACCATATGTTGGGACAGTACGGACGATATATCTTGTGACAGTACGGACCATATCTTAGGACAGTACGAACCATATTTTGGGACAGTACGGACTTTATCTTAATTATAGGGGGTTCATGGCTTGATACAAAATTTTCATAAATTCTGCAATATAAAATATTGGTTTGTGAAATAGTATCTTATTTGGCTATGATATTCACGTGGTTTCAATGCACGGAAACACGTATTATTACATAATTTTATGATGATTTACGAAGAAAATAATTATGTAAAGAGTCGTTATGGGAGACGACCAAATATACCTGAATTCGTAGAACTACTGACTTATGAAAATTCAATTGAATCTTTCGAAATTAGAAATGCACTGTACAGTACGTACGTACTTTGAATAATATCGCACAATTAATTAGTATAGCTGATTATTGGCTTGCGATTGTTGCACGGTGGGTTGTGACTGAGCCTAAAGGGTGTTGCTCTGGAGATTTTTCACTTGAAAAGGGCACTTTAACTTCGTTTCTAATTTAACACACATAATAGACATCAAATGTATACCATAAGTACATACTCTTGTATATATCATCATATCAGTGATTTCCTTTCTAACAACGTTTACTTGATTAAGGGCTGTAAATATAACTTACATAAATTACGTTTGAATTTGTTCACTAATTTGTTCACTCATTGAATTATTTGCGTGTCTAAAGCTTAGATTCTGAATTGTTGTTTTTGACGTGAATTTACTCACGTATCTGTACAATGTTTACTGTTTCTATGACAATGAGAAGAAGAAGAATTATGTTCGTTCGAGTTTTTACGGAGGCTCTACAAGTATTCCCAATTTTCTTAGATAAATCTTTGTTCTTGAGTGTTTTCTCCATGTTTTGACCTGTACTTAGGATATAAAATTAGTATATCAGAAGGGATCGGACATATTTCGGGAACCAATATCATTTTATATGTTTCTATGATAGAAACTGTTTTACCACAAGGTTTTTCATAATCGATGACAATCCGTTAATTTATTGTCTTTTAAATTTGCATTGAACTTTTTCTAAATCATCAAATTTGGGAGTAGCCAATTTTAATGTTAATTTAGAAAAAGCTAGATCCATTTCAATGAAAACTGACAGTAAAAAAAGGATATAAAACACGGTACCATTCAATTTAACAAAGAAAAATATTGTTCACGTGCAATATCTTCAGAAATTCAGTTTCTATTTTTTTCAACATAAGCAATAACTTTTAATGTTTAATAAATTGAATTAACTTAACTTTGAAAGAAAATACGATAGTTTGTCAATACCGTTTATAATATTACTTCTGAGCATACATGTAAAATAAATACATTAATGTATGTATTACCTTATTAAGATTATCAATCCTGTACATTTAAAGTAAATCAGTAAAACACGGGTAAGCTAGAGACCTGTTCATATTTGGGTAAAGGAGGATAACATCATGTAATAACATTGTAACCATATCATTAATTGCAGACAAATATCAATTTGAAGAATTCTGTAGTCATCGTTTTTTTTTATGTGAAAATCTTCGGGAAAATATGCAATTTTTTTCTCTCTCTAAAGGTGTCTGGTACGACTCTCCAATTAGTGTCATGATACTACAACGGGTTACATGTACTTGGATTTCGGTTAAAAAGAGTCGTCGTGAAAAACGGAACCTGTTGGGCAACCGGAATCATGACTACTTTTTCTAATTGAAATTAATATATTTATTTATCTGTTGTTTAATGATCCATTCAACAATTTTGGTAATTACGGAATCGCCCAAGAGGAAGGGGGGGGGGGGGGTAAAGATACTGGAGAACCGGGCATTTGTATCCCTACTCTTAATTTCGAATATTTTTCCTGGTTATTTTTCTTGCCGAAGTAAGAGTCAAGCCTCACCCGTGTCTTGTACTTTTCTAAACACAGTACTTTGTTCCGTAGTTGGGATAGGAAAGATAGAAGTTTACTTTCCTTCGAGGTAAATGTTTTGGCAGTCAAACAAATCTGTGTTAATGGCCATCTCAGGCCACCCTGTGAACGAGGCCTTTCTTTAAAAAAAAACAACGTTACCAATCATTTAGAATAAAACCACCTCCGAGATTTAAGGCCAACTGTCAATAAATGCCGCATTATGTCTTTCCAAAAGGTGGCATGTGTACACAGAATTGATTGTATACTTTTTTACCTTATATCACCAAATATATTAGCATAAAAAATCGGAGAATGCAATGAACGGAAACAATCAGCTTTATTTCATGTACACATCTTGGTACATAATGAAAATTCATTCCAGACAATTATATCAAATGAAAATATTTTCTGGAAAAGTCTTCATTCTTCATTTTGTGCAGAAAAACAGCAAATTATTCTTCGGAAGAATTTTCGTGCACGATTAATGAAACCTTTCTTCTTGAGAATTTTATCGGATTCAGCGACAATTCTCTTTACTTCTTCGTGGTCAAGGACACCGTTGCTATGGAAAATTTTCTCTTTATTACTGATTTTCACTACTTTCACCATGGCATATTTTGGATGTATACTTTCCCATGTAAGGCATGGCTCATTTTTATTATTCTTTTCTCGGGAAATGTTATAGTTTCTATGATTGTTCGGAATAGGGTGTATGTTGAGTTCTGCTATCAGCTGTTGGTTGATACATAAAGCTTCAGTGCTTGTATTTTGCTGAAGGCATAATTCCATCGTTTTCTTACTTAACCATGTTGGCATAGTCGACAGACTGCTACTTTTTTTGCAAACTGAGACGAACTGCTCGTTATTTCTGGGAGTATTTGGTAACTCAGTCAGTCGGTTAGTCTGACCTACAAAAGAAAATATATAACAAGTTTCCATTAATTCCAGGACAAGAAATGATAAATACGTAAATATAATCTTGTAGCAATATTACGAATAATAAATGAATATGTTCCCAGTAGACCTTGTTGTCCTATTCATACTGAGATAAATGTAGATTAATGTTGTACTTAATTTTGGAAAACGGTATTTCAGTATTAAGTACTGATTACAAACTGGTTACTGGTTTCAACCTGACTATGAACACGACATATACACAAACATCTCGGGAATAATGAAAACATGTAGAATTGAATGAAATTTAAAAATATTGATTGATACTACTGCTTTCTGATAATTCATACATTTGAAGTTTTTCTCAGGCGGGATATTCAGCTATCCACATTACATCATTCTTAATGATTTAAACATTTGTGTTTAATGCTTGCAATGCTCCATTTTCTTTAAATTATATACAATATACGAATTTGTCAACCAAATAATCAACAGTTCCTTAAACAATCATAAACACAATAAGAGTAAATCCATGATTGCGTACCTTCAATAAATTGTCCATGTTGTATTTTATCAATACCACTTGGATCATGCTCATTTTTACTGACTCTGTACACATCACCAGCACCAGACTCATTCTTGCCAGTTGCTTCAATTGCTTCTATGATCAACTCTTCAATAACTCGCTCAGCAATTTTTCTAATCTGGTCGATTCTATCTGATTCTGTCTGGACACGGCACAATACATCATCCAGAAATGCTTTCACCACTTCAGATATATCTTTATTTGACATTGCTTATGTTTTGCGCGTCTAGTTTTGTTGCAGTTCTCTGTTTCTATGATGACGTTAGTAACGACGTTGAACGTTGTGAATGTAATGACGTCACAAATAAGATAACGTCCAACTATCCGGAATGTGTTCTGTTCGTCCCCACGTGTTATGACTGCATCAGAGTGTGAATCATGTTACAATAAATGATAACTGGTGTTTATCATATTTCATGTTACAATAATTTTTTATCATATCAGTGATTTCCTTTCAAATGACGGTTACTTGTTTCAGGGCTGTAAATATAACTTACATAAATTTTGTTTGAATTTGTTCACTTATTTGTTCACTTACAGAATTATCGCGTATTTAAAGCTAAGAGTCTGAATTGTTGTTTTTGTCCTGAATCTATCCACACCGTATACCCCGATAAGCCGAACACAGTTGCTCAGGCGAACACAGTTGCCTATAAATTTTACAGTTTCGAACGGTAAATAAGTATCGGTTTAATTTATGTTTATCTTGAAGGATCCGAACAAAACCAATCATGTACATTTATTCGCTATTGAAAAAGGAATAAATACTCGAAATTGTGAGGGAAATCGTGCATTTTTCAGCAAGAAATCGCTAGAAATATCTGCTATTTTTAAAGAAAGAAGTGTCATTTGATAACTCCATATCCATAAATGCATTTTTTTTCACAAAAGTGAACCTTTTAAAGATACCATCATATACTCCAATCTATTTTCTCTCAATATGTAAAGTCGACCTGCCCTCGTATTTTTGAGAACGTCAATCACAGTTTAGTGTGAAGGTTGCGAACCTTGAATACAATCAGTAGAACATTAATGATAACGCTTAACACTGTCGCCATGTATACTTCCTACAGCATCCTTTTCTGAACGTTTAATGTTAATAATTTGTGTGTTATCGTATCTATACAATGTTATCTGTTTCTATGACAATGATACAAAGAATTATATCATGTACGTCCGAGTTTTTTTTACAGTGGCTCTACATTTATTCCTAGTTAGATATTTCATTTATTGAAATTGGTCCGTAAAATAACATATCTTTATTATAAGATGGTCGGACTATTACGGCGATTGCTAAACCCTTTGAATTGATGAAACTATTAAATTTTCGTGAAATGTTCTTGAAAATTTAATGAATAATTCATGAAATATGAATCACTATTTGACAGGCGAGGCGAGGTATCACTGTATGTTGTGAGGTAATACGTGTATTTTACGTTGTAGTTAATATAAGTACGTACCTTGGTTAGGAGGACATGTTTGTATCTAACGGACACGATGTAGATTTACAGTGTTTGTCACAATATATACACAATTTTTAATGAAAACTGATAAATCAGATATACACCGAACTACAAAAGAAACGCTTTATTTTAAAAATATTCAATATTTTAATTCAAGATTTCATTTATTTATTGTTATTTTGACATGTGCATTAGTACAGGTGTTGTACGTTTCTTTCTTATCTGACTTTCAAATCGTATACATGTAAACTGGTTACCGTTGACTTGTGTGACAACAGGTACGGCCTAAAATTTCCAGGACGCTGACTGGTTAATTTCGGTTGGAATCCGGCAGAATTCTTGCGTTATCGATGCACATTGCGCGCGTAATTTAAATAATAGAGACAGATAAGGGAACTGGATAGTTTTTTTCAGGAACACTTAATTAAGTAGCATTTAAATACACACAGCTAGCGTACTTGGTGGAATACCGACCCTTTAAAGAAATATTTAAGAAATATTTTTAAAATCGAGTAGGCCTACTCGATCACGGTATGTTTTTGAGAATTTTTTTCACTTATGTAGATTTTTATAATTTTTATTATTATTCGTTGAACTGTAAAATAACATTAATCACCGTACACAATTGCAACTTTTTGAGTGTTACAACCTGATTTTATATTCTTATAAAATATATATAAATATGCGATGCTAATAATAAATCTAAAAGTCGTGCCTACTCTGATTCTGGATTACATGTTTTAAAATTAAATAATGCAAAGTTGATAATCAATTGACCAGTATATATCATAGTATCAATTTCAATACATGCATTGATACAATCAAGATAAGTAGCCAATTAAGAAGTTGTTATGCAATATTACGTAACACGACCGTCTCACTTCCTGGACCCTTATAAGGGAGAAATATTTTATGGATCATTTCACCGAAGGGGGGGGGGGGGGGGGGGGTCAATATATTCTTGTGCACTTGTGCCTGACACCATGTTAAATTTACAATATACAACATTTAATTCAGTTCTGTATAGGTGTTAAGGAAAAGAAATTCAAGTAACAAAACATAACTTAAAACGTCACTTGACATATACTGATACACATTTCATACGTAATATATATATTTTATTTGTAAATAAAGAAAAATATGTTTTAAAGGAATTAATACATAATTATTATCCCGCTATCACGCTCATTAGATGCAGGAGATAGCCCTGCCGGTGTAGCATAAAATTTTGACCCCGTTGAAAAATGACCCCGACATGTTTTCAACGTTAAATTTTGATCAAGAAAGTCGTTGAATATTGATCAATGTTAAATTTTGATCAATCCTGGGGTCAATTTTTAACGATAACTAAAACTCTAGACAAACGTCAGAGATCGACTGTACGATTATGAGAATTAGTCCTGCAGGTGCTTAGCTCTCGTAAAACACTGTTTTACATGCACAGTCTATACATTTTGTCGTCCTATGCGCCCTTTAGCTCTTGTCTGTCCTATAGGCGCTACCATATCGTTTTTTGCATTTTGTTTCAAACTTCTTTAAATGTGAGTTATTTCAGATGCATTTATATTAAAACAAAGTTAAAAGACAAAAAATATAATTAAACTTATAGCTTGGTTATTAGTCAAACAGTAAGTATTCAGTTAATGATAATTAACGGACCCTAATATAAAATAAATGTCTATGGACGTAAGTTAGAGGTACTTGATCCTTATAAATTGTGAGTGTGATATTTAGATATAATTGATCAAATATTAACTTTCAAACATACAACATTCTGGAATGTTAGATCTGTGTCAGTTATACAAGTACTTTGTACCATAAAGGGAGGTAATATTTCTAACTATAGTACTCTCCCTTTTCTGAGGTTATATAGCATTTTTAACTTCATGTTAATAAATTCCAAAATTACACACTTGTAGTGAATGCTTTACAAATTATTTATTGTAAAAGTGTGTAATGGGTAATAAGGATTGCTTGAATAAAGGTCTGTGATCCCTTAATTATGTCTAAAACAGTAAGTTTGAACATTTTATTACATTACTGGATATATAGTATATGCGCATCAGGTGGCCGCCGGTTTTAAGAAAGCTCACAACTTTAGTTCATGAACGTAGCTTTTGTGGTTTGGGAGGCAACTCCGGAACAATTTTCGAAGTTGGAAGTTGTGAATTGTCATATTTCGTTTTTAAAAGTCGTTATATAGACGTTTTAGACTAGTTTGACCTTATTGAAACACTTATAGTGTAAATTTGAATCCTCTGAAGGGTAAATTTGATGTCTGCCTTTTTTGTAGCAATTTGTCGGGTCCCGCACTCCCAATTTTCTCTTTTTTAGGTACTATTTCGAGAATGCTGATAACTTCAAGCTGATTTAAGAGAATGCCGGCCAAATTAATTATCGAATACATATATGGTAATGTCCATGTTAAGTTAGCTTTCAAAGTCTTACCGGATAAACCTTCTCTCAATCTCGGCACCATGCTACCATGCATTCTCAATATGCCACAAAACTATTGGTTCAGCTTTGGATGATGTTTTTTTTTCAATGTCTCATGCAATTTGTCAGCATTTCAAATTTAAAAAAAAATGTCTGACCCTATGAATACACGATGAAAGAACCCCTTTAAGAGACAAGAGGGCCAAGATGGCCCTATATCGCTCACAAGTCAATCACTGCTCACTCATTAAAACATTGTTTTGAACCGGTGACCTAGTTTTTGACCCCAGATGATCCATGTTAGAAGTCCTACATATGAATAAGACAAACATCCTGACAATATTTGGTGAAGATCCAATCAAAACCATGAAAACTACAGCATAGACAAGGTTTTCATAAGATTTGACCTCGTGACCTAGTCTTTGACCCCAGATGACCTATGTTCGAATTTGTCCTACATAACATTAAGACAAACATTCTGACAAGGTTTGACCTGATGACCCAGTTTTTGACACCGGCTGAGCCATGTTCAACCTTGACCCACATATCATTGAGGCAAACATTCTGACAAGGTTTGGTGAAGATCCAATCAAAACTGTGACATCTACAGTGTTAACAAAGTTTTCCTAAGATTTGACCTGGTGACCTAGTTATTGACCCCAGATGACCCATATTTGTACTTGGCCATTATATCATTAAAACAAACAATTTGACAAAGTTTGGTGAAGATCCAATTATAACTATGAAATATAGTGTTAACATGGTTTTTCATAAGATTTGACATAGCAACGTAGTTTTTGACCCAAGAAGTCCCATGTTCAAACTCGTCCAAGATATTATGAAGACAAACATTCTGACAAGGTTTCATGATGATCCAATAAAAACTGACTTCTAGAGTGTTCACAAGGTTTTCCAGCAATTTGCCCTAGTGACCTAATTTTACTACAGAAATGACCCATTATCAAACTTGACCTACATATTATTGAAATAAACATTCTGACAAAGTTTCATGAAGATCCAATCAAAACAGTGATTTCTAAAATGTTCACAAGGTTTTCCCTTATTTGGCACTGGTGACCTAATTTTTGACCCCAAATGGCCCAATATCGATCTCGCCCGAGATTTTGTTGATATTAACGTTCTGACCCAGTTTTGCTAAAATTGGGCTAAAAATGTGGCCCCTAGTGTGTTCACAACATAAGATTGACGACGCAGGATGCCGGACGCCGGACGGAGACTGATCCTAATAGCTCACCCTGTCACTTTGAAAAAAAAACGGCGTTAAACCCAAAATTAATAAATATGTGTTTATTTAATCCGATTTTAGGTAACTCTTCTTTATTTCAAGTTGGTTACGTGTTTACGTCAAGATTTCTCGTCACAAATGTCGAGGTTTTATCGTGGTCCTTCCAGTACCTTTGGTGCCGTCATAAATTGCGTCACACTTGGAGGTCAAAGGTAAAAAATGAGCTTGTACGGGCCATAACTATGTCATTCATCGTGAGATTTCTTAATTGCTTGGTACATTTGTTCACCATCATGGGAGGGTGTGTCATGCGAAAGAATTACGTCAATATCTCCAAGGTCAAGGTCACACTTGGAGGTCAAAGGTAAAAATGAGCTTGTACGGGCCATTACTATGTCATTCATCGTGAGATTTCTTAATTGCTTGGTACATTTGTTCACCATCATGGGAGGGTGTGTCATGCGAAAGAATTACGTCAATATCTCCAAGGTCAAGGTCACACTTGGAGTTCAAAGGTAAAAAATGAGCTTGTACAGGCCATAGGCCCATAACTATGTCATTCATTTTGAGATTTTAAAATCACTTGGTACATTTGTTCACCATCATGGGACAGTGTGTCATGCAATAGAATTACGTCAATATCTCCAAGGTCATGGTCACACTTATATGTGTATCAATTCTCAAAAATGGCCATAAATTATTTCAGTTATCTATTGTGGGATTTTAGATTACCGTAGCTGATCCCATCATTATAATAACAAGCAATCACACGGATTATCGCACGGATTTTGTACAACTAGAAGTCATACATCTGTGACAAGGCGGTATGTGGGGGTATTTTAAGTCACTCTGTGGCAGTTCTAGTTCCGACAAAATTTATCGAATCATAAAACCTTTACAACATGCATTTGGTATCTTGATAACAATAGTTCCATGAAAGTTTTATCAAAATCCCTTGAGAAAAGAATGAAACAAGAGTATTTCGCTGTTACAATTACACAAAATAAACAAAGGGCCATAATTCCATCAAAAATGATCGAATCACAAAACCCGGAATTTATGTGTGGGGGGTTTTGGTGAGAGTTTCAAGTCTGTGAAAGTTTCGTCAAAATCCTGTGAAAAATATAGGAATAGTATCCTAAAATAAATGTAGATTTTTTTTTAAACACAATAACCCCATGACCTTGACCTACTGACCTGAAAATGGTCCTGTAGAGGTTGTCATGAGGAACCGACATATGAAGTTTGATGAATGTAGGTGCAAGGGATTTGATTCTATAGGCAAGGTTAAAGTGTGGTACAAACAGACAAATAGACAAACAGACAGACAAACAGAGAATCCAAAAACAATATTCCCTCGATCTATCGATACGGGGGCATAAAAATACTAATGTCTGATTGAAATCCTGTTGGATATTCAGGTTAAAAGTATATTAGTTAGAAATGATCATTTCGGACGGATTGCATGATTAGGTTTTTGTGCACATTAAGATATTTTTGTGTTATTTCCCATTTCAAAATGTGTAAAACATATTAGATACATCATATCAATATCATCATAGAATGTTCAATACAGATATTAAAGCTTGTGAATTCATTCATAAAGATCTAACATCTGAATGGGACTTAACTCCTGACTGACTTAAAAATAATAGAATTAATCATTTACTATGTTGGGTTTTTCTTAGTCCTGAAGAAATAGTCGTAATTTATGTTTACACAACCAGCACTTTTTAGGCACCAATCTTTAAGTCTCCATCCCCAAAATCTAAGGTAAAACAAAATGTGTTTTTAGCTCGACTATTCGAAGAAAAATTGGGCTGTCCTACTTGCCCAGACATCCGTGTTGCCGTAACAAATTTGTTGAAATTTTGATTGCAACTTTTTGTACAGCTTCATATCTAAACTACTAAAAATATTTGCTGGATTCTTCATGCAGTTGGAGGTCACAGTCTAAGAACCATAACTCTTGTATAGATTTTGACTGATGTATGGACCTTTGTGAAATAAAATTCTTGTTTGAAGTTCTGCATGGATGAAGGTATTCACTCGACACTTCATACATGTCTTTGGGATTAAAGTTGTAAGCCACTCACTATCCAAGGCCCATAACCATAATTATCTTCTTTCATTATCTAGCACTGAGAAGTCAAGTGTGCTGTCTTACTGACAGCTCTTGTTTAATAAAAATTGCCCCTTTGACCTGGAATGCACAGGTCCTGTAGAGGTTGTCATGAGGACACTGGGGGCCAACGACGTATCACGAGAGGCGGTTCGCATCGAAAACATGTGTATGTTATGCAACGACAAACGACACATGTTATGTACACTTAACGTGGTTGAAAAGCTCAGGACGACATTTCTCGTAGTTAGTGACATTGTATTTTGCTGGAATATCATATTCCAAGCACGAAACATGGTGAGTAGAAACGTTTAATACTATGAAACAGTTGTATGCAGTTAATTGAGTACCAATTACGTATGAATTAAGCTCAAAAGTTAGGGATGTTCGTAGACAGTCTTGTTTTGGTAGATTTTTCATTAAAATATTTTTCGTGAGTATCATTTCTTATGCTTACTGGGTAAGGTTTACTTATTCAATCTTTTTGTCTTCATTAGAAATGTTCTGTAGGTGTAATAAGCACATATGAACGGGTTTTTTGCATACTACGACTGTGTTTGTTTCTCACAGAGTGTGTGTATGGTGCTAAACGAAGGTCACTCTTCATGTGTACGTTGCTCTCTGAAGTCAAAATCAATTTCAGGATACAGACCACGCGGTGTGTATGTACTGCCGGTCACCATTTTCCAGCATTTTAGAAGCTGTGCAAACTCCAGCATATAGAGCGTTACGTTCATGAGGGAAGCAGATGATAGAGGTACAACTAAATATCACAATGCAACTTAAAATGAAGGACCATTACGTTGTCTACAACATCGACGACATGACAACGATCACGGAAACTGGAAAAATTAATACATACAAATAATGTAACAAGTGACAGACCAATATGGAAATTTCTTAAAGTGAACACACCGACTAAGTCTGTCCATTGCCAACTGTTCCTGAAACAAGCGGAATCCGGGATGTACAGAAGTTTCTCAACCAGATGGTGCTGAACTGACGGAACAATTGGACACAACTATACTATGCTCAGGCGCAGAGGACTTTGAAAAAGTAGATCTATCGTTACCGATGAAACAATAAAATAGACCGTAGTACAATTACAAAAGCTTCTTCAATCCATCACATCTACTCTAATTATACCCCCATCACATTAGGGCAACGATTGCACTTCACCCACCGCGTCCTGACAGGACGTTAGCAAATGAATGCATTTTGTTATTGTACCACCTGACAAGCCATTTGGATGCTGAAATTGCCGTTTTCTAAATAAGAAATAGAAGAAAAAGAAACATGAAGCAACTTAGATTATGTTGCGTTAGTGCATGACTATAAGCAGAAAGAAGACTTCTGTTTTGGCCATCATGACCAGTTAATATAAATGGACACATATGGTACAGTATACATACGGAGCTAGTGAATGCAATGAGGACGTTATTGGGACCTAGGGAGAGCACAGTTCAGTCTGCATGGACGTAGTGAGCACATAATTTGGGCGTAGAATTAACTCAATAGACCTGGTGACAACGGGAAGCTGCACGTGTAATGAACTTACTGGCAACGTGATAGACGTAGTGAGAACCTGGCAAAGACGTTGTAAGGGCGTAGTGCGAGCCTGAGTGCATCATTTCTTTTCGAGTTTGACCCCGTCCCTGCCACGGCCATCAAAATTTTCAGGACGTGATAGGAACTTTCCGAGCGTGGTGCGGACGTGCTCTAGTGTGATGGGGGCATTATAACTGACCGTAGACGTCTTCAAGACTGGTTCACCTTTTTGGTGGATATTGGCGAATTCGGTGCAAATCACGCTTGGATTGACGAGCACGGTGCAACATTGCTATAGATACTAATGAATGGGGCAATGGTGTTAACGAATGGAAGAAATGCAATCAAACTTTTTAGATAACGGCAGATTTCTAAATTGTTTAAACTCGTAAATTATATAAGTATGTGCCTAAATCTATTATAATGCAGTTATTAAATGATAAGACCATCTAACAATTTTAACTGTTCTCTTTAGACCATCACACATAATTAAATAGATACCTGTCAACTGCAAAATATTAATTGATATACACATTTGACTTCAGACTGAAACATCACATGCACACTCTGTTAGTAACATATACATCAAAAAGAGACTTCAGTTGACACCATACACACTTATCTAGTGCGAAAGGCCTTGTTATATTAACGTGTATACATTCTATTGAATCTGATAAGCGGTGGGGAGATGCTAAGTTATGTTCACAGACATGATGCCTGTATCATGAGTGCTAAATATTTTACAAATGGGTTTCATGTCACAATAATTTTGAGTAAAACTGTTTTTTACACAGAATAACGGACTAACCTGGCATAATTTGATGAATGACAACACAATCATTGTACAGAAAACGCATTTTACAACGGCAAATACAAACTTAATAAAAACCACTAAAAAGACAATCCAAAAAACTAACATTTCGTCCCCCTACAGGTCAAACATTTCAAAATGGCATGTGGAGGTCAGAAAACCAGAGAGTGTTTACATAAAATTTCGTTGCATAACATACACATGTTTTCGATGCGAACCGCCTCTCGTGATACGTCGTTGGCCCCCAGTGGAGGAACCAACATATGAAATTTGATGACTGTATGTGGAAGCGTTTTTATTTTATAAGCGAGGTTAAATTTTGGTACAAACAAACAAAACAGACAGGCAAAAAAAATATATGCCCTGATTCTACAATACAGGGACAAGGAGACAAATCACACCTCTTCAGTAGGCAGGGTACATTTAGGAAAAAAATATAAATGCTGTTACCTACCTACCCTATATGTAAACATGATTTTTTCTTGCCATATAAGTGAAGTTTATGTAAATAAATCACAGTTACTGTAGTAACATTTCTTTCCTTGGTAATAACAATTGATCCTTTGAGCAGATATAGTTGTTTGGCAAGAATTACAAACTTTTTAATAACTTCCCTAGCTTTAAGGATTATTCAGGTTTAAGAATATTTGGCAGAAATACTAATTACTAAATTAAATACTGCATTTATTTGTACCAGTACTTTTCCAAGAAATTATATCTTTGAAGGTACATATAATAGTAAGTTTTATTGTGATATGATTAATTTTTGGATTTAAGAAATGCTTACAATTATTTTGGTTTATGTTTTGTTGATCACCATTAGTTTTCTGTTGTATAAAATTGTGTTCATTTTACCATTGAATGAATATTCATCCTCTCAATCTATTATTGTATAATATGTCAGACAAGGCCTTGGTGTTATAAAACATGAGAACATACGTATAATATGTCAGACAAGACCCTGAGGTTATAAAACTTGAGAACAATCTCTAAGCTCAAATCTCAATTCCATTCTCAAAGTATTATGGTTGAAAAAATCAAGCTGATTAATGTTTAGATAAATGATTTGAGCTTAGAGGATGTTCTCAAGTTTTATAACCTCAAGGTCTTGTCTGACATATTATACATATGTTCTCATGTTTTATAACCTCAAGGTCTTGTCTGACATATTATACATATGTTCTCAAGTTTTATAACCTCAGGGCCTTGTCTGACAAATTATACATATGTTCTCAAGTTTTATAACCTCAGGACCTTGTCTGACATATTATACATATGTTCTCATGTTTTATAACCTCAGGGTCTTGTCTGACATATTATACGTATGTTCTCAAGTTTTATAACCTCAAGGTCTTGTCTGACATATTATACGTATGTTCTCAAGTTTTATAACCTCAAGGTCTTGTCTGACATATTATACGTATGTTCTCAAGTTTTATAACCTCAAGGTCTTGTCTGACATATTATACGTATGTTCTCAAGTTTTATAACCTCAAGGTCTTGTCTGACATATTATACGTATGTTCTCATGTTTTATAACCTCAAGGTCTTGTCTGACATATTATACGTATGTTCTCAAGTTTTATAACCTCAAGGTCTTGTCTGACATATTATACGTATGTTCTCAAGTTTTATAACCTCAAGGTCTTGTCTGACATATTATACGTATGTTCTCAAGTTTTATAACCTCAAGGTCTTGTCTGACATATTATACGTATGTTCTCATGTTTTATAACCTCAAGGTCTTGTCTGACATATTATACGTATGTTCTCAAGTTTTATAACCTCAAGGTCTTGTCTGACATATTATACGTATGTTCTCAAGTTTTATAACCTCAAGGTCTTGTCTGACATATTATACGTATGTTCTCATGTTTTATAACCTCAAGGTCTTGTCTGACATATTATACGTATGTTCTCATGTTTTATAACCTCAAGGTCTTGTCTGACATATTATACGTATGTTCTCATGTTTTATAACCTCAAGGTCTTGTCTGACATATTATACGTATGTTCTCATGTTTTATAACCTCAAGGTCTTGTCTGACATATTATACGTATGTTCTCAAGTTTTATAACCTCAAGGTCTTGTCTGACATATTATACGTATGTTCTCAAGTTTTATAACCTCAAGGTCTTGTCTGACATATTATACGTATGTTCTCAAGTTTTATAACCTCAAGGTCTTGTCTGACATATTATACGTATGTTCTCAAGTTTTATAACCTCAAGGTCTTGTCTGACATATTATACGTATGTTCTCAAGTTTTATAACCTCAAGGTCTTGTCTGACATATTATACGTATGTTCTCAAGTTTTATAACCTCAAGGTCTTGTCTGACATATTATACGTATGTTCTCAAGTTTTATAACCTCAAGGTCTTGTCTGACATATTATACGTATGTTCTCAAGTTTTATAACCTCAAGGTCTTGTCTGACATATTATACGTATGTTCTCATGTTTTATAACCTCAAGGTCTTGTCTGACATATTATACGTATGTTCTCAAGTTTTATAACCTCAAGGTCTTGTCTGACATATTATACGTATGTTCTCAAGTTTTATAACCTCAAGGTCTTGTCTGACATATTAGACGTATGTTCTCAAGTTTTATAACCTCAAGGTCTTGTCTGACATATTATACGTATGTTCTCAAGTTTTATAACCTCAAGGTCTTGTCTGACATATTATACGTATGTTCTCAAGTTTTATAACCTCAAGGTCTTGTCTGACATATTATACGTATGTTCTCAAGTTTTATAACCTCAAGGTCTTGTCTGACATATTATACGTATGTTCTCAAGTTTTATAACCTCAAGGTCTTGTCTGACATATTATACGTATGTTCTCATGTTTTATAACCTCAAGGTCTTGTCTGACATATTATACGTATGTTCTCATGTTTTATAACCTCAAGGTCTTGTCTGACATATTATACGTATGTTCTCAAGTTTTATAACCTCAAGGTCTTGTCTGACATATTATACGTATGTTCTCAAGTTTTATAACCTCAAGGTCTTGTCTGACATATTATACGTATGTTCTCAAGTTTTATAACCTCAAGGTCTTGTCTGACATATTATACGTATGTTCTCAAGTTTTATAACCTCAAGGTCTTGTCTGACATATTATACGTATGTTCTCAAGTTTTATAACCTCAAGGTCTTGTCTGACATATTATACGTATGTTCTCAAGTTTTATAACCTCAAGGTCTTGTCTGACATATTATACGTATGTTCTCATGTTTTATAACCTCAAGGTCTTGTCTGACATATTATACGTATGTTCTCATGTTTTATAACCTCAAGGTCTTGTCTGACATATTATACGTATGTTCTCAAGTTTTATAACCTCAAGGTCTTGTCTGACATATTATACGTATGTTCTCAAGTTTTATAACCTCAAGGTCTTGTCTGACATATTATACGTATGTTCTCAAGTTTTATAACCTCAAGGTCTTGTCTGACATATTATACGTATGTTCTCAAGTTTTATAACCTCAAGGTCTTGTCTGACATATTATACGTATGTTCTCAAGTTTTATAACCTCAAGGTCTTGTCTGACATATTATACGTATGTTCTCAAGTTTTATAACCTCAAGGTCTTGTCTGACATATTATACGTATGTTCTCATGTTTTATAACCTCAAGGTCTTGTCTGACATATTATACGTATGTTCTCATGTTTTATAACCTCAAGGTCTTGTCTGACATATTATACGTATGTTCTCAAGTTTTATAACCTCAAGGTCTTGTCTGACATATTATACGTATGTTCTCAAGTTTTATAACCTCAAGGTCTTGTCTGACATATTATACGTATGTTCTCATGTTTTATAACCTCAAGGTCTTGTCTGACATATTATACGTATGTTCTCATGTTTTATAACCTCAAGGTCTTGTCTGACATATTATACGTATGTTCTCATGTTTTATAACCTCAAGGTCTTGTCTGACATATTATACGTATGTTCTCATGTTTTATAACCTCAAGGTCTTGTCTGACATATTATACGTATGTTCTCAAGTTTTATAACCTCAAGGTCTTGTCTGACATATTATACGTATGTTCTCAAGTTTTATAACCTCAAGGTCTTGTCTGACATATTATACGTATGTTCTCAAGTTTTATAACCTCAAGGTCTTGTCTGACATATTATACGTATGTTCTCAAGTTTTATAACCTCAAGGTCTTGTCTGACATATTATACGTATGTTCTCAAGTTTTATAACCTCAAGGTCTTGTCTGACATATTATACGTATGTTCTCAAGTTTTATAACCTCAAGGTCTTGTCTGACATATTATACGTATGTTCTCAAGTTTTATAACCTCAAGGTCTTGTCTGACATATTATACGTATGTTCTCAAGTTTTATAACCTCAAGGTCTTGTCTGACATATTATACGTATGTTCTCATGTTTTATAACCTCAAGGTCTTGTCTGACATATTATACGTATGTTCTCAAGTTTTATAACCTCAAGGTCTTGTCTGACATATTATACGTATGTTCTCAAGTTTTATAACCTCAAGGTCTTGTCTGACATATTAGACGTATGTTCTCAAGTTTTATAACCTCAAGGTCTTGTCTGACATATTATACGTATGTTCTCAAGTTTTATAACCTCAAGGTCTTGTCTGACATATTATACGTATGTTCTCAAGTTTTATAACCTCAAGGTCTTGTCTGACATATTATACGTATGTTCTCAAGTTTTATAACCTCAAGGTCTTGTCTGACATATTATACGTATGTTCTCAAGTTTTATAACCTCAAGGTCTTGTCTGACATATTATACGTATGTTCTCATGTTTTATAACCTCAAGGTCTTGTCTGACATATTATACGTATGTTCTCATGTTTTATAACCTCAAGGTCTTGTCTGACATATTATACGTATGTTCTCAAGTTTTATAACCTCAAGGTCTTGTCTGACATATTATACGTATGTTCTCAAGTTTTATAACCTCAAGGTCTTGTCTGACATATTATACGTATGTTCTCAAGTTTTATAACCTCAAGGTCTTGTCTGACATATTATACGTATGTTCTCAAGTTTTATAACCTCAAGGTCTTGTCTGACATATTATACGTATGTTCTCAAGTTTTATAACCTCAAGGTCTTGTCTGACATATTATACGTATGTTCTCAAGTTTTATAACCTCAAGGTCTTGTCTGACATATTATACGTATGTTCTCATGTTTTATAACCTCAAGGTCTTGTCTGACATATTATACGTATGTTCTCATGTTTTATAACCTCAAGGTCTTGTCTGACATATTATACGTATGTTCTCAAGTTTTATAACCTCAAGGTCTTGTCTGACATATTATACGTATGTTCTCAAGTTTTATAACCTCAAGGTCTTGTCTGACATATTATACGTATGTTCTCAAGTTTTATAACCTCAAGGTCTTGTCTGACATATTATACGTATGTTCTCAAGTTTTATAACCTCAAGGTCTTGTCTGACATATTATACGTATGTTCTCAAGTTTTATAACCTCAAGGTCTTGTCTGACATATTATACGTATGTTCTCAAGTTTTATAACCTCAAGGTCTTGTCTGACATATTATACGTATGTTCTCATGTTTTATAACCTCAAGGTCTTGTCTGACATATTATACGTATGTTCTCAAGTTATATAACCTCAAGGTCTTGTCTGACATATTATACGTATGTTCTCAAGTTTTATAACCTCAAGGTCTTGTCTGACATATTATACGTATGTTCTCAAGTTTTATAACCTCAAGGTCTTGTCTGACATATTATACGTATGTTCTCAAGTTTTATAACCTCAAGGTCTTGTCTGACATATTATACGTATGTTCTCAAGTTTTATAACCTCAAGGTCTTGTCTGACATATTATACGTATGTTCTCAAGTTTTATAACCTCAAGGTCTTGTCTGACATATTATACGTATGTTCTCAAGTTTTATAACCTCAAGGTCTTGTCTGACATATTATACGTATGTTCTCATGTTTTATAACCTCAAGGTCTTGTCTGACATATTATACGTATGTTCTCATGTTTTATAACCTCAAGGTCTTGTCTGACATATTATACGTATGTTCTCAAGTTTTATAACCTCAAGGTCTTGTCTGACATATTATACGTATGTTCTCATGTTTTATAACCTCAAGGTCTTGTCTGACATATTATACGTATGTTCTCAAGTTTTATAACCTCAAGGTCTTGTCTGACATATTATACGTATGTTCTCAAGTTTTATAACCTCAAGGTCTTGTCTGACATATTATACGTATGTTCTCAAGTTTTATAACCTCAAGGTCTTGTCTGACATATTATACGTATGTTCTCAAGTTTTATAACCTCAAGGTCTTGTCTGACATATTATACGTATGTTCTCAAGTTTTATAACCTCAAGGTCTTGTCTGACATATTATACGTATGTTCTCAAGTTTTATAACCTCAAGGTCTTGTCTGACATATTATACGTATGTTCTCAAGTTTTATAACCTCAAGGTCTTGTCTGACATATTATACGTATGTTCTCAAGTTTTATAACCTCAAGGTCTTGTCTGACATATTATACGTATGTTCTCATGTTTTATAACTTCAAGGTCTTGTCTGACATATTATACGTATGTTCTCAAGTTTTATAACCTCAAGGTCTTGTCTGACATATTATACGTATGTTCTCAAGTTTTATAACCTCAAGGTCTTGTCTGACATATTATACGTATGTTCTCAAGTTTTATAACCTCAAGGTCTTGTCTGACATATTATACGTATGTTCTCAAGTTTTATAACCTCAAGGTCTTGTCTGACATATTATACGTATGTTCTCAAGTTTTATAACCTCAAGGTCTTGTCTGACATATTATACGTATGTTCTCAAGTTTTATAACCTCAAGGTCTTGTCTGACATATTATACGTATGTTCTCAAGTTTTATAACCTCAAGGTCTTGTCTGACATATTATACGTATGTTCTCAAGTTTTATAACCTCAAGGTCTTGTCTGACATATTATACGTATGTTCTCAAGTTTTATAACCTCAAGGTCTTGTCTGACATATTATACGTATGTTCTCAAGTTTTATAACCTCAAGGTCTTGTCTGACATATTATACGTATGTTCTCAAGTTTTATAACCTCAAGGTCTTGTCTATTTATGCTTATACTGTATAAGGACTTACTTAAATAAATATTACAATATCTATGTATTTACCTTTTTCACTAAGATGTTACAAGAATGACAATCTGTCACAAAATACACCTTTTAAAGTTACCTTGCGAATATTGAAGTGGTAATTGATTAAAAGAGAGACAAGATCTATTTCACGACACTAGACTGCAAAACCTTGTAATTTTCAAGATGGGCCATGAAATTGCATGAAAAGCACATTAACTTTTAACTTTTTAACTAAAGTTTTTAAGTAGGCCACCTTTGTTTAACAGTCACCTGTAAACAGTGTCTATGTTTGTATAACAATCACCTGTAAACAATGACCATGTTTGTATAGCAGTCACCTGTAAACAGTGTCCATGTTTGTATAACAATCACCTGTAAACAGTGTCCATGTTTGTATAACAATCACCTGTAAACAGTGTCCATGTTTGTACAACAGTCACCTGTAAACAGTGTCCATGTTTGTATAACAATCACCTGTAAACAGTGTCCATATTTGTATAACAGTTACCTGTAAACAGTGTCCATGTTTGTATAACAATCACTTTTAAACAGTGTCCATGTTTGTATAACAATCACCTGCATACAGTGTCCATGTTTGTATAAAAGTCACCTGTAAACAGTGTCCATGTTTGTATAAAAGTCACCTGTAAACAGTGTCCATGTTTGTATAACAATCACCTGTAAACAGTGTCCATGTTTGTATAACAGTCACCTGTAAACAGTGTCCATGTTGGTACAACAATCACCTGTTAACAGTGTCCATGTTTGTATAACAATCACCTGTAAACAGTGTCCATGTTTGTATAACAGTCACCTGTAAACAGTGTCCATGTTTGTATAACAATCACCTGTATACAGTGTCCATGTTTGTACAACAATCACCTGTATACAGTGTCCATGTTGGTATAACAATCACCTGTAAACAGTGTCCATGTTTGTATAACAATCACCTGTATACAGTGTCCATGTTTGTATAACAGTCACCTGTAAACAGTGTCCATGTTTGTATAACAATCACCTGTATACAGTGTCCATGTTTGTATAACAGTCACCTGTAAACAGTGTCCATGTTTGTATAACAATCACCTGTATACAGTGTCCATGTTTGTACAACAGTCACCTGTAAACAGTGTCCATGTTTGTATAAAAGTCACCTGTAAACAGTGTCCATGTTTGTATAACAATCACCTGTTAACAGTGTCCATGTTTGTATAACAGTCACCTGTAAACAGTGTCCATGTTTGTATAACAATCACCTGTAAACAGTGTCCATGTTTGTATAACAGTCACCTGTAAACAGTGTCCATGTTTGTATAACAGTCATCTGTAAACAGTATCCATGTTTATATAGCAGTCACCTATAAACAGTGTCCATTTTGTAAACAGTCACTTGTATACAGTGTTCATGTTTGTATAACAATCCCCTGTAAACAGTGTCCATGTTTGTATAAAACTCACTTGTAAACAGTGTCCATGTTTGTATAACAGTCACCTGTAAACAGTGTCCATGTTTGTATAACAGTCACCTGTAAACAGTGTCCATGTTTGTATAAAACTCACTTGTAAACAGTGTCCATGTTTGTATAACAATCACCTGTAAACAGTGTCCATGTTTGTACAACAATCACCTGTAAACAGTGTCCATGTTTGTATAACAGTCACCTGTAAACAGTGTCCATGTTTGTATAACAATCACCTGTAAACAGTGTCCATGTTTGTATAACAGTCACCTGTAACCAGTGTCCATGTTTGTATAAAACTCACTTTTAAACAGTGTCCATGTTTGTATAACAATCACCTGCATACAGTGTCCATGTTTGTATAAAAGTCACCTGTAAACATTGTCCATGTTTGTACAACAGTCACCTGTAAACAGTGTCCTTGTTTGTATTACAGTCACCTGTAAACAGTGTCCATGTTTGTATAACAGTCACCTGTATACAGTGTCCATGTTTGTATAAAAGTCACCTGTAAACAGTGTCCATGTTTGTATAAAACTCACTTGTAAACAGTGTCCATGTTTGTAAAACAGTCGACTGTTAACAGTGTCTATGTTTGCATAACAGTCACTTGTAAACAGTGTCTATGTTTGTATAACATGCAGTTACCTGTAAACAGTGGCCATGTTTGCATAGCTGTCACCTGTAAACAATGTCCATGTTTGTATAAAACTCACTTTTAAACAGTGTTCATGTTTGTTTAACAATCACCTGTAAACAGTGTCCATGTTTGTATAACAGTCACCTGTAAACAGTGTCCATGTTTGTATAAAACTCACTTGTAAACAGTGTCCATGTTTGTATAACAATCACCTGTAAACAGTGTCCATGTTTGTACAACAATCACCTGTAAACAGTGTCCATGTTTGTATAACAGTCACCTGTAAACAGTGTCCATGTTTGTATAACAATCACCTGTAAACAGTGTCCATGTTTGTATAACAGTCACCTGTAACCAGTGTCCATGTTTGTATAAAACTCACTTTTAAACAGTGTCCATGTTTGTATAACAATCATCTGCATACAGTGTCCATGTTTGTATAAAAGTCACCTGTAAACATTGTCCATGTTTGTACAACAGTCACCTGTAAACAGTGTCCATGTTTGTTTAAAAGTCACCTGTAAACAGTGTCCATGTTTGTAAAACAATCACCTGTAAACAGTGTCCATGTTTGTACAACAGTCACCTGTAAACAGTGTCCATGTTTGTATAACAATCACCTGTTAACAGTGTCCATGTCTGTATAAAAGTCACCTGTAAACAGTGTCCATGTTTGTTTAACAATCAAATGTTTGTATAACAATCACCCGTAAACAGTGTCCATGTTTGTATAACAATCACCTGTAAACAGTGTCCATGTTTGTACAACAGTCACCTGTAAACAGTGTCCATGTTTGTATAAAAGTCACCTGTAAACAGTGTCCATGTTTGTAAAACAATCACCTGTAAACAGTGTCTATGTTTGTATAACAGTCACCCGTAAACAGTGTCCATGTTTGTATAACAGTCACCTGTTAACAGTGTCCATGTTTGTATAACAATCACCTGTAAACAGTGTCCATGTTTGTATAACAGTCACCTGTAAACAGTGTCCATGTTTGTATAACAATCAAATGTAAACATTGTCCATGTTTGTACAACAGTCACCTGTAAACAGTGTCCATGTTTGTATAACAGTCACCTGTAAACAGTGTCCATGTGTGTATAACAATCACCTGTAAACAGTGTCCATGTTTGTATAACAATCAAATGTAAACATTGTCCATGTTTGTACAACAGTCACCTGTAAACAGTGTCCTTGTTTGTATTACAGTCACCTGTAAACAGTGTCCATGTGTGTATAACAATCACCTGTAAACAGTGTCCATGTTTGTATAACAATCAAATGTAAACATTGTCCATGTTTGTACAACAGTCACCTGTAAACAGTGTCCTTGTTTGTATTACAGTCACCTGTAAACAGTGTCCATGTTTGTATAACAGTCACCTGTATACAGTGTCCATGTTTGTATAAAAGTCACCTGTAAACAGTGTCCATGTTTGTATAAAACTCACTTGTAAACAGTGTCCATGTTTGTAAAACAGTCGACTGTTAACAGTGTCTATGTTTGCATAACAGTCACTTGTAAACAGTGTCTATGTTTGTATAACATGCAGTTACCTGTAAACAGTGGCCATGTTTGCATAGCTGTCACCTGTAAACAATGTCCATGTTTGTATAAAACTCACTTTTAAACAGTGTTCATGTTTGTTTAACAATCACCTGTAAACAGTGTCCATGTTTGTATAACAGTCACCTGTAAACAGTGTCCATGTTTGTATAAAACTCACTTGTAAACAGTGTCCATGTTTGTATAACAATCACCTGTAAACAGTGTCCATGTTTGTACAACAATCACCTGTAAACAGTGTCCATGTTTGTATAACAGTCACCTGTAAACAGTGTCCATGTTTGTATAACAATCACCTGTAAACAGTGTCCATGTTTGTATAACAGTCACCTGTAACCAGTGTCCATGTTTGTATAAAACTCACTTTTAAACAGTGTCCATGTTTGTATAACAATCACCTGCATACAGTGTCCATGTTTGTATAAAAGTCACCTGTAAACATTGTCCATGTTTGTACAACAGTCACCTGTAAACAGTGTCCATGTTTGTTTAAAAGTCACCTGTAAACAGTGTCCATGTTTGTAAAACAATCACCTGTAAACAGTGTCCATGTTTGTACAACAGTCACCTGTAAACAGTGTCCATGTTTGTATAACAATCACCTGTTAACAGTGTCCATGTCTGTATAAAAGTCACCTGTAAACAGTGTCCATGTTTGTTTAACAATCAAATGTTTGTATAACAATCACCCGTAAACAGTGTCCATGTTTGTATAACAATCACCTGTAAACAGTGTCCATGTTTGTACAACAGTCACCTGTAAACAGTGTCCATGTTTGTATAAAAGTCACCTGTAAACAGTGTCCATGTTTGTAAAACAATCACCTGTAAACAGTGTCTATGTTTGTATAACAGTCACCCGTAAACAGTGTCCATGTTTGTATAACAGTCACCTGTTAACAGTGTCCATGTTTGTATAACAATCACCTGTAAACAGTGTCCATGTTTGTATAACAGTCACCTGTAAACAGTGTCCATGTTTGTATAACAATCAAATGTAAACATTGTCCATGTTTGTACAACAGTCACCTGTAAACAGTGTCCTTGTTTGTATAACAGTCACCTGTAAACAGTGTCCATGTTTGTATAACAGTCACCTGTAAACAGTGTCCATGTTTGTATAACAGTCACCTGTAAACAGTGTCCATGTTTGTATAACAGTCACCTGTAAACAGTGTCCATGTTTGTATAACAATCACCTGTAAACAGTGTCCTTGTTTGTATAACAGTCACCTGTAAACAGTGTCCATGTTTGTATAACAGTCACCTGTAAACAGTGTCCATGTTTGTATAACAGTCACCTGTAAACAGTGTCCATGTGTGTATAACAATCACCTGTAAACAGTGTCCATGTTTGTATAACAATCAAATGTAAACATTGTCCATGTTTGTACAACAGTCACCTGTAAACAGTGTCCTTGTTTGTATTACAGTCACCTGTAAACAGTGTCAATGTTTGTATAACAGTCACCTGTATACAGTGTCCATGTTTGTATAAAAGTCACCTGTAAACAGTGTCCATGTTTGTATAAAACTCACTTGTAAACAGTGTCCATGTTTGTAAAACAGTCGACTGTTAACAGTGTCTATGTTTGCATAACAGTCACTTGTAAACAGTGTCTATGTTTGTATAACATGCAGTTACCTGTAAACAGTGGCCATGTTTGCATAGCTGTCACCTGTAAACAATGTCCATGTTTGTATAAAACTCACTTTTAAACAGTGTTCATGTTTGTTTAACAATCACCTGTAAACAGTGTCCATGTTTGTATAACAGTCACTTGTAAACAGTGTCTATGTTTGCATAACAGTCACTTGTAAACAGTGTCTATGTTTGAATAACAGTCACTTGTAAACAGTGTCTATGTTTGTATAACAATCACCTGTAAACAGTGTCCATGTTTGTATAACAGTCACCTGTAAACAGTGTCTATGTTTGAATAACAGTCACTTGTAAACAGTGTCCATGTTTGTATAACAATCACCTGTAAACAGTGTCCATGTTTGTATAACAGTCACTTGTAAACAGTGTCTGTGTTTGTATAACAATCACCTGTAAACAGTGTCCATGTTTGTATAACAGTCACTTGTAAACAGTGTCCATGTTTGTATAACAATCACCTGTAAACAGTGTCCATGTTTGTATAAAAGTCACCTGTAAACAGTGTCCATGTTTGTATAACAATCACCTGTAAACAGTGTCTATGTTTGAATAACAGTCACTTGTAAACAGTGTCTATGTTTGTATAACAGTCACCTGTAAACAGTGGCCATGTTTGCATAGCTGTCACCTGTAAACAATGTCCATGTTTGTATAAAACTCACTTTTAAACAGTGTCCATGTTTGTATAACAATCACCTGTAAACAGTGTCCATATTGCAGCTTTTTTTTGCGCACATGTTTATTGATGTAAATATAATTTGACACAAGTTTGGACAAATGTTATATCAGAATCACATTATTTTTGCCTTTAAATTGTTTCTTTTGGTTAAAATCACTGATGTCTGTAGTGAGGCTCAAATCCTTCCATCAGTGAAATTCAAGTTTAACCTATTGCATTATACAATAGAAGTTAGCAAATCACCCCACCCACCTTTTAAACAGTGAATTAAATTGTTGTACGTAATATATTTGATCATTTAGCTGTTTTTTTCCTGACAAAGATTATATTATAACATTTAGTGATTTCAAATTATTTTTTTCACAAAATATGGTGTAGCCCAATAAAAACAATTGAATAAAATGTCAATTGCTTTTACATCATAGTAATTAAGTGTTTTTATATCAAAAGAGAAAAATATTACAGCAACTTTCTGTAATGTACAAATTTATAATATTAATGATGTGTCTCTCTTAACCTAATAATTTATATAAATGATTTTCATTATCAATGAACTGTTTCCACATGATCTGGTATAAAGAATTGTTTGTTTATGGTTACCCAACCTACCCTATTTTTAGCTCACCAGAGCACAAAGTATTCATGGTGAGCTAATTGTGATCGTGTGACGTCCGTCGTCCGTCTGTGTGTGTGTGTGTGGGGGGGGTAAATCAAGAATTCATGTCCCCACGAAATAGACATTTTTTTGGGCCCAACGAAAATACAGTATTTAGAGCTAAGATATTTGGTATGTAGCATTGTACCAAGTCTGTTAAAAGTATGGCCCCAGGGTGAAAATTAGCCCTACCCCGGGGTTCACATGATTTATATAGGCTTATATAGGAAAACATAACAATCTTATTGTCCAAAACCTCAAGGCCTAGAGCTTACATATATTGTATGTAGCATTGTCTGGTGGACATCTACCAAGTTTGTTTAAATTATTGCAGTAGGGTGGTAAAATTGGCCCCGCCCCAGGGGTCACTTGATTTTACAAAGGCTCATGATAATTTTCTCTAAGAGTCTCTGGTGAGCGAAATAGGGCCTTCATGGCCGTCTTGTTTCTATAAGATCTGAGAGATTTTACTCAAATCTAAAATAAAGTGGTTAAAGTTTAAGGGAGGTTGTGGCTTCATCCAACATTTCAAAGGTGTCATGAGAAATAGAGAAACTCGGGTCACTGTCCGGTGAGAACAATGTTATCAGGCGAGGTGATATCGTCCAGGGTGGCGAGCTTTAGCGAGTCACCCTGGACGATATCGCCGAGTCTGATAACATTGTTCTCACCGGACAGTGACCCGAGTTTCTATTTATCATGTAACTCAGTTTTCGGAGCATAATTTAGTGTCATTTCACCTAAAATTTAGCGTTTAATTCGCTAGTGTGATGATAACGGTCACCCGGCAAATCACACTTTAAACAGTCAACATCCGCAGATAAATAGTTCACTACAATTGGGCGAAATAATAAAAAAAAACTCCCATGGATCACAAAATTTAATTTCACATTAAAGAAATCATTTGTTAACAATTACAAATTTGGTGAAAAATATTCAAAACAACAATTGAATACACAAAAACATACGCGCATTAATTTAAATAGTCGAGTGGGCGGAGCCAAAAAGTGTTCTCATGCTACTATAGCATCCTATTGACCTGAGAACACATAATGTTCTCAGGTCATGTGTTATCAGGCAGTTACCATGGCAGTTGCATGATAAATAGCATAATACATCGAAGTTAGGCAGTTTAATCTGTATATTTATTGTTATATGGTACTATAGTTATATACATTATACTGTTTACAGTAGTTAAATATTTTTCTCATTATCTCAGGATATATGGTCATAATTACACACACAGATTTAACACACCCTTTGCAGGCATGTAGAAAGCAATTTCAGATTGGGGTTAGGATTTTGTCTGACAACAGAAAAAGAATAAGTTATAGCCCTTTCTAATTACCATTATGTAATAGGGGGAGGAAAATAATGTACCTGATGCAAGGCTCAAATCCGCAACCTCCTGCTTGCAAGTCAGATGCTCTACCAACTGAGCTGATCTGGCAGGTGAATATCCCAGTCAATTTATAAATACAATATACAACACTGCCACATCCCTCCTTCCTTTTTATTCAAAGTAATTTATCGCAACAACCACAGATTCTTTAGACTAACCCAGCCTTTGCTTCACCCTAGCTCTTGGATTCCAGGCTAGTCACACACAGCATCAAATGTAATAGGAGGAGGAAAATAATGATGTGGGGATCAAACTTGCAACCTCCTGTTTGTTAGTCAGATGCTCTACCAACTGAACTGAACGGGCTGGTGAATATCCCAGCCAATTTATAAATACGAAATTTAATACTGTAATATTATAACACATTGCTACAATTACATTCTAAATTATCAGGGGTAGGGCTTATATTAGATGAGTGGTGTTAGAATTGGTTTTAGCTCCTTTAAATTACCAATATATCCAAAATTATAGGGCGCTAAGTCCCTCCCCCTTGTCTCCCCAGTTCCTACGGCCCTGTTTTACTGTTAATCATTCTGTTTACATTATCATCAAATCTATGTGTCATATTTAAAATGGTTCAGTGCTTTTCTATCTCCCAACTTGTCAACTTGTTTTTACCATGAAATTCATGCTTTTTGAAAAAGTGAACACATTTTTGTGAGGAGAACCAGTTTTATAGCAGACAGCCACATGGTAAGTTGATATTTTTTTATCTTCGAGAGTTTCAATTATTTTAGACAATTTAGATATAACCGTTTAATTTTACCATTCTTTCTTCAAAAAAGAGGGTGCATTACTATGATATTTTATTATTTTATTTTCTTCTATTTCATTACTAGGGTGATATTGTATTATCTGCTAGGTGTGGTCATTTATAGAAATAATGGTGAATTACCTTTTTTTATTTCATTTTTAGGTTCTTGTTTTATTGTTATTTTACTTGTTTTATAAGGTTGGTTCTAAAGTCAGTACATTTTTGGGGTTTAAGGGGAAGGTGGCAAGTCCTTTCTTGGGGGGGATGGGGGGGATGTCAGATTAGAGAAAGTTGTGGAGAGGCACACAGTAATTAGATATTATTTCTTATTATTGATGAAAATTGAACGGTATCACACTCAGCCATTCATTATCTATCAAATTTATTTAAAGGTAAATAATCTATTGTCATGTACTATATTTACGATATGCTTAAATAGTTACTGATTTTCATCTATACAGGCATATAAGGAGACCCAGGCAGTTATTCCAATTTCAGGCAGTACATGTACATGTAGCTGCTATTTTAAGTAGATTTGTTGTTAGACTGACTGTGTTGTGTAAGACAATAGAATATCAATATGAATGTCTGAATTTAATTTTTGAAATCTTACTTGTTAACATGACACTGATTGGTTGAATTATTTAGTTGGCCTTTAATAGACCACTGATATCAATGTTTACTTTATTCTTGTAGCTGGTAGCAACAACAACAGTCAGCAATTCTAGGAATGGTACATATGAATGAATAGATGATCGATGCCTGTACACTGGCCTAAAGTAGGTGATAAACTTTCTATAAGTCTTACAATGATCTAACTTTGCACAACTGCAAAACTTTGTATTCAACAGAATTTTAGTTCAGATAACCCATTTTCCTAGATTCTGTACCATTACTTACCTTATATTATAGCAGTGGGAGGATAACACCTCATAATTTCCTGGATTCTGTATCAAGGCTTACCTTGTTCGCCGCATGCAGCAGACAAATTCTCTGCATAACACATACATAAGACACAAAATAAGATTCCCAAGCTACCAACCATATTTTTAATAAGCATGTAGCTTGGAACAATTAATTTTTTAGGCCTTACAATATTTACTCTGGAATGTGATTTTGCTTAATTATGGAAAAAAAATTCATCATGATATCAACAGTATTATGATATATCTTGTTTACTCTTTCTGATAAACATTTAGATTTCCATAAATAATTACATATCTAGTTAGGTGGTGATTGTTGTTGTACGGCGTACACTCTGGAATGCTTATTTTTAAGTGGCAATGCAAAATCGCAACTTCTTGCACCGAAGCAGATTACTGACAGTGCCCGAAATATCCGCAATGGTCATCACGTGATAAGTGGCAATGCAAAATCGCAACTTCTTGCACCGAAGCAGATTACTGACAGTGCCCGAAATATCCGCAATGGTCATCACATGATATAAACAAAACAGAAATAGAGCGAGGTCACGTGTTACTCACACCACCTATAGCTAGTGTTAGCTTGATGACGCAGTCACTATTTATAGTCTAAGAATGGAGCGAGCTCGATAAACAACAACGGGAATGAATCTGCCCATCTGTCAATAAACGAACCGAATCCAATCCTACTATAGTAAACAAACATGGCGTTGAATTTAGTACACTATCAAGCATTGTGTTATATTACTGAGGATGAAGCAAAACTACTTTTTAAGTGGTGTTCATGTGTACATACAGACTGTGTATTATTCAAGTTGTTAATCAGACTCACTAATAGTCTCAATGATCACGTGACATTCACTGAATACTAGTAGCTGTTTCATATCGTTGTCGTCTCGTCAATGTCAATCACCTATAAATTACTAGAAACTATGGTGGCTGATTTCTGCCATTTCATATCTTCGTGTGTTCGCCCCTAGAAGTCGAAGCACGACGACACGAACACACGACAAATTGCTCATTTATCATGTCTTCGCCTTCGACCTTAGAGGGCGAATATACGAACACGAAATATTGAAGGCGAAATAACGATATTTTGATAGGTGAACTAACGAAATATTTTCTTGTATAGTTTTGTGTCGGCGGGTATGAAATCTTCGTATCGGTGCCCTATATTCGTCGTGTGTTCGTGTCTTCGCCTTGACAGGCGAAAGGCGAAGACACGACAATAGGCTCATTATCGTGTCTTTGTGTAGTCGTGCTTCGCCCCGAAGGACGAACACACGAACACACGATAATTTGCGATGTTTCGTGTCGTCGTGTCTTCGCCTTCCAGTAGACATGCGCAGAACCATAAATCTGGTCCACCGTGTAATAGTTTTGCAATTCAATACTATCTGTAATGGTTCTGCGCATGTTTACCGGAAGGCGAAGACACGACGACACGAAACCTTGCACATTATCGTGCGTTCGTGTCTTTGTCCTTCGTGTCCTCGCCAATACGACGATTTCATACCCGCCGACACGAAACTCTACAAGAGTAGATTTCGTGTGTTCGCCAATCAAAATTTCGTTATTTCGCCTTCAATATTTCGTGTCTTCGTGTGTTCGCCCTCTAAGGTCAAAGGCGAAGACACGACAAATGATCAATTTATCATGTGTTCGTGTCAGCGTGCTTGGGCTTTTGGGGGCGAACACACGAAGATATGAAATGGCAGAAATCAGCCACCATAAGAAACGTGTCAATATTTCAATAAAAGTGGTTTCAGTTGACTGAGAATTTGACTCTGCCTGGTGCGCTACAACGAGAACTAGTTCAGTATTTTTATGGGCACTTCGACATTAAGGCAGGTCCGAACGACAAGCAATAGCTTACTGGTCCAGTCTAGTGCATCTTGCTATTTGGTAGCCCGAATGGTCGTGCTCTTGAAAATGCAGCCGAAACTCTTTATATCAAAGGACTTAGGAAAATTTTTCGATCTAAATGAACTTCGATGTATAAATTATTAGAGAAATTTGCTGTGTTTATTACATTTTGGAGCGATCGTCGGTGTGTTGTAATAATCATTTAATCGTGTTATAAGATACGGAACACGGTATTTATACGTTTCGATGTATTTATTTTAGCAACATGTCGCAAATAAACAAAACATTATAAACATATTCACACAGACTAATTTTATCGCGGGCGTGGAAACTGACTTGTTTACGCAATTGTCATTAATTAAATATCGATTTCGGAGCTCAATACAAAAAATGTCCGATCAGGTGAGAAATGATGACTTAATTGGTTCAACATAGACGGTCACTTTATGGTTCGATATAGATGGTCACTTTACAGTTGAAAATCTATGTTTAGGACCGTTATACCAGGTTTTTACGACAATGTACCCTCAGACAACGGAGTATATTATTTTTGGAGACTTTATTTAAATATTTTAAATGCATTCCAGCAGATATTGCAACGTCTGATACATCGAGGTGATAGTTTCCCCTGATTTTAATGTTAGGGTGGAAACAGGGACTACATATAGAGTACCTCGTGAACTGTAGAACCATATGACCAGATTCATGAGATTCATGAAACATCAACGGCTTGTATTTATGATGGAGTAGATGATCACTTTAGTTTCGGGATCAGTTAAGTCAAAATAACAAATTCGTTTGATCTGAAACTTCAAAAATGTTACATAGGCCACATTCTAGTATTGAATTGCCGGATGCGATTTTGCGCCGTACAAACATTTAACTTGTTATTTATAATGGTATGAATTTATACTGATGGTTGACTTTATACATTCACACCTGTGTACAAAGACTACCCTCAGAAACTGTGGCCTTTATTTACAGAGGCCATTTTATTCTAAAAATGAATAACGCAGTGTGGCCTTTATAAAGATGTGGCCTCATACAAAGATTTGACTGTATTTAATGTAGCCCATGACGTCTGTATTAATGTGTGTCTCGAAGATTCTTATTTGACTACTAAATTTGCAGCATTATTTCTCTATAGAAAAAGCGACAGTTTGTTAGTTATGAAGATCTTGTTAAACATGAAGTGGACTTGTACCGTTACCAATATCTATGGAAGCCATACTAGCTTGTTCTAATTGTTGATTGGAAGGATTCCACTACATTCTATTGAAGGTAATAAACTAGATGAAACATGTGCCAAAAATTAGATATTGAAAACATTTATGAAATACTTGAGCTGACATCAGTCTACTATGATTTAAGTACCAGTCTTTGATGTAACTAGAATTTTAGAACCATTCTTTGATAAAACTAGAATTTTAGAACTATCAGTCTTTGATATAACAAAGAATGGGAACCAGTCTTTGATACAGTTAAGATTTGGGAACCAGTCTTTGATATGACAGAGATTTGGGAATCAGTCTTGGTGTGCTGGTCTTCTATTATTAGGAGATCCGAAGTAGTAACCAATGAGTGGATAGAGTTTGCTGACTGGTTTTCATATTCTATATTTATCATCATAGCATCAGTGTAGATTTCATATGTTCATATGACTACCACGTAATGATTGACTGGTTGCTTACAAGTTTTACTGTGTTTTTAATAAGATTTACTGATTGTTTATTAGTTTTACTGCTTGTTTGAGATTTGCTGATTGTTTATTAGTTTTACTGTGTTTTAATAAGATTAACTGATTGTTTATAAGATTAACTGCTTTTTCACCTTTTATTTATTGTCTGTCTATATTCCAGAATCCACATAAACCAAGAAATAAATTCAGCAGAATCCAAGAAAATCTTCTGACCTTAATGGTAAGTAAATCATACATGTCTTATCATCTGAATTTTGATGAGTTTTATATTGGCAGTCATTTATTAGTTCATGGTAGATATCTATCTTGACATTGTTATCTGACTGTATTTAAGCCATATAAAACCATCAAAAGATATTTTTTGTCATAACACTGTTGATGCATGGAACAAAAGTATTTTTTAATTATTTTCCAGAAGCCAAAGATTGATTATTGAAAAATGTCTTACAAACACACACTTAACAGTCTAATAAACAATCATACAGTCCGACAAACACACGTACAGTCTGACAAACACGCGTACAGTCAAACAAAGACACATACAGTCTTACAAAGACACATACAGTCTGACAAACACGCGTACAGTCCGACAAACACGCATACAGTCTGACAAACATGCGTTCAGTCCTAAAAACACACATACAGTCTAACAAACATGCGTACAGTCTGACAAACACACATACAGTCTAACAAACACGTGTACAGTCTGACAAACACGCGTACAGTCTGACAAACACACATACAGTCTAACAAACACGCGTACAGTCTGACAAACACGCGTACAGTCTGACAAACACGCATACAGTCTGACAAACACGCGTACAGTCTGACAAACATACATACAGTCTAACAAAGACACATACAGTCTGACAAACACACATACAGTCTAACAAAGACACATACAGTCTTACAAAGACACATACAGTCTGACAAACACGCGTACAGTCCGACAAACACGCATACAGTCTGACAAACACGCGTTCAGTCCGACAAACACACATACAGTCTAACAAATACACATACAGTCTGACAAATACACATACAGTCTGACAAACACACATACAGTCTAACAAACACACATACAGTCTGACAAACACACATACAGTCTAATAAAGACACATACAGTCTTACAAAGACACATACAGTCTGACAAACACGCGTACAGTCCGACAAACACGCATACAGTCTGACAAACACGCGTTCAGTCCGACAAACACACATACAGTCTAACAAAGACACATACAGTCTAACAAAGACACATACAGTCTGACAAACACGCATACAGTCCGACAAACACGCATACAGTCTAACAAACACACATACAGTCTAACAAACACACATACAGTCTAACAAATACACATACAGTCTAACAAACACACATACAGTCTAACAAACACACATACAGTCTGACAAATACACATACAGTCTGACAAATACACATGCAGTCTGACAAAAACACATACAGTCTGACAAACACACATACAGTCTAACAAACACACATACAGTCTGACAAATACATATACAGTCTGACAAATACACATGCAGTCTGACAAACACACATACAGTCTAACAAAAACACATACAGTCTGACAAACACACATACAGTCTGACAAACACACATACAGTCTAACAAACACACATACAGTCTGACAAACACACATACAGTCTGACAAATACACGTACAGTCTGACAAATACACATACAGTCTGACAAACACAAATACAGTCTAACAAACACACATACAGTCTAACAAATACACATACAGTCTAACAAACAAACATACAGTCTGACAAACACACATACAGTCTGACAAACACACATACAGTCTGACAATCACATAATTAGTCTAACAAACAAACACAGTATGACAAACACACATATTGTATATCCACTTCCAATTTAGTTTGGTTGTTATTACATGCTTTTTGCGCAGTTCTGGGACTTTGTCAATTTTTCTATATGGAATATTTAGGTAATTTTGTATACTTTAAACTTGCGAAATGGGTTTGAACACAGCATCTTGTTGTATTTCTTCTTTTCTAACTTTTACATTATGTTAGAAAAGTTGATAATAACTGGCAAGATGTCAAAAAAGGAAGAAGAAAAGGCATTTTGTAGATCTGCATGAATTATTTCTGTTATGTTTTGTAGGTGGTGGAGGATAGATCTACAAAATCTGTCCACAGGACACAGGAATACAAACAACTAAGTTACTTATGGAAATGTAACAAAAATTAAATCATGTAAGATTTGAGAAATATCTTTTTTTAGAAAATTTTGGTGTCGTCTCTTCTTTCATTCAACTCCATGGTCGAGTGGTTAAGATCACTAACTTCAAATCACTGTAACCTCTCACTGATAGTCATGGGTTCGAGCCCAGCTACCAGCCATGTCTCTTTATGTGAGAAAGTAGGCAGTTGCTTAAGGAAGATGGGAGACAAGTACTGGTTCTTTCCAGGAACGATGGTTAGGTGAACTGGGAATGCCCTAAGCTACAATGTATGTATGTATGTTTATTTTATGTGTGTAGTTATGTATGTATGTTATATTTTATATGTGTAGCTATGTATATATATAATGTATATATATTTTATATGTATAGCTACAATGTATGTATGTATGCTTATTTTATGTGTGTAGTTATGTATGTATGTTATATTTTATATGTGTAGCTATGTATATATATTATGTATATATATTTTATATGTATAGCTACAATGTATGTATGTATGTTTATTTTATGTGTGTAGTTATGTATGTATGTTATATTTTATATGTGTAGCTGTGTATGTAATGTTTTATATGCATAGCTTTGTATTACTGTAATGTTCATATGTGTAGCTATGCATGTATGTTATATTTTATATGTGTAGTTATGTATGTATGTTATATTTTATATGTGTATGTGTAGCTATGTATGTATGTTATATCTTATTTAGGTAGCTATGTATTACTGTAATGTTCATATGTGTAGCTATGCATGTATGTTATATTTTATATGTGTAGTTATGTATGTATGTTATATTTTATATGTGTATGTGTAGCTATGTATGTATGTTATATCTTATTTAGGTAGCTATGTATGTCTGTAATGTTCATATGTGTAGCTATGCATGTATGTTATATTTTATTTGGTAACTATGTATGCTTTGAGTTATGTTATATATTTATATATGTGTAGCTATGTATGTATGTGATGTTCATATATGTATATATGTTATATATTATATGTGTAGTTTTGTATGTATGTTATATTTTATATGTGTAGCTATGTATGTATCCTATATTTTATATGTGTAGCTATGTATCTTTGTCATGTTTTTTTGTAGCTGTGTATGTATGCTACAATTTATATATACATATGTTCCTGTGGGGGGGGGTGTAGCTATGTATTTATGTTATGCTTTATATGTGTAGCTATGCATGTATGTTAATTATGTTGTCATATGAGTTTGCTTTGCTGTGCTTGATTCACTTAATATATTGAAAACATTTCTACTTTCAAGTATTTTATCATTAACAAACATCTATTGAAAATGACTTATAATTTCTAATGTCATTAAAACAAAGAAACAAAAACAAAGTTCTGTTGTGTTGTAGATACCTGTTTGAAGTTATTTCTGTTTATTTTGTATCTGATGTTTTTGTAGGTGATATAATCTTGGATGTAGATAATGTGTGAAATCCCTCAACACAGCAATGGAATACAAATAACTAGGTTAGAGAAATATCTTCTATTATAAAGACAACTTTTGTAATCACCTTTTAGTTCAATCATTCTGTTTCATTGATAAATGGATTTGTATTTGAGAGAAAGAATCTCTTCATATTAGTTTAATTAAAATATAACTTGTTTGAGCACATTTTATATGCAAAGAACAATGCAGACATGTAAATTGTCATAAACATTCTGTGAAAACAGAAAATGTTACAATTAACTTTAAGTTATATACACTCATGTCACCATGACTATATTGCTTGAAAAGCATGTCATCGGGGGCGTATACGTTTATTTAATGCAAGGTCTTGTGAGATCAGGTCCTTTTTTATGACTTCATGTTTATAATTATTACATTGTAGATTTCTACCCCTGGTGTTGGATTGTATTCAAGTATTTGTCATGAGAATCATCATTTAGACCAGAGAGTTTGTGCATTAATTATTTCAGCGTCGTGAATTACTTCTGTAAATAGACCAGAGACATTGTGCATTTCATATCCAGTATTGTATGATGAGTGTTCATAATTACTGACAATGTGGAAACAAGTTTTGTCTTCAGCTTTACTTGTGTAAATAAACTTCTAGTCACGCTTTTTGTTTGTCATTTTATGACAGGATGAACGAGAAAAAGAATAATTTAATACAACTTTATTTCTATCAATATAGAGTCAAGTATGATACAATTGAAATATCACAACTACAAAGTTTTTGTTTGTCATAGAAATTTCAGTAAAAGTGAATATAATAAAATCATAGAACAAATCACCAAGTACATTTTTATAAAATTAAACTATAGAATTAAGAAATCAACGAGAGGGAAAAAAAAAAAATTCTGCCAACAGAAACACGGCAAAATATTCATAAGTGAATACACTTTACACGGGGTACCAAATGTGTAAGGGTTACCTTATTACAATAGTAGATTGAAAAGAATCTGGAATTACAAAGCTAATATTAGAACATCAATATAAAAATCAATTATGGACGCCTACAGTTGCTATGTTTTTAAGGAGCACAAATTGACGAAAGGGAATAGATACATTTGAGAACATTGAATAACAGTCGGCATGGAGAGGAAAAATTAATATTAGAACATAGTCAACCTTAGAAAACCAAACTAGGCAGTTAGGAGCAGAAAATGGATGCCTGACACAAGTACTGTTTCCAACAATCACTTAAAAGGATCTGGAATTACTAAGCTAATATTAGAACAACAATATAAAAATCAACAGTTAACTGCCTACTTTGGTTTTCTGAATCAAATGGAGTTTTTTAAGGAGCACAAAAAGGTAATAAATAGTCAGTTGAAAACAAAGCATCTGAAAATATAGCAGACATTAGAACATCAAAGTAGCAGCACAAAATGGACACCTGACACTTGCTATGTAACCTAAATAATTCAATAATTACTGAAATTAGTTTTTAACAACAGCTTATGATGTATCAGTAGAATAATATTTGATAATTAACTATTATCTTTATTTCTCACCTGAACTATAATGTAGCCTAAACAAACATGGAGAAAAATTACAATGTGAAAGTTGAGGACTGTTAAAAATTGAATACATTATTAGGACGTAAGAAATTAATATATAAGCATCAAGTAAGCGAAGAGTCCAGTGAAGCATGTGTCCTGTAAGTCAAGTTTTCTGTGCTGCAAGTCAAGTTTTCTGTGATGTAAGTCAAGTTTTCTGTGATGTAAGTCAAGTTTTCGGTGATGTAAGTCAAGTTTTCGGTGAAGCATGTCAAGTTTTCAGTAAAAAATATGCCTTGTAAGTCAAGTATTCAGTAAAGCATCTGTCCTGTAAGTTACATGTCTTGTTAGCTACATGCCCGTAAGTCAGGTTGTCTGTGAAGCATGTGTCCTGAAAGCAAATTATCCTGTAATTAAAGTTTTCAGTGAAGCATGTGTCCCGTAAGCCAAGTATTCAGTAAAGCATGTGTACTGTAAGTCAAGTGTTCTGTAAGACATGTGTTCTGTAAGCCATATGTACTGTAAGTAAAGTTTTCTTTGAAGCATGAATCCTGTAAGTCGAGTGTTCTGAGTCATGTGTCCTGTAAGTAAGTGTTCTGTAAAGCAAGTTAACAGTAAAGCATATGTCTTGTAAGCCAAGTATTCAGTAAAGCTTGTGTCCTGTAAATCAAGTGTTTTGTAATTCAAGTTTCCTGTACATCATGTGTTCAGTAAGTCATGTGTTCTGTAAGTAGAGTGTCCTGTAAGTAGAGAGTCCTGTAAACATGGATACTGTAAATTAAGTGTCCAGTAAAGCAAGTGTTCTGTAAAGCTTATGTCTTGTAAGCCAAGTATTCAGTAAAGCTTGTGTCCTGTAAGTCAATTGTTTTGTAAAGCATGTGTCCTGTATGTAAAATGTCCAGTAAGTCAAGTTTTCTCTAATGCATGTGTCATGTTTGTAAAATGTCCTGCAAGTCAAGTTTTCTGTAAAGCATGTGTCCTGTAAGCCATGCATACTGTAAGTTAAGTGTCCTGTAAGCCAAAAGTCCAGTAAGCCAAGTGTTCTGTAAAGCAAGTTTTCAGAAAAGCATGTGTCTTGTAAGCCAAGTATTCAGTAAAGTGTGTGTCCTGTAAGTCATGTGTTCTGTAAGTTATGAGTCCTGTAAGTCCAGTGTCCTGTAAGTCAAGTTTTCAGTAAAGCATGTGTCCTGTATGTAAAATGTCCTGTAAGTCAAGTTTTCTCTAATGCATGTGTCATGTTTGTAAAATGTCCTGTAAGTCAAGTTTTCTGTAAAGCATGTGTCCTGTAAGCCATGCATACTGTAAGTTAAGTGTCCTGTAAGCCAAAAGTCCAGTAAGCCAAGTGTTCTGTAAAGCAAGTTTTCAGAAAAGCATGTGTCTTGTAAGCCAAGTATTCAGTAAAGTGTGTGTCCTGTAAGTCATGTGTTCTGTAAGTTATGAGTCCTGTAAGTCCAGTGTCCTGTAAGTCAAGTTTTCAGTAAAGCATGTGTCCTGTATGTAAAATGTCCAGTAAGTCAAGTTTTCAGTAAAGCATGTGTCTTTTATGTAAAATGTTCTGTAAGCCAAGTTCCCTGTAAGTCAAGTGCCCTGTAAGTCAAGTGTCCTGTAAGTCATGTGTCCAGTACACCATGTGTCCAGTAAGCCATGTGTTCTGTAAGTAGAATGTCCTGTAAGTCAAGTATCCTGTAAGTTAAGTGGTCAGTAAGTCAAATGTCCTGTGAGTTAAGTGCCCTGTAAGTAAAGTGTCCTGTAAGCCAAGTGTCTTAAGTGTTGAGTAAGCCAAGATTTCAGTAAGACATGTGTCCAGTGAGGCAAGTGGTTAGTAAGCCAAGTGGTCAGTAAGGCATGTGTCCAGTAAGCCAAGTGGTCAGTAAGGCATGTGTCCTGTAAGCCAAGTGGTCAGTAAGGCATCTGTCCTGTAAGCCAAGTGGTCAGTAAGTCAAGTGTCCTATGAGTCAATTGCCCTGTAAGTCAAGTGTCTTGTGAGTTAAGTGCCCTGTAAGTAAAGTGTTTTGTAAGCCATGTCTCCTGTAAGTCATGTGTTCTGTAATAAAGTTTCCTGTAAGCCATGAATTCTGTAAGTTATGTGTCCTGTAAGCCAAGTGCCCTGTAAATCAAGTGTCCTGTAAGTCAAGTGTTCAGTAAAGCATGTGCCCTGTAAGCCAAGTGTTGAGTAAGCCACGTATTCAGTAAGGCGTGTGTCCAGTGAGCCAAGTGGTTAGTAAGGCAAGTGTCCTGTAAGCCAAGGGGTCAGTAAGGCATATGTCCTGTCAGTCAAGTGGTCAGTAAGGCATGTGTCCTGTAAACCAAGTGGTCAGTAAGGTATGTGTCCTGTAAATCAAGTGATCTGTAAGCCAAGTGTCCTGCAAGCCAATTGGTCCGTAAGGCATGTGTCCTGTAAGCCAAGTGCCCTGTAAATCAAGTGTCCTGTAAGTCAAGTATCCAGTAAGCCAAGTGGTCAGTAAGGTATGTTTCCTGTAAGCCAAGTGCCCTGTAAGCCAGGTGGTCAATAAGGCATGTGTCCTGTAAGCCAAGTGCCTTGTAAATCAAGTGTCCTGTAAGCCAAGTGTCCTGCAATCCAAATGGTCAGTAAGGCATGTGTCCTGTAAGCCAAGAGCCCTGTAAGCCAAGTGGTCAGTAAGGTATGTGTCCTGTAAGCCAAGTGGTCAGTAAGTCAAGTGTCCTATGAGTCAATTGCCCTGTAAGTCAAGTGTCTTGTAAGCCATGTCTCCTGTAAGTCATGTGTTCTGTAATAAAGTTTCCTGTAAGCCATGAATTCTGTAAGTTATGTGTCCTGTAAGCCAAGTGCCCTGTAAATCAAGTGTCCTGTAAGTCAAGTGTTCAGTAAAGCATGTGCCCTGTAAGCCAAGTGTTGAGTAAGCCAAGTATTCAGAAAGGCGTGTGCAGTGAGCCAAGTTGTTAGTAAGGTATGTGTCCTGTAAGCCAAGTGCCCTGTAAACCAAGTGGTCAGTAAGGCATGTGTCCTGTAAGCCAAGTGCCCTGTAAGCCAGGTGGTCAATAAGGCATGTGTCCTGTAAGCCAAGTGCCTTGTAAATCAAGTGTCCTGTAAGCCAAGTGTCCTGCAAGCCAAGTGGTCAGTAAGGCATGTGTCCTGTAAGCCAAGTGACCTGTAAGCCAAGTGGTCAGTAAGGCATGTGTCCTGTAAGCCAAGTGGTCAGTAAGGTATGTGTCCTGTAAATCAAGTGTCCTGTAAGCCAAGTGTCCTGCAAGCCAATTGGTCAGTAAGGCATGTGTCATGTAAGCCTGAAAATCAAGTGTCCTGTAAGTCAAGTATCCAGTAAGCCAAGTGGTCATTATATTCTAAGTAAGTTTTAAACGTGATGTTTACACGAATTTAATTCTTCATTAAACGCTAGTAAATTTCAAATAAATGAAGAAATGTAAATTTGAAGTTTAAGTGTCATTATATTCTTAAGTAAGTTTTAAACGTAATGTTTACACAAATTTAATTCTTCATTAAACGCTAGTAAATTTCAAATCAACAGAAAAATGTAAAATTTGAAATTTAAGTGTCATTATATTCTAAGTAAGTTTTAAACGTGATGTTTACACGAATTTAGTTCTTCATTAAACGCTAGTAAATTTCAAATCAACAGAAAAATGTAAATTTGAAGTTTAAGTGTCATTATATTCTAAGTAAGTTTTAAACGTGACGTTTACACGAATTTAATTCTTCATTAAACGCTAGTAAATTTCAAATAAATGAAGAAATGTAAATTTGAAGTTTAAGTGTCATTATATATTCTAAGTAAATTTTAAACGTGATGTTTACACGAATTTAATTCTTCATTAAACGCTAAGTAAATTTCAAATAAACGAAGAAATGTAAATTTGAAGTTTAAGTGTCATTATATTCTAAGTAAATTTTAAACATGATGCTTACACGAATTTAATTCTTCATTAAACGCTAAGTGAATTTCAAATAAACGAAGAAATGTAAATTTGAAGTTTAAGTGTCATTATATTCTAAGTAAATTTTAAACATGATGTTTACACGAGTTTAATTCTTCATTAAACGCTAAGTAAATTTCAAATAAACGAAGAAATGTAAATTTGGAGTTTAAGTGTCATTATATTCTAAGTAAATTTTAAACGTGAAGTTTATAGAAATATAATTTTTCACTAAACTTCCGTAAACGCGTTTTTTCGAGCAGTGAGAGTTGCCAATGTAATATCTTGATAGTCGTATAATGCAAGACATTTCTTAGTCTATGAGACCATAGATAAGTGACTGTCAGATGCATAGTTATATACAATTAACTAGTCACTTACCCTGTTTTACGCACTTAGTCAGTGATAGGCCTTTTATATAACTGACTAAGTTATGTAAAACACTAAGCCAGTCAATTACCTTATCATATACACACTGTCAGTGACTGGCTAATTGTATGTTAATAAATGCATGTTAACTAGTGTATATAACTTGGTGACTTGTTAATTGTATGTTACTTAGTGTATATAACTTGGCGACAGCCTTATTGTATGTTATTTAGTGTATATAAACTTGGTGACTGGCTAATTGTATGTTAATTAGTGTATATTAGTTAGTGTATGTAATTTGGTAACTGGATAATTGTGTTTTAAATAGTGTATGTTAATTAGTGTATATATAAACTTGGTGACTGGCTAATTGTATGTTAATTAGTGTATGTTAATTAGTGTATGTAATTTGGTGACTGGCTAATTATATGTTAATTAGTGTATGTTAATTAGTGTATGTAATTTGGTGACTGGCTAATTATATGTTAATTAGTGTATGTTAATTAGTGTATGTAATTTGGTGATTGGCTAATTATATGTTAATTAGTGTATGTTAATTAGTGTATGTAATTTGGTGACTGGCTAATTATATGTTAATTAGTGTATGTTAATTAGTGCATGTTACTTAGTGTATATAATTTGTAGGTAACAGTACTATTATCGTGCAATTTTATTAATCTGTCAAAACTGCATAACTTCATGGTCGATGCAAGTGTTTATTTTTTTCTTCGATTTTGTAAGCTATGTGATAATCTTTGTTTTTGGTTGCTACATATTAAAATAAAACTTTTAATAAAATGGAACATTCCCTAGCCATGAAATTAAAACAGAAACTATCAAATGTGGTATAAATACATTCAGCGATCACGTAATTATTCAGCTTTGACAGTTTAATGAAATCACATTATATACTTAATGTCTATATCAAGGTAAGTGACTGGCTAACTGTATGTTGCTTAATGTTATGTATTGACAAACACTGAACTGAAACAAGTGATCACTCTCAGATAAAACGCAAGCATGGTCCTGCTTTTATGAGGATCCATCAGCTGACAGACATTCTAGTTCAAGCACACACATGAATTTAACAAATAAGTGAGCCAGTATAAAACATAATTGAAATATATATGCAAAGTAACAATAATACAATCTAAGCTAAGGCATGTCTATGAAACTAGAATTAGGATTTGTGTACATACCCTCTGGTAGGCATCTGATCCATACAGGAGCATCATGGGAAAACCATATCACCACAGCATCATACAGATGACACATCTAGTCAATGAGTGATATCCAAGTTCTCTGTACCATGCTACAAATAGAACATTTCCTGTATTAATTGAATTAATAACTTGGTATATCTATTCACAAAAGAGCTTAACAGACAAACTAAGTTAATAAGAGGCGGACTAATTACAGTCAAACCTGTGTTAGGGGGACACCTCTGAATAAAGGCCATTCTTTACCTAGATTATGTAACAAACTTGATTGGAATGAAATCACCTGGCTGAGTATTTAAGTGTCTTACTGGGTATAAAAGGTAAAGGTTTTGGTTACCCTATTGTTGGCTTATGAGACACCTATCTTATATTCGCACAGTACCTCCCGCATCCCTTCTCCTTTTCCGGGTGTTTGGCTGAGATGGGCCTACAGTAACCATTATTTAACGTATTAAAATGTTTAGGTCAAAGTATGTGGTGCCTGACTAGTTATTTAATGTATTAATTAAGTATGTGGTGCCTGGCTAGTTATTTATTGGACTAACTAAGTATGTGGTGCCTGGCTATAGTTATTTAATGGACTAACTAAGTATGTGGTGTCTTGCTAGTTATTTAATTGACTAACTAAGTATGTGGTGCCTGACTAGTTATTTAATGTATTAATTAAGTATGTGGTGCCTGACTAGTTATTTAATGTATTAATTAAGTATGTGGTGCCTGGCTAGTTATTTAATGGACTTAATAAGTATGTGGTGTCTGGCTAGTTATACCCCCAGATATGAAATATATGGGGGCTATATTGGATTCACGCTTGACGGTCGGTCGGTCGGTCGGTCGGCCGGTCGGTTGGCCGGCCGGCCGGTCGGTCGGTCGGTCGGTCGGTCGGTCGGTCGGTCCGTGCGTCTGTAGACACAATTTGTCCGGAGATTTTCTCAGCAACTACTTACAGGATTTCAATGAAACTTCACAGAAGTGATCAGTAGTAAGTCTAGTTGTGCATGCTTAAAGCATTTTTCGTTCGGATTAATTTATGCTGAGTTATACCCCTTTGTTGTTTTTATTCAGTATATACAATAGGCAAATTTTGTCCGGACAATTTCTCAGCAATTACTCACAGGATCTCAATGAAACTTCACAGAAGTGATTAGTAGTAAGCCTAGTTGTGCATGCTTAAAGCAATTTTCGTTCAGATTAATTATCACTGAGTTATACCCCTTTGTTGTTTTTATACAGTATATACAAAGGCAAATTTTGTCCGGACAATTTCTCAGCAACTACTCACAGGATCTCAATGAAACTTCACAGAAGTGATCAGTAGTAAGCCTAGTTGTGCATGCTTAAAGCATTTTTTGTTCGGATCAATTTTCACTGAGTTATAGCCCTTTGTTTTTTTCTACAGTATATACAATAGGCAATTTTGTCCTGACTATTTCTCATTGACTACTGCCAGGAATTCAGCAAAACTTCTCAGAAGTGATAAGTAGTTAGCCTAGTTGTGCATCCATTAGGCTTGTCTTGGTTGGTTAAATTTTCACTGAGTTATGGCCCTTTGTTGTTTTTTATACAGTGTATATACAATATCTCAGTAACTACTCATAGGAATTCAATGAAACTTCACAGAAGTTATAAAAAGTAAGCCAAGTTGTGCATGCAATAACCAGGTTTCGTTTGGATTAATTTTCACTGAGTTATGGCCCTTTGTTTTATACAATTAGGCAAATTTTGCCCGTACCATTTCTCAGCAACTACATGCAGGAATTCAGTGAAACTTCTTAGAAGTGATAAGTAGTTTGCATGTTGTTGTGCATGTCCACAATAGGTTTTGTCCAAGTAAATTTTAATGAGTTATGGCCCTTTGTTATTTTTTATATAATGTATATTTAGAAACTGGTCAGGATATATCTAAGCAACAATTTGCAGGTATTAAAAAAATGAAAATGCATTATATTTCCCTCTGTAAAATGTAACAATAACTGTGTCAAGGCCTCAGCTGGGGGTATTCATCACCTTTAGTGATAGTTCTAGTTATTTAATGGACTAACTAAGTATGTGGTGCCTGACTAGTTATTTAATGTATTAATTAAGTATGTGGTGCCTTGCTAGTTATTTAATGGACTAACTAAGTATGTGGTGCCTGGCTAGTTATTTAATGGACTAACTAAGTATGTGGTGTCTGGCTAGTTATTTAATGGACTAACTAAGTATGTGGTGCCTGGCTAGTTATTTAATGGACTAACTAAGTATGTGGTGTCTGGCTAGTTATTTAATGGACTAACTAAGTATGTGGTGTCTGGCTTGTTATTTAATGGACTAACTAAGTATGTGGTGCCTGACTAGTTATTTAATGTATTAATTAAGTGTGTGGTGTCTGGCTAGTTACTTAATTGACTAACTAAGTATGTGGTGTCTGGCTAGTTATTTAATGGACTAACTAAGTATGTGGTGCCTGACTAGTTATTTAATGTATTAATTAAGTGTGTGGTGTCTGGCTAGTTATTTAATGGACTAACGAAGTATGTGGTGCCTGGCTAGTTATTTAATGGACTAACTAAGTATGTGGTGTCTGGCTAGTTATTTAATGGACTAACTAAGTATGTGGTGTCTGGCTAGTTATTTAATGGACTTACTAAGTATGTGGTGCCTGGCTAGTTATTTAATGGACTAACTAAGTATGTGGTGCCTGGCTAGTTATTTAATGGACTAACTAAGTATGTGGTGCCTGGCTAGTTATTTAATGGACTTACTAAGTATGTGGTGCCTGGCTAGTTATTTAATGGACTAACTAAGTATGTGGTGTCTGGCTAGTTATTTAATGGACTAACTAAGTATGTGGTGTCTGGCTAGTTATTTAATGGACTTACTAAGTATGTGGTGTCTGGCTAGTTATTTAATGGACTAACTAAGTATGTGGTGCCTGCCTAGTTATTTAATGGACTTACTAAGTATGTGGTGCCTGGCTAGTTATTTAATGGACTAACTAAGTATGTGGTGCCTGGCTAGTTATTTAATGGACTAACTAAGTATGTGGTGTCTGGCTAGTTATTTAACGGACTAACTAAATATGAAAGTGTCTAACAAAGTATGCAACACTAACTACGCACATAAAAGCCTAACTTATTATGTAAGTGACTTACTTGGTCTGTAAGAGCTTGCCTTACTAATTATGTAAGTGACTAGCTAAGTAGGTAAGTGACAGGCTGAATACTAGTACATACCGGGTGTTTCATAAAATGTGATACCACAACGACTCCTTATGGGGATCCCAATTCAATTGAGTAAAATACCAATGGTATTGTGAGACGTTTTAATGAGCGTCAAAATTTGAGGAACCCAACATCATGTTTTCGTTATAAGGTCACATGCGAGAAAATTGTTTTCTAAAATGATGATGTCCAAGCAAGATGCAGAAATCAGTTAGTTTTACATTGAGAGTCTTTTTCCCAAGTCACTGCTACACGAACAATCAATAGGGATATCATAAAGATTGTGTATTTACCAAGCTTCAAATGCTTTGGTTATTAAGAGACTTAAATAACAGAAATGGGTTGTGATGGCCCTATATATCGCTCATCCATTACACTTTCGGATAATTCAATCAAAGAAAGATATTTGTCATGGTAAAGAGTTATCTATCCCAACTGTCAAGTTTGTTTTTGTTTATTTTGAGTTTTACACATCAACCAATTGGTATAACTGAACTTTTGAATTAGTTGCCCAAGTAGCTGGTGAAATAATGGTAAATTTTATTCAAAGACAAAGGGAGGTTATCTGACTATCAGTATAATACAGGCTAAAAGGGATTAATTCTTTAATCAATTTATCTAAAATTGACACATTTATGTCGGGTTTAATTTAGTCTGTCTACACATGTGCCAATATTTGAAATTCAAGGATTTTGGCCAAGATGTTGGGATAATATATTTATTCTGTACAAATATTATTAGCATTTTACACTAAGTGTATCTTGACCCTATGAGTCCAATTGATGACATAAATAAAATTTCAAACCAATCCAATCATCAGATGCGGAAAATATTCCTATCTACAATTAAGTGACCCCTGGGATAGGGTCAATTTTTAATTAAAATAAAATTGGTAAAAGGCCAAAAGTCCAATCTTTATGGTTGATTTTTAGTATTTTCCTAGATGTACAATGAAAGTGACCCCTTGGGCTGGGTCAATTTGACCCTGTTTTTTTCTTTATTTGAACAAACTTGGTAATCAAGGTCCAAATTGGCACTAATGCTACAAGTCAAATATCTAAGCTCTAGGCCATTTGGTTTATTTTTATATATTTTTTAAAGATTTTGCTATATACAATCAAGTGTCCCCATGGGCAGGCCATGGGCCCTTATTTGAACAAATTTGGTGGAGGTTTACTAGACAGTGCTGCTCACCTAACTCCAAAGCTCTAGGCATTGTTAGTTTTTGACAAGATTTTTATAGCATTTTCTTACATAAATGTAAAATCAAATGACCCTCCAGACAGGGCCAATATTGACCATTTGAACAATCTTGGTAGAGGTCTGTTAGGTAATGCTGCAGACAAAATATCTAAGCTCTAGGTATTGTAGTTTTTGAGAAGATTTTTGAACACTTTCCTGACAGAAATCTGTATAAAACAAGTATGCCTGGTTCTGGGTCAGTTTTGACCCAGGAGTCATGATTTGAACATGCTGGGTAGAGGCCCACTAGACAATGCTACACACTGAATTACAAAGCTCTAGGTCCTCTGGTTTTTTGAGAAGCTCACCTTGGTACTCTGTGTCAATTTGGAGTAAATTGTAGCCACAATTTAATTGTAGCCATTTAAGGTATTGTGAATTATGTAATTCACATGACCTGGAAGACGAATACCATGTTATATGTTAATGTCCTTTTTAAGACACATTAAGAAAACAATATATCAAGCGTTATTTTTGCATTCGTCCATATATGAACAAGTTTATTGAAATACTTAACTGCCAGAATATTAATAAATCTGTCATTATTCATTAAGAACTCTTTAGATTTAAAAAAGCATACAACAATCAATAATTAGTATTTAGTTTATCCTCATAAATAGTTAAAACTATTCACGACTAAAATTCGAAAAAATGTACCATACTATCCTTTGATGTGCTATATTATGTATGATTCGTATTACGTTGATTGTTTAATTCAGGTATATATATATTTTTATTTGATGTTTATATATGTGTATGATTTTTTTCCTGTATCATATTATTATGTACATTTGTGCACGTAATATAAAATTCTGTTCTGTTCTGTATAAGCAGGTTATTGGTTGACTGGTAAACAGATTAGGAAAACATATTCCTCATTCCCAACTGGTATTAGTTTGCTATAGATTCATTATCTTCAAGTTTAATAAATGTATAATACAATCAGTACATGTCTTTTTTTACTGATGTAATTCAATGTAATGCATTGTAATGCACCTACATTACACCTATTTTTGACATGTAATGAAAAAAAATGACTTACACATTACATTGAATTACTTGGGAAATTGTAATGCATTGCAATGCATTACAATTACATTTTTGCATTACCCCATGCCTGTACTGTATAAGTCTTTATTTCTGCGGGTGCAAAATTTGGTGCTTTTAAGATGTTCATGAATTGGCAGGTTCTATATTAATTCTGGCAGTTTCATAGCCAACCGCGAAAATTAAACCATGTCCTGCTTTATTGCGAGGTTTTATATTGGCATGGTCCAGAATTGGCGGTTCTGACCGCCAAAATAAAACAGGCGCCAATATTAAGACGTATACAGTATTGAAGCCTGTAATTTTCTGTACAAAAATTTCCATGTACATGTATCTACTTTAACCCTTTACTTCATAGCCCCCTAGTCAATATACATACTGTATACTAATAGTGGATCAGATAAACTTGGTACACTGTCTTCATACAGGTTATTGGGAAATGCTACTGATTTGACACATGTCTACTTCATCACTGGTTTATTATACTAAATATTAATCCCATCAAATTATAGTAAATATAAAAGTTGTTCATAATTTAATAACCTTTTGTATGATGTAATTTTTGTAACTGTGGGATAAATATTAAAAGAAATAAAGGGGAACAAAAATTGCAAAAAAAATCTGTAAGCATATTTTTGCCTTTTCTGATTTTTTTCTATTGACACCTGGTCATTTTATCACTTCATTGTAATGCTAAATAATGGTTTTATAATTTCTGAATTATACCAAATTGATGGTATTTAATTTATCTTACTTGCTATGCAAAAATATCTGATGTTAGGCAAATATTAAGGGCAATATAATGTGTACAAACTGACACAAGGTCCATGTTTTTTCCTTATCCTTTTTTTTAATTTGCCCTTTCTGTTTACTACAAGACATACAATAAACAAGAGGGCCAAGATGGCCCTATATCGCTCACATGACAATCACTGTTCACTCATTAAAACATTGTTTTGAACCGGTTACCTAGTTTTTGACCCCAGACGACCTATGTTCGAATTTGTCTTACATATCATTAAGACAAACAGTCTGACTAGGTTTGGTGAAGATATGATCAAAATTTGACATCTACAGTGTTAATAAGGTTTTCCTAAGATTTGACCTTGTGACCTGGTTTTTGACCCTAGGTGACCCATATTTGAACTTGTCCTTAATATCATTAAGACAAACAATCTGACAAACAATCAAAACCATGACATTTAGAGCTTTTATAAGATTTTTACCTAAGATTTGACCTTGTGACCCAGTTTTTGAACCCGGCTGACCCATGTTCATCCTTCACCCACATATCATTGAGGCAAACATTTTGACAAGGTTTGGTGAAGATCCAATTAAAACTGTGACATCTACAGTGTTAACAAAGTTTTCCTAAGATTTGACCTGGTGACCTAGTTATTGACCCCAGATGACCCATATTTATACTTGGCCGTTATATCATTAAAACAAACGATTTGACAAAGTTTGGTGAAGATCCAATAATAACTGTGAAATCTACAGTGTTAACATGGTTTTTCTTAAGATTTGACCTAGCGACCTAGTTTTTGACCCAAGATGACCCATGTTCGAACTCGTCCAAGATATTATGAAGACAAACATTCTGACAAGGTTTCATGACCATCCAATCAAAACAGTGACTTCTAGAGTGTTCACAAGGTTTTCCAGCAATTTGCCCTAGTGACCTAATTTTACTACAGAAATTACCCATTTTCAAACTTGACCTACATATTATTAAAATAAACATTCTGACAAAGTTTCATGAAGATAAATTCAAAACAGTGATTTCTAAAGTGTTCACAAGGTTTTCCCTTATTTGGCCCTGGTGACCTAGTTTTTGACCCCAAATGGCCCAATATCGAACTCATCCGAGATTTTGTTGATATTAACATTCTGACCCAGTTTTGCTAAAATTGAGCCAAAAATGTGGCCCCTAGTGTGGTCACAACATAAAGTTTGACGACGCACGACGCCGGACGGAGAGTGATCCTAATAGCTCACTTTGTCACTTTGTGACATGTGAGCTAAAAATCTTAATGCAAGAATTGTTATTGCAAACTCCACTAAATAATACTTTGGGTTGTAAAAATCAATACTTTACACTCCAGATTAAATAAATGTGCAAAGGTAAAACTTGGCTCAGTGCCAGTGATTGACGGTGCACGTGCAGGAATTCATGTCCAACAATCAAGGTCATCGTGACCCAGACATAACATAACATAACATACCTTTATTTCTCTCAATACATGCAATATACATAGTATAAACATGTAAACATGAGGTATTACAGAGTGTCTTATAAATGTGTCAAGTTCAAAGGATGTTTTTTTTAAACAATCAGAGGTTGTGAAAGTGTACCATAGTACAAAAAACTTTAACCTAGTTGATCATAATTTGGCATATCAATTAACACCGAATTCGTTATGTTTTTAATCGTATTTCACACGCATTCGCGGCGAGTCTTTGTGACTTGAATATTGTTTTACATTAAAGACGAGTGACTTTCACTGCATCAAATTTGTTTGATGATACGGAATAAAGGACAATATTTACGTATGTTTCAACAAATCTCCCAGCATATTAAATTCATGTCAAAAATAAACCATGTGCTTGCAGACTTCTGTGTTCATGATACGTCTAGTGATCGGCGCGCACCTGACTCGTTTTGTGTTTACATAGTATTTACAACTTTCACCGAATAATAGACGAAATATTTTTGTTGGTGAATTGTCTTCATGGAATATTAGAAATTATAGTTTTTGGAATAAAAAATCGGCGATATTTCGGAGGGAAAGGTATTTATTTAGGCTGAACAACAAATTGATTTGATTGGTAGAGTCATATTGTTCTGCAATAAATAAGCCCCGCCCATGAGAAGATTAAATCCCATATGGAAATTTGTCACACGTGTCAGCTGTAAAAACAATGCGGCACCATAAAACTCCGGGTGACATTAAAATTTGATGATATAATTAGGGACCCATACTGATAGCCAACTTAATCCCATTGATGACCGCATCAATTAGCACATGTTATTTGTTAATCTGAATTGATTTTCACACGAGACATTGACACTGTATATTTCTTTTATTGCACCCGAGACACGGCGAACTACTGATTATTATCTTTATTATGTCATTTTTGTTTGAAAATATTTAAGATATATAATTGTTCTACTGTTTTTTGGCTTTGACTTAAAATTCCACGGCAAAATTGTCATTAGAAATGAACCGCGCGTCTGCAGACTGTATACTGTGTAATCTCAACACGATACGTCATCGTGTACGCGCGACCTGTCTTGTGTTTAAACGCAGTTAACCACATAATTTTATATACAAACAATATTTTTTTGTTAACGTTATGTCTTCATGAAATATTGAATTTTACAATCGTTGTTTTAAAAAATCGCTGATTTTTTGGGAAAAATGATTTATTGAACTTCAAAAATCAACCACGTAGAATACCGGGATTATGAAGTAGACGGTCTACCCGCAAAATACCGGGATTATGAAGTAAGCGGTCTACACGTGAATATACGGCTACATGAAGTAAAGGGTTAATAACTATGTTATTTAGATAATAACATTGGTTAACTTTAATCAAAGGATAAAAGCTGTAGTAATGGTATCATATATCATGAAACACCCTGTAAGTGTCTTGCTAAATATGTTAAAACTCGACTAAGTACAGTAAACCCTATCTTAAGTGACCACTCAAGGGAGAATGAAAATATGGTCTCTGAAGACAGGTGGTCTCTTAATTAAGGATTGGAGTTACATACTATGAAATAGTAAGAAATCATGTACATTTAATTAGGCAATTAAACATTTTATAGAGAGACAAATGTAACTGTGGCTTCGCATTTTTAAAAACGTGTGTTTGAAGTGTTAACATACTGTTCAGATAAAAAAATCACAGTTCAGAAGAACGGATGGCAAACTTCTGAGCTTGCTCCTGAATTAAAGATTTATTTATCACACCTATCCATTCCTCTAAACTTAAAATTTTCCGGTTTGCAGACAATTTTTTTGTTTAGGTGATACAAACAATCACACAAAAAGAATTGTTATGTCTTGATAAAGGCGGTTGAGCCAAAACGTTGACTAATGAAGAAATAACACTAGTTCGTAAGTTTGTGTGTTATGTTGTAAAATCCAAATTAATTACATTGAGGACAACACACCACACAGCGGTCGCTCAACAACTATGACATAGACAGAAAGTACTGGTCATTAACTGCATTAGACAGGTGGTCGCATAACTGATCTAAATTAACGTTTAAAAAGCTCGAAAGGAATTGAGAGCGGTCGCACAAGACAGGAGGTTGCTTGTGAAAGGTGGTAGCACAAGACAGGAGGTTGCTTGTAAAAGGTGGTCACACAAGACAGGAGGTTGCTTGTAAAAGGTGGTAGCACAAAACAGGAGGTTGCTTGTAAAAGGTGGTCACACAAGACAGGAGGTTACTTGTAAAAAGTGGTAGCACAAGACAGGAGGTTGCTTGTAAAAGGAGGTAGCACAAGACAGGAGGTTGCTTGTAAAAGGTGGTCACACAAGACAGGAGGTTGCTTGTAAAAGGTGGTAGCACAAGACAGGAGGTTGCTTGTAAAAGGTGGTCACACAAGACAGGAGGTTGCTTGTAAAAGGTGGTAGCACAAGACAGGAGGTTGCTTGTAAAAGGTGGTCACACAAGACAGGAGGTTGCTTGTAAAAGGTGGTAGCACAAGACAGGAGGTTGCTTGTAAAAGGTGGTCAAAAGGACAGGATTTACTGTACATGTATACTGACAGACTTTAGAAATGCATCACCAACATATACACCGCCAATATGTACACCATGATCATTATAATATAACAGAATACATTTCAAGTATTTCTGAACTTTTATTGGTGTTCACACAAAATTGATATTTCTAGGATCGTTGTAGAGCCAATCATATAAAGTCAGCGTCTGGATTTAGCGTTTCTGAAAACATTGGCAGTTATGGCCCCTGCTATTTGCGATTACAGTTTGTAAAAGTCGCTCCACCGACCTCACAAAGCGTTGGATGGTTGGCATTGGGATGTTCTCTCATTCCTGTTGCAGTGCCAACCAAAGCTCACTGACGTTATGCGGTTGTTGTGGACAACGTTGCAGTATACGTCTGAGCTCATCCCACATGTGCTTGATGCAGTTCATATCGGGAGATACTGCAGGCTAATTGAGAATGTCAATTCCATGGTTCACAAGGTGATTCTGAGTGAGATGGGCATTGTGAGCATTGTCCTGTTGGAATGTCAAATGACGGTTGTTGCGGTGACATTGAAGCAGTGTAAAGAGCACAGGCCCTGTAAGCACTTCATTAATGCAAATTGCGCACCAAACCATTATACTGTCTCCTTCAAACCGATCATGCTCTACAACACAACCGTCATGGTAATGATCATGTTCTACAACACAACCGTCATGGTAACGATCATGTTCTACAACACAACCGTCATGGTAACGATCATGTTCTACAACACAACCGTCATGGTAACGTTCATGTTCTACAACACAACCGTCATGGTAACGATCATGTTCTACAACACAACCGTCATGGTAACGATCATGTTCTACAACACAACCGTCATGGTAACGTTCATGTTGATGTCGGTATAGATGAACTCTACCATCTGCAAAACTTGTGATTTGTCGCCATGATGGCCCTGTATCGCTCACCTGGACAAGGTGTGCAGGTTGAGTTCCATTTTTAAGCCTACTGATACAGGCTACTTGTGTGATATTTATATTAAATTGGGTCAGCCGTATTAAATTCTCCAAGTAGTGATACACAGGGTGCATACAAACTTCCAGATTCATCAGGTGAGCTTTTAGGATCGTTGAATGTCCGGCGTCCGTCATCCGTCCACAATTAGTTTGTTTACACTCTAGCAACCGCAGCTCTTAACGAATCGTGATTAAACTTGCTCACAATGTATATGGCCATAATGTCTCAGCTAAGTTCGATTATGGGCAAAATCGGACAATAACTTCTAGAGTTAAGGGGCCCTTGAATTACAAAATATGCTATACGATTTAGCTTGTTTACACTCCAGCGCCTTCATTTATTCACCGATCCTAATCATATTTTCAGTAAATGAGTATAACCAAAAGATCTTGGACAAATTTGATTATGGGCGAATAGGATCACAGCTTCAAGAGTTATGGGCCCTTGACTTAGAAAATTTGCTATATTTTAGCTTGTTTACACTCTAGTACCTTCATTTATTCACCGATCCTAATCATATTTACAATGAATGTGTATGACCTTATGGTTTTGGACAATTTAAGGTATGGGTGGAATCGGAATTCAAGAGTTATGGGCCCTTGGATTAGAAAGTTTGCTACGTTTTAGCTTGTTTAACAGTATTATACCTTCATTGTTGGTTTTGATCTCAAAATCTACGTAAAAATGAGTTTTACAAGATGGAAACTATATTACCTGGTCATTAATTATTGGCCTTTGTTCTCAGGTGAGCAATAAAGGGCCATCGTGGCCCTCTTGTTTATGATAAATTTCAATTTGTAACCAGTACCAAAGTTAACAAACTATTCATACTTAAAAATGCTCACACCATTGAAAAAGTAATATAAGTCGTTTTTTATAAAAAAAAAATATTATAAACGTAACATTTCTGAGAATTTAGTATTTTCAAGAATATTTCTCTAAATATCAGGGGTGGTATTCACGAAAGATGTTAAGGATAAATTTTTTGGTTGAAGTTTTTCCTTAAGGTTCAAGAGATTTACCTTAAACTTAAAATAAATCTTAAGTGGTATTCAAAGATTTTCCTTAAAACTAGCGATTTTTTCCTTTAATTTTAAGGAAGGTCGTGGACATCCTTAAGTATCCAACCTTTCATTAGTTTGTTTAGAAATCGCATAGAATGTCAAATTCAGACGATATATATTCACATTTGGTTTCTTCATAGTTTGAACATAATTATTGCGTTTGTCAAAAATGTATATCATCAATGTTATGAGTGTTATCCTTTTAATATAATAACACATATGTGTATACAATGTAATACAGTTAAGACACAATTTAATACTAAAGATGTAAAGATAATTCCAATACAAATGTAACAAAACATTGCATGATGCGTAACAATGAAATTAACGCGACATGCATTTAACAAAATATTTTAACTGTCTTAGTAATAAGAAATTATTCTAACAAAGCTAATATAACGTGGAGACAGTATTTAATGATTAAGAATTGTCCCACAAAAATATTTGCTAAAATGGACACATGAATGATTTGAAATACATAAATTCTATAAAACATGCTCTCTAAATGTAAAGCTTTTGAATTCAAAAATTGACAATGTTTTAACTTAAAGTCTTTCTCAGATTGCAATAAACTCCTTATAAGCTTCAAGATATTATCATTATGTCTATAATACAATTCATATATCATTAATGAAATGGATGTTTAAAAGATGATGTTTTAACTTAATATTCTATGTGTAATTAAAGCCTTAGAGATAGAAAAGTCCATGTTTATTTAAGATAAAGATTAGGTTAGAACATTTTACTAATATTTATCAATGAAATGATTGCTATGATGAAAATATGAAAACCACCAAACTGTACCCAGCCCCAATCAACAGTCACCAGGTTAACATGTAAAAGATAACTGATTGTGGAACATAGTACACTTGATGAGGTTATTTCATCTTTATATATACTTAAGAAAATTGCTAATTAGTTATATAGTAACTGTTGGTATGTTAATACTAAAATCATCGCTTATGTATATTTGAGTAAATGTTTATTTTCCTTCATGAATCCCATCCAAAAGTATGTATAAATGATAACTTAGACATTTTGTTAAGTGTATTAATTCAAAACATACAAATAAACGCAGTCCAACTTGTCAATGATATTCCCGCTAGAAACGTGCTGATATTTTTCCTACGCATTGTAAAGTACTTTGTTTGATTTAAATAGTACATGTACTTTGTTTTATTGAAATTCAAATATAACATTTATGACACAAGCGTTTGTCTTTTTGACCTATTGACGGAGGCTTCGTTTCTATTGGATTCCGCTTAATCAGGAATGTAGCATACAATAGGCCTTGTAGGCAGCAGCCTACACACTCTGTTTACAGGACAGTGTAAAATACTTGGTAAAACATTTCTGAGGGGCATGTCCTAATTAAAGATCTCCTAAAATTTGGCCTATATACACATTATATTAAACTGCCAAGCTCCGCACCTGTTAATATAGTAAAATTCTAAATGTTTATGAATTTATGCTTTGTATAAACATTATTTGGCATGTTCAAATCATTTATATATTGTCCAATCATGACTTTCACGAGAAGCAATGAGTCATTGATTGAAAATGAGGGATTCATATTTACAACAATTTGTTGATGAAAACGAACATATTTCGATTTCCGGTCTATTTTTAGATTTCCTTAAGGTTAAGAATATCCTTAGATAAGGAAATCCTTAACTTATGCTGAGGAAAATTTTAAGGATACAAAATTCCTTATCCTTGGTTAAGGTGAATATGTAAAGGATAAGGAATTTCTTAATGTAAATCTTAAGATTCTTCATGAATACCACCCCAGGATCATTTCAGTAATTTCCATATTTCCAAGATAAATTGCCTAATTTCAAAATTCCATGATTTTCCCCAAAAGTAGATTTTCCAGGTCTGTATGCACCCTGGGTACAAGGAACACTAGCCCCACCCTGTAATAGTCATGGGTTGCTAAGGAAATCAACTGTTGCTAGGGAGTCACTGGCTGCTAAGGAAGTGGTTGCTAAATGGAGTAACATTTTAAATAAAATACTTCAATGCAATTTTCTATGAATTCATTATGTTTTTAAATTGGATGCTATGGCAACCAGAGCTAGATATGAATTGCAATTCCTTGAACAATTTGGGTACAGGACTACCCAAGAACCATTCTGTGGAATTAATTTAAATCAGACCAGACGTTGATTCTTCATGAATTTGTAAGAATTTTTTTGTTTGTTGCTATGGTACATTTTGAAATCAGGCTAGCAGTTGAATCTTAATGTTTTTTTTATAATTTCTCTATGTAAGTCTACATTAATTCAAGTAACCCCTGGGGTGGGTCCAGTTTTTATAAGGGGGTTACAATTAGACGGAATTTGGTAGTGGGCTTCTAGGTAATGCTACATACAAAATACCAAATTTCAGATAATTTGTATGAGGTTGACCAGGTCTAACTTTATGTTGTGACCACACTAGGGGCCACATTTTTAGCTAAATTTTAGCAAAACTGGGTCAGAACGTTAATATCAACAAAATCTCGGACGAGTTCGATATTGGGCCATTTGGGGTCAAAAACTAGGTCACCAGGGCCAAATAAGGGAAAACCTTGTGAACACTTGAGAAATCACTGTTTTGACTGGATCTTCATGTAACTTTGTCAGAATGTTTATTTTAATAATATGTAGGTCAAGTTTGAAAATGGGTAATTTCTGTAGTAAAATTAAGTCACTAGGGCAAATTGCTGGAAAACCTTGTGAACACTCTAGAAGTCACTGTTTTGATTGGACGATTATGAAACCTTGTCAGAATGTTTGTCTTCATAATATCTTGGAAGAGTTCGAACATGGGTCATCTTGGGTCAAAAACTAGGTCGCTAGGTCAAATCTTATGAAAAACAATGTTAACACTGTAGATTTCAGTTATTATTGGATCTTCACCAAACTTTGTCAAATCGTTTGTTTTAATGATATAACGGTCAAGTATAAATATGGGTCATCTGGGGTCAATAACTAGGTCACCAGGTCAAATCTTAGGAAAACTTTTTTTACACCGTAGATGTCACAGTTTTAATTGGATCTTCACCAAACCTTGTCAGAATGTTTGCCTCAATGAAATGTGGGTCAAGGTTGAACGTGGGTCAGCCGGGGTAAAAAAACTGGGTCACAAGGTCAAATGTTAGGTAAAAATCTTGTAAAAGCTCTAAATGTCATGGTTTTAATTAGATCTTGGCCAAACCTTGTCAGATTGTTTGTCTTAATGATATTAAGGACAAGTTCAAATATGGGTCACCTAGGGTCAAAAACCAGGTCACAAGGTCAAATCTTAGGAAAACCTTATTAACACTGTAGATGTCAAATTTTGATCGTATCTTCACCAAACCTAGTCAGAATGTTTGTCTTAATGATATGGAAGACAAATTCGAACATAGGTCGTCTGGGCTCAAAAACTAGGTCACGAGGTCAAATCTTAGGAAACCTTGTCTATGCTGTAGTTTTCATGGTTTTGATTGGATCTTCACCAAATTTTGTCAGAATGTTTGTCTTATTTACATGTAGGACAAGCTCTAACATGGGTCATTTGGGGTAAAAAACTAGGTCACCGGTTCAAAACAATGTTTAAATGAGTGAACAGTGATTGTCATGTGAGCGATATAGGGCCATCTTGGCCCTCTTGTTATAACTAGACGCAATGGAAGTTGTTTTAAATTATTAAGAAATAAGAAGGAAAGTATCATAACTATAGATAGTTGAACTAACTATTTAAAGGCGATAATATTTGATCAAGACTTTTACCATCAATCCATACCACTATCGGGACACTGCATCGATATTTCGATGCATCAGTCCACCCCTAGTAAAAGTAAATGTGTGTATATGATAATCTAAAATGAAAATTTAACACACCCAACGACCTTGTTGGTGTTATTTAGCATGTTTTCTATTTGTTGCACATGCAGGAAACCACATGGCCTGATTGCATGAAATTTTGTTGGCATTGACGAATTATGGGTTATAATGTTACCTAACAGGCTGATTTTCTTTCTTCTAACTACTTGAAAGAAAATATTTGAAGAAATAAGTGATGCATTTTTAAAGTCTTCCAGTATATGTAAGTGACTAGCTAAGTATGTAATAGTCTGACTAAGTATGTAAATGACAAGCTAAGTATGATAGTGACTAGCTAAGCACATGTATGTAAGAGTCTGACTAGGTGTGTAAGTGACTAGCTAAGTATGTTAGTGACTAGCTAAGTATGTAAGAGCTGGACTAAGTATGTAAATGGCAAGCTATGTATGTAAATGACAAGCTAAGTATGTAAATGAATAGCTTAGTATATTGTTAGTGACTGACTAAGTAGGTAAGAGCCTGACTTTGTATGTAAATGACAAGCTAAGTATGTTAGTGACTAGCTAAGTATGTAAGCGCCTGACTAAGTATGTAAATAACAAGCTAAGTATGTAAGGGACAAGCTTCAGTATGTGTAAGCCTAACTAAGTATGTAAATGACTGGCCAAATATTTATAGCCTGACTAAGTATGAAATAACCTTACCAAGTATGTAAGTGACCAGCTATGTTTGTGAAAGCCTGACTAAGTATTTAAGTGCCTAAACATGCATGTAAGAACCTTACTAGGTAAGTTAAAACCTGACTAAGTATGTAAGTGACTAGCTAAGTATGTAAGTGCCTAAACATGTTAAAACCTGACAAAGTATGTAAGTGACTAGCTAAGTATGTAAGTGCCTAAACATGCATGTAAGAACCTTACTAGGTAAGTTAAAACCTGACTAAGTGTGTAAGTGCCTAAACATGCATGTAAGAACCTTACTAGGTAAGTTAAAACCTGACTAAGTGTGTAAGTGCCTAAACATGCATGTAAGAACCTTACTAGGTAAGTTAAAACCTGACTAAGTGTGTAAGTGCCTAAACATGCATGTAAGAACCTTACTAGGTAAGTTAAAACCTGACTAAGTATGTAAGTGCCTAAACATGCATGTAAGAACCTTACTAGGTAAGTTAAAACCTGACTCAAGTCAAGTAAATTTTATTTTACAGAGTCGGTTTACAAACATATAACACAAGCTCTATTGAGCTTTTAAACCCGACTACATACATGTTATAACAATTATATATCAAAGATCACAGATAAACAAATCAAACAATCACATAAGGACCCACATTGTGCTAAGCACAGACTAATAATACATAAGACATTTTAGGTATAAAATTAATTGACTACAGATAAAAAGCATATTTCAGACACGAAGAATAAAAGAAAGCGTTCCTAGCAGGCTATGCGCATATAAATAATATAAGTAACATTAAAAGCATACTACCAGTGTCAATCGAGTAGATGATGATCATCCTAAAAGTTTTAAAGAGGAAATTTAAGATCTAAGTATGTAAGTGCCTAAACATGCATGTAAGAACCTTACTAGGTAAGTTAAAACCTGACTAAGTATGTAAGTGACTAGCTAAGTATGTAAGTGCCTAAACATGTTAAAACCTGACAAAGTATGTATCTGACTTAGTAAGTGTATGACTATCTAAGTACGGGTATGCAAGTGCCTTACTTGGTATTTTAGAGACTAGCTAAATATATAAGTGCCTGATTAAATATGCAACTGACTAAGTATGTAAAAGGCTAAATAAGTAAGTAAGTGCCAATATATGTTTGAATGTGACTAGCCCAATGCATCAATTGAAATTGAGTGAGTCTACACAATCATTAAATAAAATGTTATTCACCTCAAAGCCACAAATTGCAACATCTTGCAGACTGTCATTATTGTTCTAATTTGCATCGAACTCACAGTGTTGGTAATTTATCATTCATTAATCTCCCAAGCAGCATATTCTTATGTTTGAAGGGTCTTGTGTTAGCCATACTGATTAAAGACTGTTTCTAATGTGCATGTGACCTGAAATCATTAAATAATAAACTGTCATTAATTATGTAAGTAAATTAAATCCCCTACATTAACATGACTCCAAATTTTGTACTCATAGAATTAAAGATCAAGGCTCGAACTCAAGAGCCGTAAATAGGCCTATAGAGCATCCTGGGTCTAACTAAGCAGGCTGGTAACATAATAATTATAAGTAATTTCCTTGATGAATAGATCATAGATCACGTACCCCTATGATCTCTAGGTTAATTATTTACAAGAAGTCCCTCAGTTTAGGTAAACTGTCATACAAACAGGTTAATTTTATATGTTATTCTTGAATTTGAAGAACTGAATGATAATGAAATGTTTTATTCTACAATTATTTACTTCTATTATAATGATAGTAATCATGAAAAGTATTAACAATGAAGTGACTTTATCTATAAATAACCTACAGACATAATAATAATAATAAGTGTCTATTCATGAATAATTTACACACATAGAAATACTACTAATAAAAGGACTATTCATAATTATCTAAAAAATGATAATAATAATAAAGTGATTATTCATAAATGACTTACACATAATAATAATAAAGTGATTATTCATAAATGAATTACACATAATAATAATATAGTGACTATTCATAAATAACTTACACACAATAATAATAAAGTGACTTTTCATAAATAACTTTATGAAAAATCTTTCTAAACCTGCAGAGAAATGTCACTGTACATAACAGATCAATTATAAGCATGTGATCTATGTTCAACATATTCTTCCTTCTTAGACCACTTGTACTATACAAGCCAATAATTTCTTTTCAGATACCCAATACAGTGTATCCACTCTAGAGCGGCCCTCTCTTGAGCAACAACCTCCCTATAACAACAGCATGATTTTTTTTCTCACAGCAATATTTAAGTATAAATATAATCTCTCTACAGAAAGAAACTTTCAACAAAAACATTATTGCACTCCCAAAGGGTGTTGCTCTGGAGAGGTTGCACTGTATATTAATTAAGTACAAGTGTGCTATGTAATCAATCATTGAATCAAGTCTTACCTTGAATCCATTAATGTCACATGCTTGCTGTTGCTTTAGCTCATTATTTGATTATAAATTGTGTTGGTAGTTATTTGCCCTTGTTATTTGTCTTGTTCTCACAGCTTTGATAGAAGACTGTTTCTAATGTCCACGTTACCTGTAACCACATAATGATAATCTAAGTGAGTTCACGTCATCATCATGTTGTACATGTAAATACACGAGGTAACAAAACTTTTATGAAATCTCATCTCAAAACTCAGAGGAAAGGAGCTAGGTTTAAGCTCAGACCGACTTTATAAAACTTGTCCGATTTCGTTTTTTACTATAAATTTCAAGCATGTGTATTTAATGCGCAAGTTGCTCTCGTGGGGTGTGGGTGACAAAGCCCCCCCCCCCCCCCCCCCCCAGAAGCAAAATACATCACCACAGAGAAAATTGAGTGTTTTCAACCCAAAATAGACCTACCTACCAAGAATAAATACTGATTTATCATATCTGGGACAGAAGAGCCAACTGACTCATGCAGTTATAACCTAATATAACAAAGGTTACTACAGTGAATGTAGAAGTTGTACCTATATGGAATGAGACTGTTACATATTCATTGGTGATCTATCAAAGATTTTTTTTTAAAATACATGTGTCTTGGAATAATTCATTGCGTGTGACACACGCCCAATGTGTGTGTCTTGACAGGCATGGATGTTTACGATCTTCACTTAAGCAGATAATAATGAAGGAGCAAGTTGCATTGAAGTCTTCATATCATTGTTATGTATGATACAGCTAAACCTGTGAACAAAGGCCACCCATGGGAAAGACAAAATGTGGCCTTTATTGACAGGTGGCCTTCATTCAGAAGTGATCTTGTTCTAAATAATCAACGTTTTTTTTAAAGTATGACCTTTATTCACATGATGGCCTTATTGAGAGGTGGCTGCTAGCACAGGCTTAACTGTACGTTACTGTACCTGGTTCAATTAAATCATGTTAAACTTTACTATTAAAAGATAAAAAAATAACAATTACCTCTCTCAAGTCTCTGATAATGATGAACCGAGCCACGTCATGCAGCATCATAAATATATGGTAACAACACATCTGTGAATATTATTAAGTCAATCACTAAGTAGTTGTAGAGTTTCTTAATAAACTCATACTGTGATGTCATGTTTGTTGTAACAAAGTTATAACTGTCAAGAAATCGCAGAATTATGTACTAATATTGTCAGTACTGTTTATTCTGTTTGTTTGAGTTTTACGTCCCTTTGTAACAGTCCCGAGTCATATATGAGGCGGACAGTTCTCCTAGGAAGAACCAGTACTAGACTCCCATTCTACGTAAACAACTGCCTACTTTCTAACATAAAGAGACATGGTCGTTAGCTGGGCTTGAACCCATGACCCTTCTATCAGTGAAATATTATTACTCAACATTTCCTGTTACCATATTTATGGTTATTGGTTATTGGTCACAGGCGGGATTGAACTCACAAACTTTTAGAACGTTTTACAAAAAAAACACACACAAAAAAAAAAACACGAGATTTCCTAAGGTATTTTATGTCCATTCAAATAATGATAGGCATTCATTTATATTTTGTATGAAGATTTATCATTGCAACAATGGTCAAAATAAGCTGAAAGAACAATGTTTATACATCACCACAACAACGTACTACTACTAACCCCTTATGTTTTCACCAGCATTTCAATTAAGTATCAACAGGTCCAATTATTACAAAATGCTTTGTTTTACATAATGGGACAATATGTTGAACTGTATTTTATTTGACATAACAACCACGTGCATCTCCATACCTTTATGATATATTTCAATATTAGGAAGCCATGTCGTCGCGTGAATTAAAGCCTGTTACATTTATATTACAAAATAACAAATTTACCAGTATATAAGTTGCAACATTCCAAATTGACAACATCTTGGTACAAATTCCCACCAGGAACATTCTGGTTTTCAGACAACTTATTCATCGTTTAAAAGAGCAAATTTTACGAGTCACATGACCACATTTTTCTTCAAATCTTACACATTCTCTGTTTTACACAATATTGTAACCGACCAAGTGTCTCTTCACGGATTATAAATGGATACACAAGAAACTCGTGCGAACAGATTAAATGTACCATGGGCGGTACAGGGTTGTGTTTAGAAGAGGCGTACTCCTAAGTGTTAATTATAGCTGGAGTTCATAACAATTATTATCTCATTTCAGGAAGTACAGGGACGAACCAACAGACGTTCTAGACGATCATTTAGCAACTATTTTACTTTAAATACTGTTTTGCCCATGAAAACAATATTGCAATATAAAATAGAAAATTTGGACAACGGCCCCACCCCTTCAAAATATGTGTGTACTCTATTGAAACTCTGGACATGCTAAAATAAGTACATGATTTGATTGTTATTTCAAGAACATTGATAATGAGACGTTTCAGTTAGAAAAGATGCACAATAATTAAAATTTATCTCAAACATTAGATATGAATTTAATTATATCTACATGTAATGTGGACTAGTTATGTACAGAAGCAGTAATGAAAGATGGACGTCCAATTAAATTAAATAAAATTTAACATTTGTGATAATATTGTATTAATTTTACTTAAGTTTTGTTAAAATGTTGAAATATCAAATAATTTTACAACACGAGCTAACTATAATTACTCCTGTTAATTAAAAAGCTTGGATTTAGGTAATTAATGCTCGCTTGCATTAATTTCATGTCTTTAAAATATTAGAACATGAAAAATATTAAGAGTTTTTTCGTTTGTTTATTTGAGTTTTGCGCACCGTTTCAACAGTCAGAGTCGTATGAGGTGGACAGTCCACCTAACTATCGTTCCTGGGAAGAACCAGTACTGGACTCCCATCCTCCGTAAGCAACTACCTTCTTTCTCACATAAAGAGACATGGTCGGTAGCTGCATGGGTTCGAGCTCAGGTTCCTCTATCAGTGAGAGGTTATGTACAATGATCTTTACCATTCGACCACGGAGGCGATTCTTATTAAGAAAGTGCGTTTTATAGACATATTAAGAGTATAAATCATTGATAAATAGCACAGTAAGTAATGCTATCAACGACGTCACTATGAACGTACAAGTTGCAGACAGTCCATCACAGTATAACCTCACCAGTAGTGAGAACAACATGGTACTTACAAACACGATCTCTCATTAACTAGTTGTATCACACAATTCTCAAAGAGGAAACTGTCAACATATAAATAAGATTGGAAAATATATGGTCTTAGAAATAATATAAACGACCGAACGATTAACAAATTCGTGAGTTGTGCTCAGGGTTCGAATTCACGAACTCCAGGTTCGTACATGGCAAGCGCTCTCCCCATTGGGTTTAGTGATCGGGTATTGTACCAATATGTCAGAGATTTGTCAAATAATATCTTCAACATTGTAATAATTTGTTATATGGTAATGGCGATTTAACTATCAATTTGACCTCTCTAACACATTTTTTTCGAAAACAATATGGCTTCTCCAAAAGGGAGTTGCTTTGGAGAGGTTGCACTGTTCATGGGTCGATGTTTTCACTAATGAAATATACAACTAATTTGGTTGACTTATCAGTATTTATACATGTATATCTATCTGTTGTGGTAATTGTGCTATGGTAATTTCAGTGCCTTCACGAGAAGATACAGGCGAACCGGGCATTTATATCCCTACTCTTATTTCGAATAGTTCCTGGTTCTTTATCTAGCCTGGTGTGAAGTATCCATTCATGTTTCGTCCCTTTTCCTGCGATTTTCTACACACAGTACTTGGCTCGGTAGTTGGGATGGGGACACTGACAAAGCATCCTTGAGAAATTCAAAAGACGGAGCCAAGAATCGCACCGATGACCTTTCGTTAGCACTCAGTTGCAACTCTTAAAATTTCCATCATTTAAGTGGACGTCTACTTGACGATTGAATGATTACTTAGAGCACGGAAAGTCTCGAATTTACTCTTAGATCACATCGTTCGTTTAACGTAATAATTCATGCTTAAAACACAAATACACGTGTAATTTAACTAAGACTGGATTTAAATAGCTGATAGTTTAGTATACAATGAATGAATGTACGTGCAGCGCGTGTTTTCATTAATTTTTCATAAGGAAGTAGAAACAAATCTAATTTATAAGTATTTACAGTAATACTTCACTCATCGACCACATAAATATTACGTCCAGCTTATTGCAACATTCACTCGTTATGGACAAGTTTTCAATAATAATTATTATTCCTATAACTCAACTTGAAAATAGACAATCTCAATTTTAAGACAATTATTTTGGGGGATGGAATGATGGTATTAACAATCGAAATTTTACTGGGCAGCTTACGTGCTTATGATGAAGTTATATGTGAACGTATGGATGATCTCCATAATGAAAATATGTTTTTTCATTTCTATATATTTTTTGTGTGTAATTTACCAAATGATTTCATACCCTGCAATGTGTCTACCTCAGATATAGTGCTGATCCAATGGATAGACGTAATTCTACCGTAGGTAAAATCTAGATGTAAAATAAAATTATGATTCTTTTTTTCAGCAGGACAATGATTTTAAATAATGTCAAAATAAAACCCTCATTTTTTCTATTATTTCAATGAAGCCTTTGTCTAATTTTGACTGTAGAATCTTCGTATATGAATATAGAGATCATCATTTTAAAGAGCAAATAACTCTTGGATATAATACAGTAAAACCTGGCTTTACAATTACTTATAATACAGTTACCTGTGAACAACAGTCACTTTAGTACACACATATTGTCACAATGAATCAAATGAATTTCTGAATAAAGGTTAGATGTTAATAGTTCATGTGACGTCTCTCCCCCTGTTCATCTTTGTTGACAGGTCTGACTATTGACCTTTGTTCACAGCACAGGTCTGACTATTAGCCTTTGTTCACAGCACAATTCTGACTGTTGACCTTTGTTCACAGCACAGGTCTGACTGTTGACCTTTGTTCACTGTTCTGACTGTTGACCATTGTTCACAGGTCTGACTGTTGACCATTGTTCGCTATTCTGACTGTTGACCTTTGTTCACTGTTCTGACTGTTGACCATTGTTCACAGGTCTGACTGTTGACCATTGTTCACTATTCTGACTGTTGACCTTTGTTCACTGTTCTGACTGTTTACAAGCCTGTCCGGTTAGCTGAGTGGTTAGAGAATTGGTCTACTCAGATCAAGAGGTTGTGAGTTTGAACCCTGGGCGAGGCTCACACTGTCCATGACTTTGACTGAAGATATTACATTCTATGTCAAATTGTCCCCACTCCAGAATTATGTGGGGTAGCTTGGCAGTAGCTTGTGAATAGAAAGTGATTAGTACTGGTTAAGGTCTAAATGAAGTCCAGGGAAACTGGTTAAGATAATAGCCTGCCACAATGTAACTGTTAATAATGTTGAAAATGTCATTAAATCTGACGATATAAACTAGAACTATCACTAAAGGTGATGAATACCCCCAGATGCGGCCTTGACACAGTTATTGTTACATTTTACAGAGGAAAATATAATGCATTTTCATTTTTTTAATACCTGCAAATTGTTGCTTAGATATATCCTGACCAGTTTCTAAATATACATTACATAAAAAATAACAAAGGGCCATAACTCATTAAAATTTACTTGGACAAAACCTATTGTGGACATGCACAACTTGGCAAACTACTTATCACTTCTAAGAAGTTTCACTGAATTCCTGCATGTAGTTGCTGAGAAATAGTACGGACAAAATTTACCTAATTGTATAAAACAAAGGGCCATAACTCAGTGAAAATTAATCCAAACAAAACCTGGTTATTGCATGCACAACTTGGCTTACTTTTTATAACTTCTGTGAAGTTTCATTGAATTCCTATGAGTAGTTACTGAGATATTGTATATACACTGTATAAAACACAACAAAGGGCCATAACTCAGTGAAAATTTAACCAACACAGACAAGCTTAATGCATGCACAACTAGGCTAACTACTCATCACTTCTGAGAAGTTTTATTGAATTCCTGGCAGTAGTCAATGAGAAAAAGTCAGGACAAAATTTGCCTATTGTATATACTGTAGAAAAAAACAAAGGGCTATAACTCAGTGAAAATCAATCCGAACGAAAATTGCTTTAAGCATGCACAACTAAGCTTACTACTGATCACTTCTGTGAAGTTTCATTGAGATCCTGTGAGTAGTTGCTGAGAAATTGTCCGGACAAAATTTGCCTATTGTATATACTGTAGAAAAACAACAAAGGGGTATAACTCAGTGAAAATTAATCCGAACGAAAATTGCTTTAAGCATGCACAACTAGGCTTACTACTGATCACTTCTGTGAAGTTTCATTGAGATCCTGTGAGTAATTGCTGAGAAATTGTCCGGACAAAATTTGCCTATTGTATATACTGTATAAAAACAACAAAGGGGCATAACTCAGTGAAAATTAATCCGAACGAAAAATGCTTTAAGCTAGCACAACTAGGCTTACTACTGATCACTTCTGTGAAGTTTTATTGAAATCCTGTAAGTAGTTGCTGAGAAATTCTCCGGACAAATTGTGTCTACAGACGCACGGACCGACCGACCGGCCGACCGACCGTCAAGCGTGAATCCAATATAGCCCCCATATATTTCATATCTGGGGGTATAATAAATAAACTGTCGACATTTGTTCACAGGTCAGACTGTTGACCTTTGTTCACAGGTCAGATAGTCAGACCTATTTAAACAGGTATTAGTAGAAAGAAACTTAACAATAAATAGAAGATGCAGTGAGTTTATTATAGACAGGAAGTTATTTTTACAATATACAAGCTTGAAGCATAAAAATGTTAGATAATAAATAAACAAGATGAAACAGTGCAGTGCAGAATCATTCTAAGATTAAAGACATTCAGGTTAAGAATCTCCATACAAGTTTATAGAAACAATTATTTCTTAAAAATACTTCAAATATGTAATTCTTTCAATGGTTGTTAAAAAGCAAAAGTTTTCATTGATTATCCAATGGACCTGATTGTAACAATTGAAATATAATTTTATTTTTATTGAAGTTCACATTTTACAACTGGATTCTACAAAGACAACACCCTCACACGCTACTTTGACACAGATATGTTAATGTTATTATCGCCCTCACAGCAGTAACGGGACATTTTTTGCCACTTGTCACTAACAATTAAGAAATTGGGATTCCTTTCAATGAACACTTGAGTTGCAGCCTAGACAAAGCAAACCTAATATTTGACCTTTAAGTGTGACCTTGATCTTGTAAGTATGAGCCTTGTTCTTACTCACAACACAAAGTATCATGTAAGTGAACAATCATGCCCAGTTGTTTTGAAATCCATCAGTGATTGACAATGTTACTGCAAAGAAAGGAAATAGGATGGGGTGCAATGGGACAGGATGTGACGGGACGGACCATTTAAGTGTTCCAGTATACAGCCCCCACCATTGATAGTGGGTGGGGTATGATAACATAATTTCATAATAGTGTTATCTTGGTATTATTTTTCTGTTATAATTTACATATTCTAATATTTATATCTGATCTACAACAATTAATAATTATTTTGTGCAATATTAAACTAGAACTGTCACAGAGGTGACTAATACCCCCGCCGCCGCTTTGACACTAAGTGCCATTTTACACTATATGGCTAAGTTCAAGGGGACATAACTCTGCAATGAGTGGATCACTGGGTATGAAAATTATGTCTTGAACATCTACATTTAATATTGATAATATATTTCAAGTTTCAATTCAATCTCATGAAAAATGAGGAAGTAGTTTGCTCCTGAAACTTAAAGAGTGCCATTGTACACTATTTACTATATGGCTAAATTCAAGGGCACATAACTCTGTAATGAGTGAATCGCTGGGAATGATTATTCTGTCTTGCACAAGTACATTTCATGGTGATAATATATTTCAAGTTTCAATTCAATCCCTTGAAAAATGTGGAAGTAGTTCGCTCCACAAACTAAGAATGCCATTCTACACTATATGGCTAAGTTCAAGGGCATAACTCTGGAATGAGTGAATTGCTGGGAATTAAAATTGTGTCTTGCACATCTACACTTCATGGCGTCTCATAACATATCTCAAGTTTCATAGCAATTGCTTAAAGAATGTGAAAGTAGTTCGCTCCACAAACTTTTGATATTTTATGTGGACGGACCGACAAAGTGACTCCAATATACCCCCTCCCAAACTTCGTTTGCGGGGGTATAACAAGATGTGTTTATAAAACACAATGCCCCCTCTGGGTGCCCTTTAACTTGAAAATGCACAAAATAAATAAAGGGCCATAATTCCATAAACAAGAGGGCCAAGATGGCCCTATATCGCTCACATGACAATCACTGTTCACTCATTAAAACATTGTTTTGAACCGGTGACCTAGTTTTTGACCCCAGACCACCTATATTTGAATTTGTCTTACATATCATTAAGACAAACAGTCTGACTAGGTTTGGTGAAGATACGATCAAAATTTGACATCTACAGTGTTAATAAGGTTTTCCTAAGATTTGACCTTGTGACCTGGTTTTTGACCCTAGGTGACCCATATTTGAATTTGTCCTTAATATCATTAAGACAAACAATCTGACAAGGTTTGGCCAAGATCCAATCAAAACCATGCCATTTAGAGCTTTTACAAGATTTTTACCTAAGATTTGACCTTGTGACCCAGTTTTTGAACCCGGCTGACCCATGTTCATCCTTGACCCACATATCATTGAGGCAAACATTTTGACAAGGTTTGGTGAAGATCCAATTAAAACTGTGACATCTACAGTGTTAACAAAGTTTTCCTAAGATTTGACCTGGTGACCTAGTTATTGACCCCAGATGACCCATATTTATACTTGACCGTTATATCATTAAAACAAACGATTTGACAAAGTTTGGTGAAGATCCAAAAATAATTGTGAAATCTACAGTGTTAACATGGTTTTTCATAAGATTTGACCTAGCGACCTAGTTTTTGACCCAAGATGACCCATGTTCGAACTCGTCCAAGATATTATGAAGACAAACATTCTGACAAGGTTTCATGATCATCCAATCAAAACAGTGACTTCTAGAGTGTTCACAAGGTTTTCCAGCAATTTGCCCTAGTGACCTAATTTTACTACAGTAATTACCCATTTTCAAACTTGACCTACATATTATTAAAATAAACATTCTGACAAAGTTTCATGAAGATAAATTCAAAACAGTGGTTTCTAAAGTGTTCACAAGGTTTTCCCTTATTTGGCCCTGGTGACCTAGTTTTTGACCCCAAATGGCCCAATATCGAACTCGTCCGAGATTTTGTTGATATTAACGTTCTGACCCAGTTTTGCTAAAATTGAGCCAAAAATGTGGCCCCTAGTGTGGTCACAACAAAAAGTTTGACGACGCACGACGCCAGACACCGGACGGAGAGTGATCCTAATAGCTCACTTTGTCACTTTGTGACATGTGAGCTAAAAATGATCGAATCACAAAACCCGGAATATATGTGCGGGGTTCTTGGTGACAACTAGTCTGTGAAAGTTTCATCAAAATCCCATGAAAAATGTAGGAGTAGTATCCTAAAAGAAATGTTGGATTTTTTTAAAACACAATGACCCCGTGACCTTGACCTTTGACCTACTGACCTGAAAATGCACAGGTCCTGTAGAGGTTGTCATGAGGAACCTACATATGAAGTTTGATGAATGTAGGTACAAGCATTTTGATTTTATAGACAAGGTTAAAGTTTGGTACAAACAGACAAACAGAGAGACCAAGAACAATATGCCCCCGATCTATCGATACGGGGACATAAAAAATTATTATTAAAGTGATTACATCAATAATCATATAACTGAAGCAAAAATAGAACAGTGTAAGATTATGTAGTGCTGATTACATTTAACGTTAAAGATTGTTCTTGAATTACAAATCTTAAAGCAAAAAAAGACAAAAAAATCAACCTTAAAGTCACATGAATTGTAATGAAGGATTATCATTTATTTTTTCAATCTAAAAATCATGTCAGTGAAAAAGTCATTTCTGCATAAAATTTACAAAAAAATACAAAACTTATTTTTACAAAAAATATCAAACTTATAATCTGGCTATATATCATTGACTTTTGCACAAACATAATCTCTATGAATAAACTGTAACAAAATATCTCCTAAAGTACAGAATATAGGAATACAAGTTCTTTGGTTAACAAAAATAATGAAATTATTGTAAATTAAATCCAATGATAAGTTTAGTTAGAAGGTTAGTACTAAATAAATAATTATAAATGTTATCATTGTATGAACTATCAATAAACTGGGCATCTTTTGGTTCAATGTATGTAAATAATTACATTACAAAATGCAGTGAACCAAAGTTTTCTATAAAAATACTTCCATACTGATGTATCTACTTCCATACTGATGTATCTATATATTTTGTTAAGTATTTTACATCATGTTCGTAAATCTACATTTACAATGTATGGTCAACTTCCTTGGATTTCTTTCTGAAAAGAAAAGAGAAAAATCATGAAATATATTCTTTATTTAAGTACTTAATGCATTATTCCAATGGTATTTAAATAATACACTAAATATATATAATATATCAAATATGAAAAAGCACGAAAATATACATTTAAACACAATATGACAATAAATTCTTTTTATTTACATTTTGTGTATTGGTCCTATAGACAAAACACAGAATAATGAATTGTTTTCATAAGGTAAATAAACAGGAGTACATTGTATTATGCATAGGAATGTACAGGTAGGGTAACAGAATCAAAATGGACTGCGAAAATCCAGCTTATTGAGGAAAAATCACATTTTAATTTTTTTGCATATTTTGACAGAACACCCTTCCGTAGCAAATCCTGAAAGGAATAAGTTTCATATTCCCGTTATTTTTTTGTATTTTTTCAGCAATTTGATATACCCACTTTTCTGTGCAAAATTGTTAAAATTGTGCAAGGAAACATTTATTTGATAGATCATGAGAAACAAAGAAATCAACTTTTGTAACTTCATTCTGATGTTTTAATTAATGAAAATGCTATACAATCTGAGATGTTATACAGAAATCTTCCATGGTAACACAATGTGTTAATACACTTAAAATACAATGTACATGTATATGCATTTTCTGAATCTAAAACATCAGAATGAAGTTACAAAAGTTGATATCTTTGTTTCTCATGATCTATCAAATAAATGTTTCCTTGCACAATTTTAACAATTTTGCACAGAAAAGTGGGTATATTAAATTGCTGAAAAAATACAACAAGAGGGCCAAGATGGCCTTATATCGCTCACATGACAATCACTGTTCACTCATTAAAACATTGTTTTGAACCGGTGACCTAGTTTTTGACCCCAGATGACCTATGTTCGAATTTGTCTTACATATCATTAAGACAAACGTCTGACTAGGTTTGGTGAAGATACAATCAAAATTTGACATCTACAGTGTTAATAAGGTTTTCTTAAGATTTGACCTTGTGACCTGGTTTTTGACCCTAGGTGACCCATATTTGAACTTGTCCTTAATATCATTAAGACAAACAATCTGACAAGGTTTGGCCAAGATCCAATCAAAACCATGACATTTAGAGCTTTTACAAGATTTTTACCTAAGATTTGACCTTGTGACCCAGTTTTTGAACCCGGCTGACCCATGTTCATCCTTGACCCACATATCATTAAGGCAAACATTTTGACAAGGTTTGGTGAAGATCCAATTAAAACTGTGACATCTACAGTGTTAAAGTTTTCCTAAGATTTGACCTGGTGACCTAGTTATTGACCCCAGATGACCCATATTTATACTTGACCGTTATATCATTACAACAAACGATTTGACAAAGTTTGGTGAAGATCCAATGATAACTGTGAAATTTACAGTGTTAACATGGTTTTTCATAAGATTTGACCTAGCGACCTAGTTTTTGACCCAAGATGACCCGTGCTCGAACTCGTCCAAGATATTATGAAGACAAACATTCTGACAAGGTTTCATGGATCATCCAATCAAAACAGTGACTTCTAGAGTGTTCACAAGGTTTTTCAGCAATTTGCCCTAGTGACCTAATTTTACTACGGAAATTGCCCATTTTCAAACTTGACCTACATATTATTAAAATAAACATTCTGACAAAGTTTCATGAAGATAAATTTAAAACAGTGATTTCTAAAGTGTTCACAAGGTTTTCCCTTATTTGGCCATGGTGACCTAGTTTTTGAACCCCAAATGGCCCAATATCGAACTCGTCCGAGATTTTGTTGATATTAACGTTCTGACCCAGTTTTGCTAAAATTGAGCCAAAAATGTGGCCCCTAGTGTGGTCACAACAAAAAGTTTGACGACGCCGGACGGAGAGTGATCCTAATAGCTCACTTTGTCACTTTGTGACATGTGAGCTAAAAAAAAGTAAATAAAAACCAAAGATTTGTTGTAAGTTTTTTTATGTTCACTTATTGAATAAGTGATTTCGACTGTGTTTTGAATGCAGGCTTTTAAATGAAACATTTTTTTTAATATTGCTTTAAAATCATGTTCTGTACAAATATAGTACTTCATAATACAGAAGTTTTATGCAACTACAGCAAATGCTGTAGCTTATTACAAACAGGAATCACTATCCATATCACCTGCACTTTGCACTGAAGTATTTTTGACAAATGATATTAAAGAAAGGTGGTTGCCATGGTAACACATAAGAAAATGATAATAAATAGATAATGTCAGTGACAAAAATCAGCCTTTCACTGAATGAACACATCATATTTAATCAGCTTGAAATATGCTAATATCATGTTGTATGTCATTAAAAAGAATTAAACAATCCACATAAAGCTTGTACTGTCCAATTAATTTACGCTTGATGTTTTGAAGTTTGTCAGAATAGTTGCCATGGAAACCAGAGAACTAGAAAATGCCAAAAAAATATACATGTTTTGCTTGGTCTCAATTAGTATACTTGTATTTTATTGCTTAAAACTATTTTCATGCATGAATGACTTTGAAAATACACAATGTATTTAAAACAATTTTTTCAGCACACAAAGTACTTAATTTACCCAACTAGTGTTCATTAAATGAACAACTTTCTCTTCCAAAATCATGTTTATTTGTGCTGAATGAGAGCCCAAAGTTTGCACCATCTTGTTAAAACGTATGGTATTTGTAAATCATTTAAAGTGCAATGGTGCCCTAAAATTCCATACTTTCAATTGATTGACACAAATTTTGCTACAAAATAAGAAAAAAAGGTTGCCATGGCAACCAATATTTTTACACGCATAAAATATACAAATATTCATGTATTTCTTGATGTCAAGTAAATTGTTTTTATTCTTTTTCATAACTTATATTGATAAACATACATATATCACTTTGGAAGCATTTTTACACACAATTAATTTAAAATCCATTTTTGTCGATATGTGAACAAATATTTTATAGCCTCAAATCTGAATTATTCCTCTCACATTTAATTCATGCACGTTTTAATGAATCTGACAAATTTATGAAAGTGAGGTTAATATTCGTATTTGGTGAATATGCTTAAATATTGTCTGGTCATTAGGAATGATACATACTGATTGTAAAGGCAATCCCGCTGACACTAAATGAATACATTGTATTGCTGGATATTGTATCTAGCCATGAATGCTTCATTGTGGAATTCAAGTCTAATTGCTGAGATCTATAAACTATTTATTATACATGATAATATAACATGTAAAATTCAAACCATAATACAAATATGCATACATACAGTTGTTTTCTTCTGTAACGTATGTCAAAAGTAACAACATACTTAGAAACGGATAAACTGTTTAATGAATATTGACGGATTACAAGATCTAATTTTGTGTTAACTGTTTATTTAATACGCGTAAAGGCATCATAGTATCAAACGCAGATGTTTGACCTATTAACCTCAAATGCAATCCCACTCAAGGATATCCCGTAAGCTATCCATATATCAACTTTCATTGACATCCATCATCCCTAACTGAAGTTATCATCCGGAAACCAAATTCCTTTTTTTAGTAACAGTGACCTAGATATTGACCTATTGACCTCAAATGCATCCCCACTCTAGGTAATGCCCTAAGCTATCCATATACCAATTTTCATTGAAATCCGTCAATTCTAACTGAAGTTATTATCCGGAAATCACTTCGGACAGACAGACAGACGTACTAACGATAGGATACTTAAGTGGCTTCCCCATGTTAAAATTTGTTAAAATTTAGCCACATAAACTCCATTTTAGCCACATAAATCCACTTATGGACATTTTTTTAAGTGACTCCGGTTGAACAAAGAGTCCTAACCCTAACCCTAGAGTCACCCAAACCCAATTTGTTTGTACGGAGGGACAGACGTACGGAGGGACGGATTGACGATGACAAACACTATAGTCCCCTCCGGTATGACAGGGGACTAATAATTTGACAAGAATAAACTTTTCTTATATTTAATTACAGGGTTCTCAATAACAGCAGGCTGCAGGCCAATTTAGCCACTTAGAAATGTGTTTTGGCCTGTTAGAAATCTTAAAAAATCATAAAATATTGCTAGAAAATGCCCAGACCCCCTCTAGCAGGCCTGTTAGTCTAGCTTTTGGGCCTGTTGGCCACAAACTTATTGAGAACAATATGAACATAACAGTCAGTAAGGTTAATATCTTCAACAAAGATTCAAATTTCTCATTAGGCTAGAAAAAAAGGTGACTAAGTCATACTCAAAGTTATTTAGGGTAGGTATTTGAAAAACTTTTCTTTCCATTTTTTTTTTAAAACATTGATTTTGTACATTTCGTCCCCCAAATATTTTTGTACTTAGGATTTTGCTGCATCTTTATGGTAGGCACAAAAAATAGGGTCAGTGGCCCTACTATTAAAACTGTAATTATTTAAGTTTTAAAGTTGTCTCCCCTGACAAAACAAAATCTCATCAATATATAAATATCACATCCCACATAGGGTGATAGAACGTAATGTTCATCCGAGACAAGTAATGTCGACCGAGGGGTTAGCCGAGGTTGACATGACTTTGTCAAGGGTGAACATTACGTTCTATCACCCTATGTGGGATGTGATATTTATTTTATCATACCGAATAAAACAATAAATAAGAAATACAAGAATGCAACAAACATGCTAACAATTATACCGTCTTTTCGTACTGGTTGAGTCAAAACAATAAGCCTTATCAGAGATTAAAACAAAGCAAAGTTATTTTGGCTGTCAAATTATCTTCTGCTAATTATGAGTGGATTTTGATAATCGCCCGTTAAAGCGTCTAGGATATAGAACAGATTGACTAAAACACGGCATCCGGTAATATCATGTCAGCGCGTGATGGTAGTTTCGTTATGGCAAGCGGGTTGAAATGTAATGTCAGAGGGTAACATTACGGATTGTCACCCTATGACGTCACATAAGACTATAGAGTAAATAAGTCACGTGAGGTATAATAATACAAGTTGTCTCCCCTGACAAAAACAAAACTTCAACACAAGTTGTCTCCCCTGACAAAAACAAAATTTCATCAACATAAATTGTCTCCCCTGACAAAAACAAAACTTCATCAACACAAGTAAACTGGTTCCCGTTTCTATGTTGCAGTGCACCAAAGGAACAGGTACGGTCTAAAATATCCAGCGTTCTGATTGGTCAAACCCTTTTAGCTATTTCATTGGTTGCTGTTCATTCGAGAAACATCGGGGATTTCCGTACATCTGATAAATGTACGCAGAGATGTTTGTGCTAATGTTTGAATACCTCATGGATACCCTTCATTCAAAATAAACAAGAGGGCCATGATGGCCCTATAAATGCTCACCAGGAGAAAAGGTCATTTGGAGATTAACATTGTTGAAGTTTTCTATACGAGTCTAAGTAAGATCAAGTGACGGATCGGGCCGTTTTTTATCCCATGGCCATTATATGAACAGATTTAAAAGAGGTCTATTAGACAAAGCTAGATATCAAATATCTTAGCTCTAGGCCTTGTGGTTTTGGAGAAGATTTTTTAAAATTTTCCTATATAAAATAGAATAAACCCCAGGGCAGGGCTAATTTTGACCCCGGGGCCATAATTTGAACAAACTTGGTAGAGGTCCACTAGCTAGATAATGCTACATACCAAATATCTTAGCTCTAGGCCTTGTGGTTTCGGAGAAGATTTTTTAAATTTTCCTATATAAGTCTATATAAATCAAGTGACCCCCGGGGCGGGGCCAATTTTGACCCTAGGGCAATAATTTGAACAAACTTGGTAGAGGTCCACTAGACAATGCTACATACCAAATATCTTAGCTCTAGGCCTTGTGGTTTCGGAGAAGAAGATTTTTTAAATTTTTTACTATATAAAATAGAATAAACCCCTGGGCAGGGCCAATTTTGACCCTAGGGCAATAATTTGAACAAATTTGGTAGAGGTCCACTAGATAATGCTACATACCAAATATCTCAGCTCTAGGCCTTGTGGTTTCGGAGAAGAAGATTTTTTAAATTTTCCTATATAAGTCTATATAAATCAAGTGACCCCCGGGGCGGGGCCAATTTTGACCCTACGGCAATAATTTGAACAAACTTGGTAGAGGTCCACTAGACAATGCTACATACCAAATATCTTAGCTCTAGGCCTTTTGGTTTCGGAGAAGAAGATTTTTTAAATTTTCATATATAAAATAGAATAAACCCCAGGGCAGAGCCAATTTTGACCCTAGGGCAATAATTTGAACAAACTTGGTAGAGGTCCACAAGATAATGCTACACACCAAATATCATAGCTCTAGGCCTTGTGGTTTCGGAGAAGAAGATTTTTTCAATTTTCCTATATAAGTCTATATAAATCAAGTGACCCCCGGGGCGGGGCCAATTTTGACCCTAGGGCAATAATTTGAACAAACTTGGTAGAGGTCCACTAGACTATGCTACACACCAAATATCAAAGCTCTAGGCATTGTAGTTTTTGACAAGATTTTTTAAATTTCCTATATAAGTCTATGTAAAATCAAGTTACCCCCGGGGCGGAGCCAATTTTGACCCCAGGGTAATAATTTGAACAAACTTTGTAGAGTTCCATTAGACAATGCTACATACCAAATATCTCAGCTCTAGGCCCTGTGGTTTCAGACAAGAATATTTTTTAAGTTTTCTCTATTTGTTGCCATAGCAACCAGAATTTTTAATGAAATTTAATTTTTTGAACAACTTTGAAAGGGGACCACCCAAGGATCATTCCAGCAAAGTTTGGTTGCAATCGGCATAGCGGTGTAGGAGGAGATGTTGTTTTAAGTAAACATGGACACCACGAAATCGTAACGACGCACGACGCACGATGGACGCAGGGCGATCACAAAAGCTCACCCTGAGCACATTCGTGCTCTGGTGAGCTAAAAATATGACAAAAATATAAACACAAATCATGTCAATTCAAGACATTTTAACCTAATAGAAATAACTGCTGGGATAAGAATAAACTTTTGTAAAAATACTAGTAAAAATAAAAGAAGTTTTTAAAGTTAATTCATATATCTTAAGTAAAAAATATGGCTCCTAAAACACTATTTTAACAAGGTTAAAGGTTTTCAGTGAGATACAACCACTTATTGTTCATGGTGATCTTCAAGAGATAGAGGATCTTCAAGAGGAAACCAAAGTGGTACAGAAGTTGTTAGACATTTCAACAAGCATTCAGAGAAGTGGCCAAGAATGAGAGCTATGATCTGTGGCTCATACAAAAACCGAACACTGCAGAACCTCTCTATAAGAGTCATTACAATGCATAAATATCTCACAGAGTTTGTAAGGATATATATGTGAGGATCAACCTCCAAACCAAGTCTAAAGACCTTAGGCCAAATCGCTCTCTTACTAATTGGCCAGACTAGGTTTGATTAGAAACAAACCGAAAGACCAACATGAGCCAACCAATACACCCCTATTTCCTTCGAGGAGGGGGGTGGAGGATCGCATAGCTAGAACTTTACAAAAGAACCCTACAATTACAAAAATATGACAAAATAAAAATCATGCCAATTCAAGACATTTTACCTAAAAGAAGTAACGGCTGGGATAAGAATAAAGTTTTGTCAAAATACTGGTAAAAAGTAAAGCTGAGGAAAAATAATCTACCTAGGCTTTTAAAGTTACTTGATATATCTTAAGTTAAAACAAGGGTACTAATACGCTCTTTAATGAGGTGTTTGTGAAACACCAATGCACCTATAGGGCAAATGGATAGTTGACCTTTGACCAATTGATAGACCTTATCAACAGGGGTCATCTATCTATGTGACCAACCTTCAAACCAAGTGAAGACCTGAGGGGCCAAAACAGTCGAATTGGCCCAACAAGGTTTGATTACAAACGAGCAAAATAGACAGACATGAGTAATCCAATGTACCCCTGTTTCTTCGAAAGGGGGCATTACTGAAACTTAACTAAGAATCCTACAGTTACAAAAAAATGACAAAAATATAAACACAAATCATGTCAATTCAAAATATTGTACCTAATAGAAATAACTGCTGGGATAAGAATAAACTTTTGTAAAAATACTAGTAAAAATAAAAGAAGTTTTTAAAGTTAATTCATATATCTTAAGTAAAAAATATGGCTCCTAAAACACTATTTTAACAAGGTTAAAGGTTTTCAGTGAGATACAACCACTTATTGTTCATGGTGATCTTCAAGAGATAGAGGATCTTCAAGAGGAAACCAAAGTGGTACAGAAGTTGTTAGACATTTCAACAAGCATTCAGAGAAGTGGTCAAGAATGAGAGCTATGATCTGTGGCTCATACAAAAACCGAACACTGCAGAACCTCTCTATAAGAGTCATTACAATGCATAAATATCTCACAGAGTTTGTAAGGATATATATGTGAGGATCAACCTCCAAACCAAGTCTAAAGACCTAAGGCCAAATCGCTCTGTTACTAATTGGCCAGACTAGGTTTGATTAGAAACGAACTGAAAGACCAACATGAGCCAACCAATACACCCCTATTTCCTTCGAGGAGGGGGGTGGAGGATCGCATAGCTAGAACTTTATAAAAGAACACTACAATTACAAAAATATGACAAAAATATAAATCATGCCAATTCAAGACATTTTACCTAACAGAAATAACTGCTGGGATAAGAATAAAGTTTTGCAAAAATACTGGTACAAAGTAAAGCTGAGGAAAAATAATCTACCTAGGCTTTTAAAGTTACTTGATATATCTTAAGTTAAAACAAGGGAACTAATACGCTCTTTAATGAGGTGTTTGTGAAACACCAATGCCCCTTTAGGGCAAATGGATAGCTGACCTTTGACCAATTGATAGACCTTATCAACAGGGGTCATCTATCTATGTGACCAACCTTCAAACCAAGTGAAGACCTGAGGGGCCAAAACAGTCGAATTGGCCCAACAAGGTTTGATTACCAACGAGCAAAAAAGACAGACATGAGCAATCCAATATACCCGTTTCTTCGAAAGGGGGCATGACTGAAACTTTAACAAAGAATCCTACAATTACAAAAATATGACAAAAATATAAACACAAATCATGTCAATTCAAGACATTTTAACCTAATAGAAATAACTGCTGGGATAAGAATAAACTCTTGTAAAAATACTAGTAAAAATAAAATCAGTTTTTAGAGTTAATTCATATATCTTAAGTGAAAAATAAGGCTACTAAAACACTATTTTAACAAGGTTAAAGGTTTTCAGTGCGATACAACCACTTATGGATGCCACACTAGGCCAGCTAGTAAGCTTAGAGACAAATGATGGCAAGTAATTGTCAGCTATGAGAAAGAAAGGAAGTTGAAATCAAGCAGGAGGGTTCTAGCAATGTACACATAGCTTATCTAGATGAAGAGACACTGCTGAGATATACAGCATGCACAGACCTAGAGTTTGTTACACTCAGAACAGAATATCTGGCCAAATTACAGAAAGACTCAAAGATTCTGCACAGAGGACTGTGAAATCATTTTATGGATTTGACTTTGGTGCTGGAACCTTCAGTTGTAAGAATATCAGACCAGAAAGAATCACAGAATGCTCTGGAAAAGGTTGGATGTCTGTATGGGGAAGACAAAGAGATGAAGATTGTTCATGGTGATCTTCAAGAGACAGAGGATCTTCAAGGGGAAACCAAAGTGGTAAAGAAGTCATCAGACAATTCAACAAGCATTCAGAGCAGTGGCCAAGAATGAGAGCTATGATCTGTGGCTCATACAAAAGCCTAACACTGCAGAACCTCTGTATAAGAGTCATTACAATGCATAAAGATCTCATAGAGTTTGTAAGGTAATGTAGGGTAGCCCTTTGCTTGTCAGTAGGGGTCATCTATCTATATGTGAGAATCAATCTCCAAACCAAGTCTAAAGACCTAAGGCCAAATCATTCTCTTACTAATTGACCAGAGAAGCAAACTGAAAGACTGATATGAGCCAACCAATATACCCCTTTTTCCTTCGAAGGAGGGGGCTGGGAAGGGCATATAGCTAGAACTTTACAAAATAACCCTACAATAACAACAAGAGGGCCATGATGGCCCTATAAATGCTCACCAGGAGAAAAGGTCATTTGGAGATTAACATTGTTGAAGTTTTCTATACGAGTCTAAGTAAGATCAAGTGACCCATCTGGGCCGTTTTTTATCCCATGGCCATTATATGAACAGATTTTAAAGAGGTCCATTAGACAAAGCTAGATACCAAATATCTTAGCTCTAGGCCTTGTGCTTTCGGAGAAGAAGATTTTTTAAACTTTTCCTATATAAAATAGAATAAACCCCAGGGCAGGGCTAATTTTGACCCCGGGGCCATAATTTGAACAAACTTGGTAGAGGTCCACTACACAATGCTACATACCAAATATCTTAGCTCTAGGCCTTGTGGTTTCGGAGAAGATTTTTTCAATTTTCCTATATAAGTCTATATAAATCAAGTGACCCCCGGGGCGGGGCCAATTTTGAGCCTAGGGCAATAATTTGAACAAACTTGGTAGAGGTCCACTAGACAATGCTACATACCAAATATCTTAGCTCTAGGCCTTGTGGTTTCGGAGAAGAAGATTTTTTAAATTTTCCTATATAAGTCTATATAAATCAAGTGACCCCCGGGGCGGGGCCAATTTTGAGCCTAGGGCAATAATTTGAACAAACTTGGTAGAGGTCCACTAGACAATGCTACATACCAAATATCTTAGCTCTAGGCCTTGTGGTTTCGGAGAAGAAGATTTTTTAAATTTTCCTATATAAAATAGAATAAACCCCAGGGCAGGGCCAATTTTGACCTTAGGGCAATTATTTGAACAAACTTGGTAGAGGTCCACTAGATAATGCTACATACCAAATATCTTAGCTCTAGGCCTTGTGGTTTTGGAGAAGAAGATTTTTTAAATTTTCCTATATAAGTCTATATAAATCAAGTGACCCTCGGGGCGGGGCCAATTTTGACCCTAGGCCAATAATTTGAACAAACTTGGTAGAGGTCCACTAGACAATGCTACATACCAAATATCTTAGCTCTAGGCCTTGTGGTTTCGGAGAAGAAGATTTTTAAAATTTTCCTGTATAAAATAGAATAAACCCCAGGGCAGGGCCAATTTTGACCCCGGGCCATAATTTGAACAAACTTGATAGAGGTCCACTAGACAATGCTACATACAAAATATCTACGCTCTAGGCCTTGCGGTTTCGGAGAAGAAGATTTTTTCAATTTTCCTATATAAGTCTATATAAATCAAGTGACCCCCGGGGCGGGGCCAATTTTGAGCCTAGGGCAATAATTTGAACAAACTTGGTAGAGGTCCACTAGACTATGCTACACACCAAATATCAAAGCTCTAGGCATTGTAGTTTTTGACAAGAAGATTTTTTTATTTTCCTATATAAGTCTATGTAAAATCAAGTTACCCCCGGGGCGGAGCCAATTTTGACCCTAGGGGAATAATTTGAACAATCTTTGTAGAGTTCCATTAGACAATGCTACATACCAAATATCTCAGCTCTAGGCCCTGTGGTTTCAGACAAGAAGATTTTTTAAGTTTTTTCAATTTGTTGCCATAGCAACCAGAATTTTTAATGAAATTTAATTTTTTGAACAACTTTGAAAGGGGACCACCCAAGGATCATTCCAGCCAAGTTTGGTTGCAATTGGCATAGCGGTGTAGGAGGAGATGTTGTTTTAAGTAAACATGGACGCCACGTATTCGTAACGACGCACGATGGACGCAGGGCGATCACAAAAGCTCACCCTGAGCACATTCGTGCTCTGGTGAGCTAAAAACTGTATTTATTCAAAGTTCTCCGGTGTTATCTTGTACACTGGAGGTGCAATGTTAATAAAAAAATTAAAGAAGATAAACTTACCACAGAGAATGATCTCGTGAGATCTTGTTCTGTCGTATCCTGTGTTGGACTCAACAATAAATCATTGACATTTAAAGTTTGACCAAAGTTAACACAGATTAATCTTCTAAGTTTCTGCAAGGCCCACATCCTCTGTGCAGCACCTGTGATTTTGTGGAAAAAAAAACATAGTTAAATTTGTGCAGTAGGCAAAACCATGCTGTTGTTGTAGGGAGATTGTTGCTCAAGAGAGGGCCACTCTGGAGAGGTTGTACTGTATTATCAATAGTAAGATCATAAATAACACTACTGACTTCTACAGCAGCAGTGTCTTGACCACTAGACTGACTGAAATCTATTGTATTATCTTGTCCTATGTGAAAATCGCTAAGATGATAAGAAGAGATTATTCCAACTTACCTAGTGTACTGAGTTGAGCACAGGCAGCTAAGGAGACAGCAAGTCTTGCTATGATGTTCCTATCCATGTTTACTTCAAGTTTGAATCCTAGTAAGCATGTTACAAGGTCAATTGAAGGTCGTGAGAGAACAGTACGATCTGATAACATGTCCATCGGTGCTGCAGCAGGCATTATGGGATACACTGTAAAACACCAGCCCCACCCATTCACAGATCCATCACTAGTAAATTTCCAGCGGATTTCATCTCCTTGGATACGGAGTTCAGAGGACCAGTCTGTCCATTCACGTCCTGAAGGAAGTAAAAACATGTTTAAACAACAAACGATAAGTTAATTTATTTCAAACCCATCTGGCTTAAAGATTTATTTTCCATATGTCATTACTGGATGAATCAACTAAAACTATGCATCAGTGTTAGTAAGTAACATTTTTTACAACAGACTTGCACTGTTACATGGAACAGGAACTAGTTTAACGATTGCATGGAAGATGTAGAAAAATGTAGTATTATGGTCCAATCGTTCGGTTTCCAAAAACGCGAAAGATTCAGCATACTCTGTTCACATGGCTGTACACTGAAGTCTTCCTTTATAACCATATGTTATAAAATACTGACCTGATCTGACGGTAAGATTTCTTCCAGCACTATCCATTATGGTAAGTGGATCATGACATCTTTCTGTAGAACATCTACGATCAAACTCTATCCTCAATGCTTCAGCACCTAATAGACAAAAATATACAAGTATATAATCATATATAGATGGTGCAACCCGAGTTTCTTCCAGTAGATGGTACAATGTATGGGAATCACATCAAAGTAGTAACTTTTTTTTTCAAAAAACTTACTAAATAGCACTGACAATAAAATAGATCTGAATTCTATTTAGCGGTGTTCTTACATAACTCATTGATTTATAAGACTTCTGATTAATGTGAGATCAAGATTGCAAAAAGCAAGTTTTGACAACTATAATCCATCCATTCAAGGGTCTAACTTTTGGGATATTAAGCAGAATTCATTCCATACCTGGAAATTATCTAAATGTTACAATAATGATGCCAAATGCCTGAGAAAAGACCCTGTGACCTTCAGATCAGATGTCTAATTCTACCATAACTATTATACCTTTTTTAATATACATGTATAACAAATTAGGTCAGTTCTACCTGGTATTTTGACATGTCCAGCCAGTGATGTATCGTCTGTATAAGGGTGAGGACTTTCCTGTACGACGGGTTGTGCTAGAGATCGTCCGGAATCACGATCAGCGGCGACGTCTTCTAGTTCGGTCACACAAAGCTCCAGTAACATCTCAGCTACAGCGGAATTAGATTTAGCCAGACTGGTGAGAATATCTGACAATGTCTCTCTACCATTGTTACCTACTCTTGTTGCAACTGATAGTTTTAGTAAGTCAACCAGAACACGAGCATCATCCACTGTCAGACGACTTGTAAACTCGTCTAAACCTGTAAATTAGAACAACGCACATTTGAAAACAACGTCAAGTTACAATAAAGAAATGAATATTTTCTGGATACGGATTTGAATTAATTTTAAAACTCAAACATAAAAATTTTGTACATTCAAATGAAACTAAATTAAAACCATTTAAAATCAATATAAATCATATGTATTCTTATATCATACGGTAATTTGTACTAACAAACATTGTAGAAAACACATATCAAAGCTTTAACAATGAATTAATCGGCAAAATCTCCTGAACAATAAATACATCAAATGGACTTATTGATGACTTCTTTTACATTAAGGTCCCATTTTGTCAAATCTTTCATATGTTTTGATGATTATAAAATAGTTCAAAAGCAAATGAAAATCTAACCAGAAATGTGTCTGGAGGACACAAATGCTCTTTCTGAGAGATAAGTAAAAAGGGGCCATAACTGTGAAAATGTTTTGATTTTAACAGAAATCATAACTGACCTGTATTTTATTATCATACACTTTCATGTAAAATATGAAACAAATACATGAAATATTTCTTGAGTTATTGCTTGGAAACCCAAAAATGGATGCAGGGAATAAAAAAGAAGTAAAACTAAATTTTTACCAGAAACGATAACTTGTGGTTCTTGAGATTCCATTGTACTAGTGACTTCATCAGGAGATGTGAAAGTTTCTGCCATTATACTGGTTACCGTGGAAACCTTAGAAGCCAAGGAATGCATGCTGGGAAACGGCTGATGTTCTTCTAAAGATGTCATCTGAGGAAAACAAGATCTATTTGTATATCTGTTGTTTTACTGCACATATGACAGCTATGATTATTTCTGAGCTGCCACAGAGAGGGGAGAAAAGATACATTTATATCCCCACTCTTCTCAAATAATTTTTATTGTGCCTGGTGATCCTTTTTCATTAACTTCTCTACATATTTACTAATCATACAGAAAATAAAGTTCAGTTAGTTGTAATGAATAGACTAACAAAAGACAGAATAATAACAATATTAAAACAAGCAAAGTCAAACTAAAAAAAGTTGTTTTTTTAAATTACAAAGATGAAATTAATGTTTGTTTTCCAGGTAAATACAAGGTGAATTGTCCACAGTACATATCTGAAATAATCTTAATAAACAATAAAACCTCAAACAAATGCAATGCATTATAAAGTTGATATCTAAATACAGTCAAACCTTTGAACAACTGCCACCCTTGGGAAAGACAAATGTGGCCTTTATTGACAGGTGCCCCTTATTCAGAGTGGGGTATTACGTGGGGTATCTTGAGGATAGAATGTGGTCAGTACTAAGACCTAAATGAAGTCCAGGGAAGCTGGTTAGGATAACTGCCCGCCATGATATTTAAATGAAATTATGTTAAAAATGGTGTTAAATCTAATGAAATAAATAAAAATGAGTACCTCATTAGATGATTCTACCATAGACACACCGATATCATTATGATCAACTATAGACGTAGAATCTGCATGCTGAGGGGCAACTAGGCTAGAGTCCATACTTGGAATGGGTGTGGCACTTCTAGTCATCACATTACCCTGTGACAAAGACGTCACCATAGGGTTTGGTGCCGGCATTGTCTGAGACTCTTTTAACATTGCGCTGACAACTGCCTCTCTGAAAAATACAAGGAAAAAGTATGCAATATCATATCAAGTAAACTATAACTCTACTCTATGTGCAATCACCATTAACTGCATTTGACAATTTATATATTAGACAGCACACATACCTAATAGGGAAATAATAAACAGTAAGTATCATAATAGAATAAGCTTAAGAGATGTCTTTCATCAAATTATCTATTGAAACTTAAAAGATAGCGAACCAAATAAAACTTTCACGCAACATATTGCGGACAAATTTATAACAGTTTAATAAAATAAATTATAAAATTATAGTAAGTTTCCGCTTCAATTTCTTACCTGGCATAAATTATCTGTAATGCCATTAGAACATTAGTCAGTGCTTGTTGTTTGGCAATATCTGATTCTTGTGATAGAATCACCTTGGCAAGAGATGGTCTGGTTGATTTAGTATGTGATGAATGTGATTGACTGGGAGAATGATCCTCATTATTACCTTCTAACAAACCTAGAACACAAACATAGTCAGGTATTTATATATCTATTTGGGTTTAACACAATTTTTCAACAATTTCAGTTACATAGGGAGGCCTGTCCACTTTATCAGTTTTCCTGATCTGTATTCTAACCAGTACTAACTTACCCTTCTACAAGTAACCAGCAATTTCCCTACATGTGGAGGAAAATCAACATTGACGTAAAAATTTCATGAAAGGGCATGACCTGCTGCGACTTGAAACCTAACCTAGATTGCCGGGTTACAGATCCAGTGCACTAACCACTGGGCCATGACTGTGGCCTATCAGTGCGGTATACAACTACAAAATGAATGAGTGTTAAACCGAATTATCATTAATTTTTATTTTTTCAGATTTTTAAATTCCAAGCAGTATAGGACCATACATAATAATCTATTATTTTTCAGTCTAATTTTCAGTTAAAGATGATTCTAATAAAAAAATTCTCATGAGTGGACATTAAATTCCAAGCAGTATAAGAACAAATCTTATTTGTGTAAGAATGTAAAATATGTTCATAAAATTAAGAATTTCATGTTAATAAATGCTAGTAAAGTTTTAATTTTGTGTCCAAGCCTATATCATAGATGATTTCAATGTATGTACATGGTAATATGTCCAGGCTGTTAACCTTTAAAAATGCAGTTTTCAGTTGTATGAAGATGTTTATTATGTATTACCATGGGAATGTTAGCTTACACAGGGTCTTTCAATTGAATGGTCTGGACTCGTGCTCTTCAGGCGCTTATCTCTGTATAAACATCAAGTTGTGCTATCGATACTTAGCAGAGAGCTTTTTTCACGCGTGTATAGATAACACACACATTTTCAATTTCCATTTACTAAAGTCAAAACAAGAGATCGAAAATTTAAAATAAAATCATGAATTAACGGAGTAATGATCTTTCTAAAATGTGTTGCAAGCATTTCAGCGATAGATGATTATTAAAGACGGATTCACTTACTAAAAAAAGTAAAATTGGTCAAACTCAAAATGGCGACTTCGTCAAAAAGGGTCAAATTCATGTATCATTATTTCTTAGCATCGGAATCAATATGAAAAAGTAACTGCATGATTTACTTCAACAACCTTTAAAAGACATGAAATTAATCCCGACATCATCACTCTATAACTTAAAAGGGTTATATTTACTTACGAAAAATACACGCTTTGCGACAACAATCTAGATCTGGGCTTAAAACGAGTTTTCGTCCTTTCAACATAAATAAATGGATTTTGTCCTAAGAATTTGGTCAAATTAGAAGGAGATACTTACGATCTAACTTTTCGTGGAGCTCTACACCAATAAAATGGTTAGTAATTTGTGAATATTTGGGTATTTATTTCAATGCGATCTTCACCGTTTCACAATGACGGCCATCTTGCGCGCGACCACGTGATCGCTACACAACGCTTTAATTTACGGAGTCCAGACCCTTCTATTTGAGTGACCTTGGCTTACATAAGCTAAGAAAATACTAGAACATCATTTTACCTAAGTTAGTTGCTCCAAGTTGATCTCGAGATATTGAAAAGAGAACAGGTTCGTGTGTCATTGGGGTTGAAAGGTCAGTGGTTGCCCAGGCAACACTATGCGAGGAGCCACAAGCTACTTTAGTTATTTTATAGCCCTCTAATCCATGTACCAGGGCTGGTTTCCGGTTTACTGTAGTGGTACTGTTTCCCTGCTGTCCATGATCATTATCACCCCACGCATACATCTGAAGACAGAGAAATTATGGTTTGTAAAACCAGAAAATGCATATTTAAGCATACAAGGTATTAAATGAATTCAACATTATACATTTATCTGGTTAAACATGAATATTCATGTGCATTCAAACCTGTGAAGAAAGGCCACCCTTAGGAAAGACACTACATTGCCTTTATTGACAGGTGGCCTTTATTCACAGGTAATTTTGTTCTTCATTTTGTTAAACGATTTTTAAAAGAATGGCCTTCATTCACAGGGTGACCTTTACTTGGAGGTGACCACTAACACAGATTTGACTGTACAATGTATCATGAAACAGAGAAGAACTGAGTTCATTTACATTCTAGATGCCATAGACCTTTAACAGCATGAATCTCATCACATGTTCATCAAATACTATTACAATGTACCTATAATTGGAATCATATTCTACATCAACACTTACTTGTCCAGTTTCTGTGACAGCCAGACAATGTAGAGCACCTACTGCAACATGTACAATCTTCTTACCAACAAGACCTTCAACAAGGGTCGGTTTTCTTACATGAGCATCGGTGCCATGTCCAAGTCGGAAATAGTCACCTTTACCCCTGAAATATGCCAAGTATCGGAATAAACCATAACAAAAAATATTGTAATCAATTATCCACCTGTTTTGATCTATGCCAATAAGCAATAAGAATATCTTCTACATTTGACTTAAATATTTGTCCAAACAAACAATCCACAAAAAGCACAAACAGTCATTCTTTCATTGATGAAGTAATGTACCGGTAACTACAATAATTTCTGGGCTTATTATTAAGCCTGTATTATGTGGAAACTTTAAACATGCCCCTGAAAAATGTTTTATTTATTCAAACCAATTAAATCGAATAATATGCTCATCATGACAACCTTAACTTCAGATTGACATAAACTAAATGTTTACCATGTCCAAACTTGTCCAGATTTGGTTCTAGCTAGTGAGAATTGAGCTCCACATTCAATCTGTACCACACCTAGTCCTCTCAGTCTATCTATCTCCTTAGGTACATTACAACCCTCACTTCCACCTCGTCCTAGTTTACCAAAATCACCATCACCCCAGGAATACACTAAACCTTCATCTGTCAATGCTAGAGTCTGTGCATCTCTACTACCACAGGCAATCTGGATCACTCGTTGTCCTGACAACTCTTTCACCTTAAAATAAAATAATAGTACAGTAAAACCCCTGATATTGGACTCCCTTAAATCTGGAATTCTCAGAAAAGAAGAAAAACTTTCAAGTGCCATGATTTTTTCGTTATTTATCAAAAGTTCTCGGAAAACCAGACATCTCAGAAAACCGGACTTTCAGCCCAGTTTGGAAGGGTTCAGTTTTCCGGAGTTTAACTGTACCACCTATTAAACATATTACTAAATCAGATCTTGAGCTGAATTTGATCTCTTTACCAAACTGAATCCATCAATAGTCAAACATATATTCATACAATCCATACAAAGGTTTCTTAACACTATGATGTTTCATAGTAAAGACAATGGCATTTCTTATTTAAGAGAATTACTTGTTTTGGCTTCAGTTGTGTGGTATTATCACCATGACCCAGTCGGCCGTATTCTCCAAGACCCCAAGTGTACAGGTCACCATTTGATGTGCTAGCTGCGCTGTTAGAGCTACCGCATGAGATATCACGAACACGTTTAGCTTTCAATGCCTCTATTAATCTTGGTTTATCACAATTCCTGCAAGTTAAACAAAATTCATAAATATTGGGTAGAGGAAGGTAATATTATTAATAAGTATAATAAGTTAAGTGTACAGTTTTACTTCTTGATAGTATTAAGAATAAATATTCATAGGTGGTACCACAGGGAGTGAAAAACATAAGCCTTACAAAAATATGAGAGAAGGCGTGTTCACGATCCAAAAACCACTAAAATCTTCATCATACAAGTGTTCAGTTACAAAATACAACACACTAAAAATGTCAGCTGCTCTACGTTCAATGTGGAAACAATATATTATCATAAGTATCAATGTCAGCTAAGTTTCTGTAAAGAAAGAAACAACTTAATTCAGTGATTGGAAATAAAACTTACATTCTACTGAAATGTCCCAGTTTGCCATCATCTCCTTCTCCCCATGAGAACACCTTACCATCAATAGTTAGAGCTAAAGCATGGCGGCCACCTAGAATAATGTTAACATATTGCTTATGTAAATGTTGACATTTGCACACAGTAAAAATGGTAGGTGCTTATTTCCGGGGTAGGGTGCAAATGTCCTTCATTCATTCAAACCTAAGCATCTTTCAAATGATAAAAAATACAAAAAATCATCAGAATATCTCAAATATAATTTTACATAACAATATTTCTCTACAAGCAGGGTAGCAGAATACTAAAACTTGAACATATTGTGACAAATAGATGAAAGCACTAAATGTAATCCTACCTGAATGTACGGCCACTTTCTTGATGACATACTGACTTAGTGCTGTAAGTTGTCTGGGTACAGTCACAGTACCATCACTCATACCAAGTCCCAGTCTACCATTAGTAGCTTCACCACATACATATACCTTACCTTCTTGTGTCACTGTAATATCAACATATATACAAATTATATCATATAACTATACTGATAACAAGAATCAACTAGCTAAACATACATTAGCAACCAAAAATCTGAAAATTGACTCAAAGTACATGAGATAAATGGTTATTAATTATTAAAAATATGTTTTAACAGAAATATGAAATTCTTAATTCATTGTAGGTGAAAATTGTCCATTGATAAAAAACTGTCCAGACTAAATATATAATTAGAATAAACAGGAATATATAAATAGTAAGTGAGCCTACCACAAAACAGCAATTTGGAACCTCCCACTATTTGTACACATTGAGAGCAGATAGAGTCTCATTTAATACTGGCAGTTTGATCTGAAATTAAATCATTGTCAGTTTTTTAACACAAAGCAGACACGGTAAACCAAGTCCTTCTCATTAAGCAATGGATAAAAAAGATCAATGATTTTCATACAAACATAATTTTACAGTAGTTTTAAATAATTTAACATAAATTATGTCCTTCAGTGAAGGTCAAAATATGAGAGTCTACAGGTCACCACTATGACACCATAATTAATAGTCTGACATTCTATTTTCAGTTCACCAAAAAAGGTCTTGTCTTATCAGAACTAAAATTCTGAAGGGCTGGTTAAAATTTGTACACAAGAATGCTCCAAAATTTCTTCTGTAACCTATCATTACGTTGTCATACTGTGGAATCATTAATTTTCGTTGGGTTCAATTTTCGTGGTTTTTACTAAAAAGGCTATTTCGTGGGGACATAAATTCGTGGATTTTGATTTTTGAAAAGAAATGCCTCATCTCCACATTTGAATTCGTGGGGATTGGATTTCGTGGATGAGTCGAACCTCCATGAAATTAAATCCCCAACGAAAATTAATGATTCTACAGTAGATACAAAAATATACATAATAATCACCTTCGAGCCTTTTGGTCCCCCAAGCTGATCCTTATCATTGAGGCCCCATGTGAACACATGTGTCTGTATCTCCTTGCCCGAACCTTTAGATTTCCTCTTCACATTGGATATCGGTGTTTGTCTTGTATCTTCCTCGTCCTCACGATCTGATGCCAAGAATGAAAATCCTGCGGCTGAATCATCATCTGACCTGAATCTACCAATCATTGACAAGCCTTGGATCTTACAATCTATACCACTTTGTCTACATTGTTTTATGGCAATGTCTATGAATCTGTAATACTGAAATAAACACACAGATACAATATTAATAAAAATCATCAATGACCACTTGAAGTGTGATTTATGCCACCATAAAATTCAACTCTCAACAAGTGATTTCAATTCATAAGTTCTTTGAAATGAACCATGTTCTACTTAATTGCAATTATCATGATTACAGCATAGCTTGATAAAAACATGGTATAAACTTGTGCTTATATTAAAATAAGTATTATATTAAGTACCAGTATAATCATAGACAACTATGAACTTAAAAGAAGTTTGAACTCCAAATTTCTAGATAATCACCAGAAGTTACCTAGATACCTTTTTTCAAACTCTGGGTCAATTCATTATACATGAAATATAAACTAACAGCAGGGTATATTAAGAATAAAACTTACCTCAGTACAATCAGACAAGAGGTTAACAAGTGAATCAGATGAGCTTATATTCACAGACCGGATCTTCTTCAATGAATATATAGAATCACCACCACTGATCACAATCAGTGAAGGCATGTAACTGGAGTCAGTTGGTTCCACTCTCATAAACAGTCTGTTCACTAGAATGTCGGGTAACATCTCAATACGTATCCAATGCTACAGATGAAAGAGTAAAGAAATGATTATTTCAATTAAAATCAATTCATAAAACAAGTTTGGTGAAAAGAGATATAACCTCCATGAAATGCCACCTGCTTACAACAGCCACCTCTCTGTCACAGCCAGTATACTAACAACCCAAATTGATGTTTTGCTCTATATTATTCTTATTCTCTCAAAGACAGCCACCTTACAACAGCAATTCATCCTTCCCATTGGTGGCTGTTGTATGGAGGTTACACTGTACTTAAGTTGAACATGTACTTAGAATGATGTGCTATGAGTTATCATCTTAACTAGAATGGCTGATTTAAGATGAAAGCAATGTACATTAGATATTAGATTATCTATCAAGTACAAGTACAGCATGATATACAAGGATATAAGATTGTTATGTTAACAAGATTAAAACTCAATGTTGAGACTGACCAATTCTTCATGACACTACCTACTCTCTCCATGTTTACAATGCTGATGTCATCATTTAAAATAATGTAACATAACGTTGAAAAGAAAGTGTCTTCTTTCAAAAGAGTAAGTTTATTATACAAGTTTGTGCTAAAGTAGCTCTATGTTTGTTTGAGTTTTACACCCCTTATCAAAATTCAGAGTCATATGAGGCGGACAGTTCACCTTAACATCGTTCCTGGGAAGAACCAGTGCCAGTCTCCCCTCCTCCGTAGACAACTGCCTACTTTTTCACATAAAGATACAAGGTCGGCAGCTTGGCTCGAACCCACTACCCTCTATCAGTGGAAAGTAGCTCTAAGTTACAATATTTAGTAGCAATTCTTTACACAGACATCTTGACTAGGAAACAATGAATGTACATACTTTGCCCTGTGATCCAGCACTCTGCCAGTATCCACTGTTTCCTTCTATCAGCCGGTGAGCTTGATTCTCTCTTGTAGACACAGTCAGATGTTTGACACACAGATGCCAGTCTTCAATCAAAGATCCACTAGTTGGATAGACTGGGCGCTTCTTCTGTTTACCTGGTTTACCAGCAGGGACTGGTTCACTGCCTATACAAATAAGAATAAATGAACATCAAAATACTTACTTTTTATGATATGATAACAAAAAAAGTGCTGTGACCTGTGCCCATGCTCGTCTGTTTACCAACTCAGTGAGATCGATCCACCTATGAAGTTTCATGTTACTACCTCTTTTCTTTCCTGAGTTATGATCTATGACGCAGACACAGACACTGCAGTGATTACAATATCTCAACATTTTCTTTAAAAAACAGACAAGCTAATAATATGAGATATGAGATAAGCATGCACTGCCTCGTATAGAGAAGCTTGAACAAATGGTAACATGCTGGATTACCAATTGAAAGGTCATGGATTCGGATCTCGGCTCCATTTTCTGATATTTCAGGTCCTGGAATTCTTTTTTTAGTGTCCCAATCTTCACTATGGAGCTCAAGTACTGTACTTGTCTACTAAAATTTCTAATCCAATTATGAATCAGATAATAATGATATTATTGATTTTTGTACATTAGTCTGACAGCATAATTTATCTGAAAATGTATCTAAACATTAATCAGCTCAATCTTTTCAACTACAATACTTTGAGAATGGAGATTTGAGCTCAGAGACTGTTCTCAAGTTTTATGCCCTTTGGACCAGATTAATCTGTACAGGCATATTTGTTTTGTTTGTTAGTCTATTTATATCCAATTTTACGTCACTTTTCAACAGTCAGAGTCATATGAGGTGGACAGTGCACCTAACAATCACTCCTAGGAAGATCCAGTACTAGACTCCCATCCTTAGTAAGCAACTGCCTACTTTCTCACTTAAAGAGACATGGTCGGTAGCTGGGCTTGAACCCATGACCCTCTATCAGAGAGAGGTTACAGTGATTTGAAGTCAGTGACATCAACCACTCAACCATGGAGGCAGGTCTAGGTTTTTTGTACAGCATGATACTGTATAACATACATACTGACAATATAACTGTTTTACTAGTAGAGAGAGAGATCAAAACTTCAACAAAGCGAATCTATTATTTTTATAGTAAAACATCTCGTTAAGAAAGTTCCTTGCAATTAAATAACCAAACATCAGGGACAATCTGCCCAATTAACATACAAGGCTTTAATAACAACATCTGGCGGTTAAATGATCAAGTATCTGGAAAATCTTGCCTACGAACGTACTAGCGCCCTAATGTTACAAAGTTAGCCTTACCTAAGACCAACATGAGTACTTGGGACCAGTTCCATCTCATCTATAACACCAGTACAATGTGCTTGTTGAGGGAAATCCACAGTGATATCTTTACCATTAGATACTATAGCTGTAACAGTACCTACACTTCTATGTGTAACAGAGCCCCATTTATACTGAGGTGTAACCACGGTGGGTCTCACTCTTACTTTATCTCCAACCTTTATACTTGAACCTGTGGATAGAGAAAAACAGTCTCATAATTTCATTCGGAAATAAGGTATCACTATTTATTTATTAATTTGTTGTTAAATGGCCCATTTGACAGCTATGGTACTTCAAAGATGCTCCAAAGAGAGGGGAGATATTTATATCCTCACTCTTTGCGAATAGTTTTTTTCCTGGTTCTTTATCATGCCCGGTGTAAAGCATCGATACATGTCTCACTTGTTCCTGTGATTTTCTTAACACAGTACTTGGGTCGGTAGTTGGGATGGGGTCACTGAAAAATTGTCCCGGAATATTGAAAGGTGGAGCCGAGATACAAACCCATGATCTTTTGTTTAGTCATCCAGCACACTAGACCACCGATCATCCAAATAAATAAGGTATCAAGATCATGTAATGCCATAAAAGGGGTAATTAGATTGAAATATGGAGACAAATTATTTCTATCAAGTTAAAAATTCTATTATACAATAGAATTTCTATATTTATCAAATCAAGTTACCAAGTCAGTCACACAAGTGATAAATAAGTTTTCAAGTATACTTACTTATATTAATGAAGCCTTGAATTTCCACATGTACATATCGTACCCAGTAGGTTCCACCTTTAGTCTGCCAATCAGCCTGTATATTTAAATCCTGAAGTCCATCACGATCTAATTTGATCACTTTACCAATATCTCCTTCATGTACCTCCTCGTATTGTCTACAACATTTCACCGTCATTCCAACTTGTATGTTATCTCTGACATACATAGCATACTCATCATCAGTTGGAAAGTCAGAACGTTTTTTGAAAGCTTGGTTAGTATTTGCTGTGTTTCCAAGGACAACAGAGAGAAGAAGCTGAAAAATATGACAAGAAATTATTCTCAAGTTAATCATAACTTAAGCGAAATTATGTTGTTGCTGTGAGGTAGTTGCTGTGATGTTGTTGCTGTGATGTTGTCGCTGTGAGGTTGTCGCTGTGAGGTTGTCGCTGTGATGTTGTTGCTGTGATGTTGTTGCTGTGATGTTGTTGCTGTGAGGTTGTTGCTGTGAGGTTGTTGCTGTGAGGTTGTTGCTGTGAGGTTGTTGCTGTGATGTTGTTGCTGTGATGTTGTTGCTGTGATGTTGTTGCTGTGATGTTGTTGCTGTGATGTTGTTGCTGTGAGGTTGTTGCTGTGAGGTTGTTGCTGTGAGGTTGTTGCTGTGAGGTTGTTGCTGTGAGGTTGTTGCTGTGATGTTGTTGCTGTGATGTTGTTGCTGTGATGTTGTTGCTGTGATGTTGTTGCTGTGAGGTTGTTGCTGTGATGTTGTTGCTGTGAGGTTGTTGCGGTGATGTTGTTACTGTGAGGTTGTTGCTGTGAGGTTGTTGCTGTGAGGTTGTTGCTGTGATGTTGTTGCTGTGATGTTGTTGCTGTGATGTTATTGCTGTGAGGTTGTTGCTGTGAGGTTGTTGCTGTGATGTTGTTGCTGTGAGGTTGTTGCTGTGAGGTTGTTGCTGTGTGAGGTTGTTGCTGTAAGGTTGTTGCTGTGATGTTGTTGCTGTGAGGTTGTTGCTGTGAGGTTGTTGCTGTGAGGTTATTGCTCTAGAGATGTTAAATCGTACAGTGGGAAAAAATCATGTTATAGTTGCAGGGAATTGTTCCACAAGACAGGGATGCTCTGGGGAGGTTGTACTGTAATTAGTTCCAGATAAGCTATGTTTTAATCACAACCCAGCTCCAATAAATTGATATAAAAATGCAGTTAAAGATTCTGTATTTAGAAGGAAACCTAGACATACCTCTCCAGAAGTATCAAGATCTTCAAACACATCGGATGTAGAGTCAGTGTCGGAATCATCATAATCAACAGATGACACGCTGTCTGAGTCGGAATCATCTTGTGGTAACGTCTCTTGATGTTCTATCAACCAATTAACCACAGATTCAGCACTCGGTACATCAGAAGCCGAGGCCAATGAACCACCTTTAACACAAGGTAAAATAGCATTGAATACAAAGTTATATATTGATATCAAACTTGAAATGAGCATGTTAAAACTCAGTAATATAAGAAATGAAACATATACTACATGTTTTAAACATTAAAATACAAAGTTTGCTACATACGGGTGACTGCATGATGGTATTTAAAACATAAATTTACTTCCAATAGATATGTGCAAAATGTGTAAAATATCTTAAAAATATTAAATATCTTCAAAATGTGAAAATACAATCAAAATGTGAAAACATCCTCAAAATGTAAAAATATAATAAAAACATGAAAAATATCTTCAAAATGTGAAAATATAATAAAAACGTGAAAAATATTTTCAAAATGTGATAATATAATCAAAACGGGAAAAAATATTTTCAAAATGTGAAAACATTCACAAAATGTGAAAACATCTTCAAAACTGCAAAACACCATTACAAGCTGTACCTTACTGCATTGTATGTGTTGAGGGTATTTCAGTATTTAAGGTTACAAGTTAAGTAGAGTAAGCAAGTTAGAAATCAATGTAAAAGAAAAAATTCTAACCAAGTGATTTTATGGCAAACTCCACTTGTTTACGTTGGAATCCCATCTCCATTATTCTAGTAACTTCAGGTAATGGTGGGGGTATGGCTGCCTTTGCTTTTTTTGGTTTTGTTTTTCCAATCACTGTCAGTACAGATGGAGCCACTGGAGGTGGGGCTACAACAGGGGCTGAAGGTTGATAAAGGGCCACCTCACTATCAGAATCTGACTCATCTATCTCTTCATCAAATGTTTCTCTAGATGCAGTTAAGTACTGACACACAGATAGACACGCAGCCTGCAAAATTAATAGTGCTGTGGACTTACAATGGAATTTGAGCAACACTTATATACAACTAAGCAGTCAAATATAAGAGTAAATTATATGTATGATTATAAACAGCCAGCAGAAAGTTTCTTTCATTACTGTATCAAATTTGCATCATTTAAACATTAACACTGAGTATTTCTCTTATAAATATACAAACTGGGCAAATAATCCATGAGGTACCCTTATGTCACTCAGATGAGTCTAGCTGAAGAGAGCTGGGTGTGACATTACCTACGGGTTTGGCCAAAATCTACAACATAATCCTAGTTCACTTATCTAAAACATACCTCAAGTTCATCTCTAGTGAACAAAGCTTTCAGTGGTGATGGCTGAGTTGCTGCCATAAGAACTTGTTGTAGAATCATGCTGGGAGTGTCAACAATTTCAGTCAGGTAATCATAGTCACTTGTACTGGTATCAACTTCGGCAGGCAGTAACTCTGGTAACACACCCTGTGTTAGAATCTTACGTAATATATTTTGATGTTTTAGTAAAACACGTCCAGCACGTAACATTCCCAATTTGATCTGTTGTTTTCTTAACTCCATCATGTCAACATGTGTAACTGAAATGATCAATTCGCCTTCCATTAGCGATACAGTCAGTAAACCAATCATTTTGTTTATAATAAGTGAGTTTAATATCATTTTTGCAAGATATTTCAGTTATTTTTGTGCGCTCAATTCTCTTGGTATTTACTAAATTGGTTATTTCATTGGGACATAAATTCGTGGACTTTGAATTTAGAATAAAATGCTTATCTCTACATTTAAATTCATGAGGATTTGTTTTCGTGGATGAGTCGACCCATGAAATCCACGAAATTAAATTCCCAACGAAAATGAATGATTCCACAGTATACAGCGAATTTTCTGGACTGTATTCAAACCAGTACTAACATATTCACCAACAAGAAGCCAGCACCTTCTACACATCTCATACTGTGGAATCATTCATTTTCGTTGGGGATTTAATTTCGTAGATTTCGTGGTTCGACTCCTCCACGAAATCAAATCCCCACGAATTCAAATGCGGAGATAAGGCATTTCTTTTCAAAAATCAATTTCCACGAATTTATGTCCCCACGAAATAGCCTTTTTAGTAAAAACCACGAAAATTGAACCCAACGAAAATTAATGATTCCACAGTATGTGGGAAAATCAACATTTTTGTCAAATTTCCATAGAAGAGTATGAACTGCCACAACCAGTATTCAAACCTGGATTACTGTGTAACTAGTCCAGCATACTGACTATAGGACCACGGCCACAGCATAAACCTATCAGGTAACTTAATATTGAAATAAACAATTATAACCTCATAATTCATCTAGATTAACTGTGGTCAGCTTTGTGCTAGGTGAGCTAAAAATGCAAACTTTAAAGTATCATATAAAGGGTGGCTCTCAACTTTACAGAGAGTAGAGTTCATGAACATGAAGTTTAATGACTGGAATATAAAGAGTTATTCTGCCATCATAACATCCTATATGAACTTTTTTTATCACCATTTTCAACATTATTTCAGTTATATCATGGTGCGCAATTATCCTAACCAGCTTCACTGACCTTCATTTAGGCCTTAACAAGTACTAACCACATTCTATCTGTTAGCTAATGCCAAGCTGGTGGAAGACAATTTAACATAGGATGTAACATTTTAGGTCAAATTTGTCACGGACAGTGTGAGCCTCGCCCGGGATTCAAACTCTCAACCTCTTGATCAGTAGACCATGGCTCTAACCACTGAGCTACCCGGGCGGGCCTTATATGAACACAATAAGTTATAAGATAAGATAAAGTTAACCTTCAGATTCTACACTGTTGTTGTACTAGTAGCTAGAGGAGCCTTGTCAGAATCTCTGCCTTCTTTCTCTACCCTGTAGTTATGACAGGTAAGACATAACATTGTAGCCCAGGTATTTACCACATCATCTGACAGTGGTAACTTCTCCACACAGAACTCTAAACTAGGAACCTGTATAATGTAGAAAAAACAACAAAGATCTACATGGTGTGTGAGTTAAACACATTGTGTAAGTTAATTGTTCATCCTGACAACCTATAATGGGTCAAATCATCTCATATTATCACAGGAACATCATAATAGACCAGGAAGGAATAATACTGGAACCAAAACTGCAAAGCCTTCACTACAAGGATAGAGCCAGACCAGCCTTTACATCCATACAATTTGACCAGGCTCTTTACTCTAGGGTGACTTAACTTCATTGTGATATCCCTTAAATTGACAATGGACTGTTTCAAAAATAGAAGTCTATTCAGTAAATTCAGCAGATTAAGGGTTAAGATAGGAAACATTTGGAATTTACATCAAATGCATAAGCTGCCAGGACAGGATAGAACTAGATGGAGAGACTTGATCTATGACTGAGTCTTCACTAGGAGAGATTTAATTGAGTCATCTTGTATTGTTATGTGTTACAAAGAGACTTATACTCAGCTCCTGCAGTCAAAAGGAGGGTAGGACAACACTGAAGACTGCAAGGTAAGGAGCACTACAATATAGTAGGTTGCTAGATGCAGTGTCTGGTCTCTTGAACTTGGCCTTTTGTCGATGAGGGAATCTAAACCCTACATAGTATTCTGTTTCAGCAAGACCTTCTTGGCACTATGTGGTACTGCATGAAGCATTGAGTATCTCATAAGTAGCTGACATGCCTAAAGTTGCTAAGTATAAAACTGATACACTTTATATACATTGTACATATATATACATCCTGTTGTAAATATACAAAGAATGGTGGACCATTATGGCCACTCAGAATAAAACCTGACAAGCAACACATAGAAAACATGAAAAGACAAAACTATATAAGAATACATACAGAAACAAGTGAGTTAAGTCTACTGGTAGACACTGATCCATCAGATAGCTGAACTAAAATCTTTCCTCTAGGAGTTATCCTTGATATTATACCCATACCAGAATCCTATATCTCCACTACTCCACCGAGTCTGGGACGATTATCAATACCACCAATGACAGCCATCACTGCTAGTATGGAGGACTCATCAGTAGCTAATGTTGGATCATTCTGAAAGTTAGAAGAAGAGTCAGAACTGCCTGAAATATTGCCTGAATGCAGAAACATTTTTCTCTCACCTTTAGAAATTGAGGAAAATTGGAATCATCTATCTAGAAACAACATCAATGAAAGTGAGTTAAAAACTAGAAATGTGGAGGACATGAATGCCCCCACAGAGAGCTAAGTCAAAAAGGGGCCATAACTTGTGTGTGGAAATGTTTGGATGTTAACGAAAATCTAACCTGACCTGTATTTTATTATCATATACCTTCATGTAAAATATGAAGGTAATCCATAAAATATTTCTTGAGTTATTGCTCAGAAATCAAAATTTGAACGGAGGACATGCTGACGGAGAGGGTTAACACACTATGCCCATCTGGCGGGGCATAGAAAGTCAACAAAACATGATATTAGATATGATAAAATCAATTTTATCGATAAGTAAAATTATACCCCACCTTTGACAAAACATTCTGTTCCAGCAAGATATGAGGCAAACTTCTAAGATGTTTCACTATAAGTTCATTAATACAATTATTCCATGTGTCCAAAGTGTGAAGTTTCCTTAGCAACAATACAAGTTCCTCGGCAACAGTACTAGTGTATGATGCTGTCAGGGATACAGGTGCTCTCTGTCTATGTCTCCGTGGAGAACCTACTGATATAAAACATTATGAAGAAGTTACATTCCTTTACTTATCTAGATGTCTTATGTTATAATTTACAAACAAACTTAAAAAATACCACTGTTAAATGTAGTATATGCTATTGAATTGTTCCATAAAAAAACTTAATGTTACAAAAATACCCTATATTTCAAATGCATTAATTAAAATTTACTGAATATTTTGATCTTAAGGCTATGGAACAACTGCAGAAATGTCATTTACAGAACATTTGATATGGCAAAGGCACAATTGCATAAATGTTACATGTGTTTTCTCAGTAAGTGAATTTTGTGTCTTTAAATCTAAATTCCTGATAAAAATCTGAGAGGAAACACAATTTTCACTTCCAAACAACAATATACACTTAATTGTTTCATTGATTTCCTAATAATACAGACAGAAAGAATTACAAAATGAACCTATTTTCTGTAACTGTAATATTGAAGTATAATTGAACACAAACCATGTGGTACGAGTGTCGGATCAGCTGAACAAGATACCAGGATAGATCCTAGTAAATGTATAATTCTGTTCATGATAGTTTCTACACGTGATGTATCAACAGTGCGGTCCCACGATGGAAGTACAGTACGTAGTAATTTTATTGTCAGTATCTGTAATAAATTGAACAGTATGACTTTGAGCAAGATTTGTTTCACTTCAAACAACATTTTTGAAAACTGAACAATAGTTCAGCTGTCCTTAGCCGTCACTAGCTCAGTACGCATGAATTTTCATGCTGACCTAATAATTATGTTTATCTACATCTGCATGCAGTTGTTAAACTAGTTCTCATTCCATGTTGCAGTGCAAGTCTATGTAAGTTCAGTTTCCATGAGTACTTTCAGTACTTTGATTATCATTGTACCTACAACTAATGGTGCATGTTATACACAACCTTTCACATTACCATGGTAAATAGATTCCTAGAATATAGCACGATCATGATGTATTTCAGTCTCAGAATTTAGCATCTTACCTAAGATCTGTGACAACTGAACAATGCAAAGGACACAAGTCTGTATCAAGCCTGATTAAAATGACTGAATTTCACAAAGACAGCTTCCATTGCATGCTATATTTAATTAAATTATCTTATTACAAATAGTATTATACTAAATGGATCATTTATAGATTTTTATACAGAATCTGATTTAGATGGTTCTACCACCGCGAATGGCATACATGGGGACTTCCTCCATTATTAGATAACTGGACAGTCAACATATGATTATGACTGTTACTGCACCTTTACAATAACAACAACTTATGCGACATCAGACCAGCCTCATCTTACCTCTTTGGAGACATTAGCTTGTTTATGTGCCTTTTCTTCCTCCAATATCTTTAAGAGAAGATCTACCCATCTCTGTGAACTAAGAGCTTGACAGATAGTTGGACCAGTAGCAATACTTCGTAGAAATCCGAGGGAACACCAACTATAGTGTTGTTCACACGCAATCTGTACTGATGCTGAGTTAGCATCTGCAAAAATAATCAAGCACTTTTCATTATTTGAATCTTAGAAAAACACAAACAAATAATTAGTGTAACAGACTAACTTGCTTCATGGTTCCACATTTTTATTCACACATATGTTCAGACAAGAGGGCCAAGATGGCCCTATATCGCTCACATGACAATCACTGTTCACTCATTAAAACATTGTTTTGAACCGGTGACCTAGTTTTTGACCCCAGACGACCTATGTTCGAATTTGTCTTACATATCATTAAGACAAACAGTCTGACTAGGTTTGGTGAAGATACGATCAAAATTTCACATCTACAGTGTTAATAAGGTTTTCCTAAGATTTGACCTTGTGACCTGGTTATTGACCCTAGGTGACCCATATTTGAACTTGTCCTTAATATCATTAAGACAAACAATCTGACAAGGTTAAGCCAAGATCCAATCAAAACCATGACATTTAGAGCTTTTATAAGATTTTTACCTAAGATTTAGCCTTGTGACCCAGTTTTTGAACCTGGCTGACCCATGTTCATCCTTGACCCACATATCATTGAGGCAAACATTTTGACAATGTTTGGTGAAGATCCAATTAAAACTGTGACATCTACAGTGTTAACAAAGTTTTCCTAAGATTTGACCTAGTGACCGAGTTATTGACCCCAGATGACCCATATTTATACTTGACCGTTATATCATTAAAACAAACGATTTGACAAAGTTTGGTGAAGATCCAATAATAACTGTGAAATCTACAGTGTTAACATGGTTTTTCATAAGATTTGACCTAGCGACCTAGTTTTTGACCCAAGATGACCCATGTTCGAACTCGTCCAAGATATTATGAAGACAAACATTCTGACAAGGTTTCATGATCATCCAATCAAAACAGTGACTTCTAGAGTGTTCACAAGGTTTTCCAGCAATTTGCCCTAGTGACCTTATTTTACTACAGAAATTACCCATTTTCAAACTTGACCTACATATTATTAAAATAAACATTCTGACAAAGTTTCATGAAGATAAATTCAAAACAGTGATTTCTAAAGTGTTCACAAGGTTTTCCCTTATTTGGCCCTGGTGACCTAGTTTTTGACCCCAAATGGCCCAATATCGAACTCGTCCGAGATTTTGTTGATATTAACGTTCTGACCCAGTTTTGCTAAAATTGAGCCAAAAATGTGGCCCCTAGTGTGGTCACAACAAAAAGTTTGACGACGCACGACGCACACCACACGACGCCGGATGGAGAGTGATCCTAATAGCTCACTTTGTCACTTTGTGACATGTGAGCTAAAAAGAAGAAATTAAATGTGCAGGAACAGGCCCTAACTTATTCAATATCATTGACACATTAATGAGGAATGTGTTGATTATCCAATTTGCCATTGTGTTAAAAGAATACTTATTTTGGCATCTCGTTTAGACTCATCATTCATAAAAAATAGAATAAAAAAGCTTATATGCCAAAATAGGTATAGAAGTAATAATATATCTATCATATTTTCACCTCCATCTTTTAGAGTATACATCTATCAATTCCGTAGCTATCAATAAACCCAAGTTTGTATAATGTTGTGAAACTACTTGTATCAAATCAAGGACCGTTATATCTGGCATCATTATATATATACACGCATACAATTAATCATTACAATAGCCTGGCGTAACCCTTAATATGTAAAAAAAATATTTACGTTTCCAAAAAAACGACTATGTCTTCGAAATACAAAATATTTATTCATTTACTGTCCGATAATGCTACCGTCTCGAACCGCTCTTTAATAGAATCAAATATTATTTCCCTTTCGAAGTTACTATATGTCCCCTACTATGCAATATGGCCAGTTTCTGCAGAATAAACACGTAATAATATGTTGTTTTATGGACCCATAAACCAATCAACTAGAAGCCCAAGGGCAACATGTCGAGCCCCTGTTTAGCCAGCTTGTGATATTGACCTTTGAACTACAAGTATGGGTGATATTCATGACACATCATTTCATTGAAGTAAACTTTTATATCAATTTATTCAAAAATCCTTGAATGCAATCAGAAGTTACAGCCCAGACAAGGAAAATATATTTGAATGAATGTGTAATCTTGACCTTTGACCTATAAAAATCTGGGTGTTACCCAAGACACATGGTCGCATTGTATTATAGCAAGTCATTTTTAAATAATTCAATGCATAAGGGAGACACAGCCCGGACAAGGTCTATAATGATTATTTTTTATGTTTGACCTCTAAGTGTGACCTTGACCTTTGAGCTAGAGACCGATCTTACGCACTGCACACCGCCTCATGGTATTTTACAATTATGCCAAGTTATATAAAAAAAATTCTATGCATAAGGGAGATACAGCCCTGACAAGGTCTATAATGCTCATTTTTGATGTTTGACCTCTAAGTGTGACTTTGACCTTTGAGCTAGAGACCTGGAATTTGCGCACTGCACCGTCTCATGGTGTTTAACAATAATGCCGAGTAATTTTAAAAAGTTTCTATGAATAAGTGAGATACAGCCCGGACAAGGTCTATAATGCTCATTTTTGACGTTTGACCTCTAAGTGTGACCTTGACCTTTGAGATAGAGACCTGGATTTTGCGCACTGCACACCGTCTCATGGTGTTTAACAATTATGCCAAGTTATTTTGAAAAGTGTCAATGCATAATGGAGATACAGCCCGGACAAGGATCCAGACGGACTCACTCACTCACTCACTCACTCACTCACTCACTCACTCACTCACTCACTCACTCACTCACTCACTCACTAACTAACTAACTAACGTACAGACACGCAACCCCCATTGTGGCGACTATGTCGAGCTCACTGCAGGCGGGCTCGACAACAATAAAAGTATCAACTGAAACACTGATTGTTAATCTTCTCACCAGGGTGCATTAATTAGCGCTACATACCATAAAGATCATCTGCGATAAGATTAGTTGATGTTACTGTGGTATGACAATGTATATACTGACCCATAATTATCAATTAAATGACTATACAATATCTTTTATATCATAAATCGACGATTCACACCTCTAATCAAACTGGTATTCGTTATTAAGATTTGTGACCGAAAAAAAAGCTTACTTAATTGTTCAATACTGAAGAAATATTAAATATGAAACTATGTGGAATACTTACATTATAAATCTAAACAATTAGTAGAAATTATGTAGTCAACAAATTTCATCAGCACTTTGGATGTTGACTGACAGTCATGTGTTTAGTATTCACAGAAACCCAAATTAGTAAAATCAAGATACAATAAAATATAAATTTAACATACTTGGACATATACACAACTATGCTGAAGTTTAAACATCATTGAATATTTATTTACTGAACAAAGAAAATATTGAGCAATAGTTATTAGTTATTGTTTAAAAGCAGTAAATTTATAGTTGAAAGATGGTGTGTCCAACTAATGTGTTCAACACCTTTGGTATACGATATGTACATGTGCAGCTTCTTTACCTTTATGTAACTCCTACATGTAGGTATTAATACATCATTTAATTGTTAAACTTAATCATGCACTCATTTTATCATTTGTGTTTGCTTATATTCGTGTAGATCTGCAGTCAATTTTAAAGTATTATGACATAATCTAATATCGGGGTATATGTACGCCAATGATCAACTTGCTACTTTTTACACTTCCGAGAGACACAAGGATAATTATGTTGAATGTTACGAATTTAAAAACATTCATTTAATTACTGCATTTTGAAAGTCTACATATAATCTGGCACATTATGTTTTATTTGCCAAGATATCGCTAGTTGTCTGTGTATGTACCAATTTTCAGTTTCGTTTTAAATACATAATAACTATTTTCATCGGATTTTGTGTATTAAATCATATGCATGCAAAACATTAATTAGTGTTTTATAACATAATGTGTGAAAAAACTTAATTATTGTCTCAATAATATCAGGTTGACGAATTAGTATTGACTTTTCCTATATGTGTTCTGCTTGGCGAATTAAGATATAGTCCCCGGAAGTAGGTACTATTTTTAGCCCATGCGCACTGCCGACAAGAACGACAATCATCCAAGGGAGACTACCTGGTTATGGGAAAGGGCCATTACCCACATGGCCAAAAAATTATCTACAATGCTGAGAATGAAAAAAATTTAACTAGAATTACAACAAAAGTTTGATGACCAGTCTATCAAATAAAGTATTCTCATTGGTTGATATTCAAGACAGCAGAGAAAATAACCAATCAGAGTCTCAAGATTTAGACTGGTCTCTTGCTACATAAGCATTTGAAATAATTTTTTATAGGTTTCTATGATTGACAAGAAGCTGTCACAGACAGTGTATGCATGATACATGATAGTTATGTCCCTTGTATTGATGGCATGGATTTTTTGCACCATCATCGTTACGGAATAAAATGCAAAGTGTTTTTTGGAATAATTTTTTGATTGTTTTAAAAACAAAATTAGCATTGTAGAAAAACACCAGTGTGGAATTGTTTGCTTAAAGATATTTAAATCTCTTTTTCATTTCAACTCAAATATATTTTTATGTTGCACGTACATCCCACCTAATGGGTCAAGATTACTTAACCAAATTGATATAATAATAATAAAGATTTTATTTATAGAGGCAACACAGTTAGGCATTGCCCAATCTTCCCTGTGAGCCTCTTGATCAACAATGCTTACATAATATATACATACATTACATAAACAAGAGGGCCATGATGGCCCTGTATCGCTCACCTGAGTATCGTAACACTAAGGAATAATTTAATCAAGGGAAGTTACTTGTCATTGTAAAAAGTTATCTACCTCAACTGTCAAGTAGTTGTTGAAATCAACTGATCCCCTAGGCAGGGCCGATATTGACCCTGGGGCCATGATTTGCATGAACTTGGTAGAAGTCCACTAGACAATGCTACACACTAAATATCTAAGCTCTAGGTCCTCTGGTTTTTGAGAAGAAGATTTTCTAAGATTTAAAAAAAAATCCTTCTGACCAGAGTTCTGCATGGAACTGAATTCTTTGAACAAATTTGGTAGAGCTTCAAAAAAGGAACACACCTGTGAAGTTTGGTTGAAACTGACCAAGTGGTTTAGGAGGAGATGTTGTTTAAAGAAATTGTTGACGATGGACGGACGGACGTTCTCATGAGACGTATGTTGTGGGGTGATCCCTTTGATCTTTTCGGTGTTTTTAACCCCACAAGTCGCACCCCACAAGTCGAAATTATCCCCACAAGTCCAGTTTGTACGTATCTGAACCACAAAGACCTAAATGTACTAACCCTAACCTCACAACCACCCTCCCATGCGTGCGGACGTCAGTCCGGACAGACGACGACGAAAATAGCTCAATCCTAAAAACTCACCTTGGCACTCTGTGCCAGGTGAGCTAAAAACAACAATAAAAACAACAATATAAGCATTTGAGTATGAAGAAAACAAGAAACAATATACACATTTTGTATTAAGGAAATGCTTTCCACCATCCAGTATATCTTTGTTTAAATGTGTTTAGATTTTGTGCATTCTGTACCTCTATGGGTAATGAATTCCATATTTATGGCCCCGAGTATCTGATGGATTTTCTTGTAAACTCAATTCTTGGTTTACAAAATAAAGAGTATGGTTATTTTCAGATGATCTTAGATAATGAGTATTGCTAGTATGATTTTTTATGAATTTCTTACTCAAGTATTTTGGGCACTTATCATTAATAGACTTATACATCATGATTGATTTTTTTATATTGTACTCTTTCTGGAAAGCTCATCCAGTTTAATGTATGGAAAAGTTCCTCAGAGGAAGTATCAAAGTCTTTCTAGCTGCCCTCTTTTGGAATTTGGACAGAATCTCACCCTGACTACTATTGCAGTTCCCCCACACAGAGCAGCAATACTCTAAATGGGGAAGTATATATGCATTGTAGAATAATTTCCTAATAGGTATATTAATAAACTGTTTTATTCTTTGTAAGAGATAGAGTTTTGAATTACATTTTTTAATTACTTCATTTATTTGATTTTTCCAATTTGGAATATTGTCAACTTGTACTCCTAAAAGACGTTCACAATTTGATAGTTCTATGTTATCCTGCCCAAGATGTAGGGATATATTATTACTATTATTACTAGTACATGTTTTATTGGTAGCAGAAATTATGATTGATTTAGTTTTTTTGGCATTCAGTGCCATTGAGTTGTTACAACACCACATGTATATTTTATCAATATTACTTTGAAGCTTATTTTGAACTTCAAGATATGACTTGCCAACAGCTGTAATGGTTGTATCATCAGCAAACATATCAGTAAAGATATCTTTTAGGTACATGATGAATAATATTGGTCCTAGAACTGACCCTTGTGGAACCCCTGTTGTAACTCGACCAGTCTGACTAAAGTATTCGATCTTCCTTACGCAAGATCTGATGACGGCCTATACTAGTTTCTATTTTCAGAAGTCGGAATTTTCATTATCACTATTTATATCTATTTATAATTCAGCCAATCGAAAAACTCGTTTCATCGGTACTTTGGCCGAATGAACTTTCTACCTGACGATGTTATTTAAACGTTAAATTACGTATAACATATTTGTCTGCAACCACTATTTGAGTTTTTTAGTAATCCTGATCGATTCGGCCATAGTAGTACAGAAAATTTAATAAACACGCATGTCACATGGGCGCTATCATTACATTTAGTTGTGTAAGAATAGGTGTTCGTGATAACTACAGTCAAACATTGTTTTTTACTGCGGTTAAAAATAGAATCAGATCACTTTCAGAATTATGAAAGTAAGGCGCTGATTTGCTAGTGGAAAAGGTCACCTGAGGTGACCTTCTATAGGTCGTCTTCAGATCCTCATAGCGTAGCGGGTTTGAGGATATGATTTTAATCAGATTGGTTACTCGACCTGGTTCAGAGAGTTTACCTGACACACAAACCTGTTGATATCTATTTGACAAATAAGATTTAAACCATTGTAATGAAGAGGGGCTGTAATTAAAAGATGTTAGTTTCTCAATAAGAGTTGCATGATTTACTAAATCAAATGCTTTTGATAAGTCAAGAAATATTGTACCAACACACTGACTATCATTTATAGCATCAATCCACTGATCAACTTTAGATGTCAAAGCTGTTTCACAGGAGTGATTTGCTTTGAATCCCGACGACTGGTTTGTGTATAATAAATTATCAAATTATTATGTATTGAGATAGGCGTGAAATACTTACAAATCAGTATTACACCAAACAACCAATTAATTGATCGTTGGTGTAAGCTCCGCCCAAATATTCAAATTATAACCTGACCAAAATATTGAGTATGAAACAAGCATGCCGTAATCTACTTTTTTGTAAAAAAGAATACTATTAGTTAAGTAGCAACAATGTTATGGGTGATTTAAAAAAAAATGAAGCCGTTTCTAAATATGCTCATAAAATATATGATAAGCAGTATATGATGTAATAACTAGGCTTATGTGTATTGTCCTAATACAAGCTATTATCCTGCCAAATTTCACAATGATAACTTTATTTATTACAAAGTTATGCACGAAAAACATGCCAAAAATGTCCCAAGTGTAACGCTTTTAGCGTGACATTTTAAATTTATCCCCATGGTCCAAGTTGAATAGAAAGATAACCCCAATACATATGACAGATCTTTTTTTTAAGTTAGTAGTTTGATGTATGTCCAATGGGAAAACATAATGAAATGGTCATTTTGGCATGGCATGATGGCTTTAGACTTTATGATAAGACATACCATTTTTGGGGTAACTCTACCTTTTAAGCCATATAGACACAAAATAATCATGTTGTAATTAATATTTTTGGCTCTTTTTATCCAACAATTGTATCAACAGTTGAAAAATGATAATTTCACATCAAAATTGACAATATTGTACAAGTAATTCCATTTTGTATCATTTGAACCAGAGTTGTCCCAAGTGTACGAAATCAAACAAATGAGCCTATATTTTTTTAAATCACAAATGTACATAACATTAAACATATTTCCTACATAGCTTATGTCAATGTCTTGTTGTATATTCTTGCTTTGAGGAACTGATGGTCTGTATTGATTTTTACCATCAAAATTAGAATGTCCCAAGTGTACACAGCTTTGGCACTTAAACAATTACGAGTGTCAAATATCATGCAACATTCATTATACTTAAATAATTTGTGGAATCAGTCAGTATCAAGGTTACATTATTCATGAAATATGATTACATGGCTGTGAAGAATAATTTTGGTAAGTTTTTATTGAGCAAGGTCGTTTTTTAATTAAACTGAATTTTTTAACATTTGTGATTAAGTCAATTCATGCAGATAAACCTGGCAAGCTGTTCTATTCTTGAATGACCATTCATTTCCTTGATAAAAATGTTTAACTATCAATCATTTATGGTATTTGTTACAAGATACCCTATGTTTTTAAAACCTGTACTTTATGTACACTCGGGACATAAAAATAGGAACAATCAGTGTTATCATGTGTTCAGATCCACAGTAATCAATGAACACATATTTTTCATACTATATATGATTGGCATAGTTTGTTGCACATCCCATCATACGATTTCATGGCATATTTGGTGTACAAGCATGACAAATTGGTGGTAAAATGCCCCTTCAGAACTAGAAATAGAATTTCATAGCAAATAAATGATCAGAAGGTACATGTACATCTAGAACTAAGTTAGAAGAGGCACAAAGAATAATTTATTATGTAATAATAGATAAATATATAAATGAAGTCAGATCCTGCTTAAGTACAACACTTAAGATCCAAGAAAAGAAATGAAAACATCAATTGCAAGCTAAAGGTACTGAAAAAGAGATGGACAGATCCAATTTACAATAAAAGAGGGGTGAAAATGGAATTACATACAGGAATAAAAAGAAGAAAGAAAAACAAGAACTGAAACCAGCAAAGTCCAGCTGAACAGATGGAGAGAAGCCAGAGGAGAAGAACCATTATATGACTTTAATCATCTAGTTGGAGCAGACGGAACATAAACGATTCCAAATAATGGGCTGAAGCTGTACTTCTTCTATATGTAGTTAGACATATCACATCAAGAAGATCCTGGTTGAATCTGTCAGTGAGATAAAAAGTCCTGTGAATAATGCCAACATTGCACTAGTTTAAATTTTAAAAATTTCTTTTAATGTTATCAATTTCAGGTGAAACTCCAAGCTGTAAAAACTTAACTGTACAATAATTATAATTTTGACGCATAATTGTTAAATTCCATGAATGATGAAATTTACATTCATGAGTACAATGAATATCCTAAGAGTACAGACATGTTTATCACATCAGTATCTCATTAGATCTTTTATAGAGTTATACTAATTTAGTTATGATTTCATACTTGCAATATTTTAGTACAGACATAACAAAAAAGATTTTGAAAAGTGACTTTCATCCAAGCATTTGCAAAAGGTAATCCATAACAATAACTGAAATTATGAACTTCTTAATCATGATGTTTCCAACTTTTTGCTCATTACTATGATTACAAATGAATACTTAACAACATCTCCTGTTAGAGTTATTTTTATCAATTTTGTGTATTCTATTTGATAATTTTCATTAATATGGAATTATGTAAGACAATTTAGTTTTTTGTCCCAAGTGTACGGATGGACGCATTACATCCAACTCTAAATTTTAAAGAGAGGTTAAAACATTTGACTTTGAAATTGACTGTTGTTTTAATACACATTCTAAATAACAAAATGCAACATATCATGCAACATTTTCATGATTTTAGTAATAGTTGAGTTGATTTAATTAGTCTGAATTAATGTATCAGATGAAATTCATAACTGTCATTGATATTTTAGATTTTAATGAAAATTTAGTAAAAATCCAATTCATATTAGTTGGAATTACTCCTCAACATTACCTTTGTTGCTTACATTACATAATATGTTAAATAACTAAGTAAGCTCCTTGTTTAACTTGTTGATTTGAACATATGCACTTTTTTGTCCCAAGTGTACGAAAAAAAGCTGTTTTTGTATAAAGATTTTCAACATTAAAATATCATCCAATCTTGGTGAAACTTTGCAGTATTCCTTCTATCTATCATATAATCCTATTGATGTAATTTCATCAAAATCAGAAAGCTAACATTCAAAAAAAAGAAACTTTTCCAAGTGCTTCTATAAATTTAAGACCTAATTAATGCTAAACAAGAGGGCCAAGATGGCCCTATATCGCTCACATGACAATCACTGTTCACTCATTAAAACATTGTTTTGAACCGGTGACCTAGTTTTTGACCCCAGACGACCTATGTTCGAATTTGTCTTACATATCATTAAGACAACAGTCTGACTAGGTTTGGTGAAGATACGATCAAAATTTGACATCTACAGTGTTAATAAGGTTTTCCTAAGATTTGACCTTGTGACCTGGTTTTTGACCCTAGGTGACCCATATTTGAACTTGTCCTTAATATCATTAAGGCAAACAATCTGACAAGGTTTGGCCAAGATCCAATCAAAACCATGACATTTAGAGCTTTTACAAGATTTTTACCTAATATTTGACCTTGTGACCCAGTTTATGAACCCAGCTGACCCATGTTCATCCTTGACCCACATATCATTGAGGCAAACATTTTGACAAGGTTTGGTGAAGATCCAATTAAAACTGTGACATCTACAGTGTTAACAATGTTTTCCTAAGATTTGACCTGGTGACCTAGTTATTGACCCCAGATGACCCATATTTATATTTGACTGTTATATCATTAAAACAAACGATTTGACAAAGTTTGGTGAAGATCCAATAATAACTGTGAAATCTACAGTGTTAACATGGTTTTTCATAAGATTTGACCTAGCGACCTAGTTTTTGACCCAAGATGACCCATGTTCGAACTCGTCCAAGATATTATGAAGACAAACATTCTGACAAGGTTTCATGATCATCCAATCAAAACAGTGACTTCTAGAGTGTTCACAAGGTTTTTCAGCAATTTGCCCTAGTGACCTAATTTTACTACAGAAATTACCCATTTTCAAACTTGACCTACATATTATTAAAATAAACATTATGACAAAGTTTCATGAAGATAAATTCAAAACAGTGATTTCTAAAGTGTTCACAAGGTTTTCCCTTATTTGGCACTGGTGACCTAGTTTTTGACCCCAAATGGCCCAATATCGAACTCGTCCGAGATTTTGTTGATATTAACGTTCTGACCCAGTTTTGCTAAAATTGAGCCAAAAATGTGGCCCCTAGTGTGTTCACAACAAAAAGTTTGACGACGCACGACGCCGGACGCCGGACGGAGAGTGATCCTAATAGCTCACTTTGTCACTTTGTGACATGTGAGCTAAAAAATCTATATTTCACAAAATCTCAGTATTTTTGGACCAATTTTCAGTCAGAATGTTAGTTACATCATATTAACATATTATCCCTCAAATAAACTGCTTTCAACACTCTTTTTTAAAAATATATGTTCATTTATACTAGTTAACACTGTTGAAAAAAAAATTCCTTCGAAATTTAATAAAGATTAAAAAAAATATATTTCACATTGATTCATCTCTTTGAAAATTCAGGAAAATCAATTTCAATGTATTGGTTCCATGACGCAACAAAAGATAATAATGATATCCACTGTTGAAATTTCAAGTCCTTCGTCACGCTTTGGCTTCATTTTTTTTTAAATCACCCTTATGTGTAATTGATCATTAATATTTCTAAACTGTTGTACTTTTGTTGTATGTGTTGGTATGAATAATAAATGTCTACAAGTCAAACGACAAACACAAATGTGTATAGACACTATTTATTTCTAAATCCAACAATTATTACAAACTAAAGTATGTGTATAGGAAAGGGGATCATTTATAAAACTGACTAGCATTAGAATTGTAACAGAGTATAAGTTACGTATAAAGATCATTATAGTCTGGTCTAATATAATACTGTAACAAAACGGAAAATTGATAAGAACATACAAACATCACAATTCTGTTGTAAATATATTGATGAATATACACATTATCGTATTTCGTAATACGTCGGTGTCGCGGAAACTTAGTTGACAATTCATATTAATTAAGCACTTCGTACAAATAACATACGGTTAATCGATTAATCATTTGTATGAACGAACGATTAACAGATTAGTAAAATCTTGACGAATTGACATCCCTAATTTATTGGTAGATAATAATGATTTTCAATACATAACTGCATTTGAAATAATGCCACCGAATGATTTATCTGACCATAGTGCGATACATTTTTGCATTGAACGGGTATGCCCACCTGAATTACCACGAGTAAAACGAGCCGACCAGGAGTTATTTTTAGCTTGGGATGATTCTCAAATTACTAATTTGCACAAACTTATTGAATGACGTTGTGCGGCTAAATCAGCTGACAACTAATTTACATAACAATGGGATAAATGAAATTATACTGTCGTTTACTTCATATATGCAAGATAACGCCTTCTGTGTATTTGGTAAATATAAGCGAGATAACTCGTCGTCAAATTTTAAGAAAAATAATAAATGGTTTAATAAAGAATGCTATGACGCCCAAAAGGAATAATTTTGAGCGAGAAATGTTTTCCTAAGAAATAGAAACAAAGAAAATATGTATAACTTTCAAACAAGAGGGCCAAGATGGCCCTTTATCTCTCACATGACAATCACTGTTCACTCATTAAAACATTGTTTTGAGCCGGTGACCTAGTTTTTGACCCCAGATGACCCATGTTAGAACTTGTCCTACATATAAATAAGACAAACATTCTGACAAAATTTGGTGAAGATCCAATCAAAACTACAGGATAGACAAGGTTTTCCTAAGATTTGACCTGTTGACCTAATTTTTTACCCCAGACGACCTATGTTCGAATTTGTCTTACATTTCATTAAGACAAACATTCTGACTAGGTTTGGTGAAGATACGATCAAAATTTGACATCTACAGTGTTAATAAGGTTTTCCTAAGATTTGACCTTGTGACCTGGTTTTTTACCCTAGGTGACCCATATTTGAACTTGTCCTTAATATCATTAAGACAAACAATCTGACAAGGTTTGGCCAAGATCCAATTAAAACCATGACATTAAGAGCTTTTACAAGATTTTTACCTAAGATTTGACCTGGTGACCCAGTTTTTTACCCTGGCTGACCCATGTTCAACCTTGACCCACATATCATTGAGGCAAATATTCTGACAAGGTTTGGTGAAGATCCAATTAAAACTATGACATCTACAGTGTTAACAAAGTTTTCCTAAGATTTGACCTGGTGACCTAGTTATTGACCCCAGATGACCCATATTTATACTTGGCCGTTATATCATTAAAACAAACGATTTGACAAAGTTTGGTGAAGATCCAATAATAACTGTGAAATCCACAGTGTTAACATGGTTTTTCATAAGATTTGACCTAGCGACCTAGTTTTTTGACCCAAGATGACCCATCTTTGAACTTGTCCAAGATATTATGAAGACAAACATTCTGACCAGGTTTCATGATCATCCAATCAAAACAGTGACTTCTAGAGTGTTCACAAGGTTTTCCAGCAATTTGCCCTAGTGATCTAGTTTTTCACCGGAAATGACCCATTATCAAACTTGTCCTACATATTATTAAAATAAACATTCTGACAAAGTTTCATGAAGATCCAGTCAAAACAGTGATTTCTAAAGTGTTCACTAGGTTTTCCCTTATTTGGCCCTGGTGACCTAGTTTTTTACCCAAAATAGACCATTATCGAACTCGTCCGAGATTTTGTTGATATTAACGTTCTGAAATAGTTTTGCTAAAATTGTGCTAAAAATGTGGCCCCTAGTGTGGTCACAACATAAAGTTTGACGACGCACGACGCACACCGCACGACGCCGGACGGAGAGTGATCCTAATAGCTCACTTTGTGACATGAGAGCTAAAAATAAATCAACTATCGATTGTATTTTTGTACTACATGCAATCATCGCAAAAACTTTATCTTGTAAAGCAAAACTATTTGTAGCATTTTGAGACTGGGAGAAAATGTTTGACCGAATTGAGTATTAATTATTATGGAGAAAATTGTTGACTGTAAATATAAGCTCGAAATTTGTTAATGCACTAAAATCTATGTACAATAGTGTTAAAGCGTCTGTTCTTTATAAATCCTGATCTCTTCCAAAGTTGGAGTGAAACAGGGTGATCTGGCTAGTAGTATATTATGCCTCTTTTTTCTTAACGATATATTAAATAACATAAACACTAATGTTAATGGTATTATAAATATTGATGATGTACAGCTTTTTTTGTTACTATTTGCTGATGATGCTGTTGTTTTTGCACAGGATCCAGCATCACTGCAATCTATTCTTAATGATATTGAACATTATTGTAATGTATGGAAGTTAAAACTTAACGTAGCTAAAACGAAAATAATGATCTTTGAAAAGGGTAGACATACATCTTATGATTTTTTCTTATACGACACTCGAATTGAGTTACAGTAAAACCCCGATTATTCGAATGTCGTTGGGCCCTGAAAAATCATTCGGATAATCCATGATTTCGAATAATCCATTTCAGTATGATGTACCGGTTGGAAACGATAAATTCCGTACTGTCCGTATATTGCAAGGGAGTTAACTTTCGTATGCAAACAAGATGTTACTTGAGTGATAATAAGAATAAGATAAAATGTATAACAAACACTTATTATTTATCTTTGGTTGAATGTATATAAGTTAACAAATACCCGCGTATCGTAACTAACAATATGGTCAACTCAACGATAATTAAACTGTTGAGACGCTGCATATATGAATTGATGTTTACACATTGTTTGTCACACGACAGTTGATACCCAATCGGCCATTGTTATCAATTGATGATTTCGAATAATAGGTGTGAAAATATGCGCATTCGTAACTTTAGGGACCAAATAATGTATTCGGATTACACCAGGTATTCGTAACATCCGATTCTTATAGCCGGGGTTCGTTGTAGTTGAAATACATAGAGACGTAATCGGGACCGTAGATTTTATTCGGATAATACCGGGTATTTGGATAATCGGTGTTTGGATAATCGAGGTTTTACTGTAGTAACTTTGTTTAAATACTTAAGTGTTCTACTCAGTCTCACGTAACGTGGACAAATGCTGTCTTCAGCACTCCGGCCTTTATAAATCCGAAATTATGTTATTTTGGAACTTCAAAAGTTATTTTCAAGTATTTATGATCATATAGTAAACAAACAAAAAAAATAAGTTACATCGCGTGTGATTTGGCAAAATTATTCACCTTATTTGAGGGGTGGAGTGGCCAAAAGTGTGTGTCTTCATCAATATTCCACATTATTCAAATACTCCATTTAATGTTGTTCTTTAGTTTAAACAAATATTGCTTTGCTAGTTCAGTAGCAATTATGGGCTATTTTGACAATACAGTAAATGTTTAGGAATATCCTGCATAGAATTACCAGAAATATGTTGATATTTACATGTCTTCAAACTTTAAACCAGTTACGAGGCCTATTTTCTACGAAGTCGTATACATTTACATATTCTTCAATGTTGAAGTTTAAATCATCATATCCAACAATGAGAGATCAAACTTTAATAAGCCATAGCAATAGAAACATTGTCCTTTCAAAAAATATCATTAATAGACAATTCCTTGCAAAATAGATCACCGTAATTTTTAAGAAACCATTTACGAGTCATTGCTTGCAATAAGGAGTATTTATTTGCATTTATTTGATATATTATAAGGCATATGTCAACTTTTACATGACGACAATGCTTCCGTCAAGATACCGACAAGGTCATATTCCAAATAAAACAAGAGGGCCATGATGGCCCTATATCACTCACCTGAGCATTGTAACACTAAGGGATAATTTGATCAAGGAAAGGTTATTTGACATGGTAAAGAATTATCTACCAAAACTCTTAAGTAGGTGTTGAAATCAACTGACCCCAGGGGCTGGGCCAATATTGACCATGGGGACTGACTTGAACAGACTTGGTCAATGCTACATCCGAAATATCTAAGCCCTAGGACTCATGGTTTTTTAATTTTCCTATATGGGCCTTTATAAATCTAGAGACCCCGGGACAGTGCCGCTTTTGACCTCCCAACCATAATTAGAACTAACTTAATAGCTAGTACACTTAACATGTGAAGATGTAATGTGCTGTATGTAGACTTTTATATTAACTCAGATAATCCACTAATGTGTCCAATCAAGTTTTAATAGTGAACAGTAAATGAATGAAATAATTTAAGATTGCGCAATAGTCATTAAGTCCAAAAATGTCATGCTTTTAGTTCTTTCTATGTATAACATATTTGTCATTTTTCCATGTTGTATATATGTATCTGGGAGATGTATATATGTACCTGGGAGATGTATATATGTACCTGGGAGATGTATTATGTATCTGGGAGATGTATATATGTCCATGGGAGATGTATATAATTATGTACCTGGGAGATGTATGAGATGTATATATGTACCTGGGAGATGTATATATGTACCTGGGAGATGTGTATATGTACCTGGGAGATGTATATATGTACCTGGGAGATGTATATATGTACCTGGGAGATGTAGATATGTACCTTGGAGATGTATATATGTACCTGGGAGATGTATGAGATGTATATATGTACCTGGGAGATGTATATATGTATCTGGGAGATGTGTATATGTATCTGGGAGATGTATATATGTACCTGGGAGATGTATATATGTACCTGGGAGATGTATATATGTACCTGGGAGATGTGTATATGTATCTGGGAGATGTATATATGTACCTGGGAGATGTATGAGATGTATATATGTACCTGGGAGATGTATATATGTACCTGGGAGATGTATAAATGACCTGGGAGTTGTATATATGTACCTGGCAGATGTATATATGTACCTGGGAGATGTATATATGTACCTGGGAGAAAAGTAAAGTTGTGTTGTTGTTGTAGTTAAATCAGGACAGTAAAACGATGATGGATAATAGCATATTAAATTAATATAATTAAGTGATCTTTACTTACTAGACATGTTTTCCCTGATCTGTCTGGTCCACAACATCTCCCAATACTTCATGTTTCAGATAATATAATGTTCTTACACGTAACAATACTCTGAAACAAATACCAATCATTGAGTCACAATTTTCTTCCTTCAGTTCAACTTATTCCCAATGCAGAATCTTAAAAATTTTAATTGAGATTATAACTAAGTATAGGATACAGAAACAAATTGCTTTCAGCGATGTACATACAATATTTCAGGTTTTCCAGGAATAAGCAATTTAATCTTGAAGTGTCATATATACTACAATACACTGGATTACTGTGACAGAAAAAGAGTAACAGGGCTGAGCATCTATTAGTTAAACTGAAATAATTTCAAGCCGTACACTGAAGTATAAACTCACTTATTAGAATGTCGATGTATATGCCTCCTGTATACATTCTTGTTATATACAATATCCCGATCCATCATAATACCAGCTTTCTCAATCTCCTCATTAGCATCAAAGTGTACTTCCTGGTCCCGAGATTTCTTCCCCTTCCTTCCTCGAGGTATGGGGGCAGACAAACCTGTCAATATATAACATATTATTTATTATACACTTGCTAAAGAGTTTGTCAAAAGAAACATAAAATAAGTGAATGGATTCATATCAAATTTCATACCACTACATTTGAATTTAACTATTTTTCTTAAACCTTAAGGCTAGTGTTTGATTGTCTTAACTGCTCATTCATGTCACAAAATCACTACAAACAATTAAATTTCAGAAGAAAAGAACACTGAATCCAACAATACACATCAGAATAACATGCATCGTCTCCAACATACAGTCAGAGTTGGATCTCATATTTCATCATAGGTTGTGGATGATATTCAACTAAACTATACCTAGCATTGCTTAATGACTTCCAATTGTATTAAATAATTAGATTTTTCATTGATTAAAAAGAACTAAACATGATTTTAATAAGGATTAAACCCATTTTCAAACAAGTGACTCGAATTACAAAAAGATTTTTATTACGTTCCTATATATTTGTTATCAAGGGAAACCACCCACCAGCCATTACCTCCCTTTTATATCCCTGTTGGGGGTTTAAGCTACAAGTTTCTCCAGATTAAAATACATCTATCAAACACACACAAACAGAATATACAAACTTGACATGTTTTTAAAAAATTATTTATTGATGTCAAAACCAGTTGGCACTAGCATGGAATAAGGGAAACAAACTCTTAAGAACTGAGCTATATATATATATATATATATATATATATATATATATACTTTATCACAGTTAATCTATATGAGGACAGTAAAACATTGAACAAGAAACATCAGAAAACAAGTGTTATCTCCAAAATCTAGTCAGTGTTGGATCTCTTATTTCATCATATTAAGCTTGTGTTAACAATTTCAAGTCTATAGTTTAGCACTACAGTACTGAAGAACAGCATTCAAAAATGTAGAACAACTACTGCTTATTTGAACTTTTGTATTCTTTAAGAACAGGAAGCAAGTTCAATTTCATATCTTAATATAGGTAGCACATCTTACTTTCCCATAGTGAACTTTCTAGTTATTTAGTTTCACCAGAATCAAGCTATATGTGTTTATCACAGTTAATTGATTTTAGGACAGTAAAACATTTAACAAGCAAACATCAGAAAATAAGAATTTATCTCCAAAATCTAGTCAGAGTTGGATCTCTTATTTCATCATATGCTTGTGTTAACAACTTTAAATCTACAGTATAAAATTATGGTACTCGGGAACACCTAATGTTTATTTCAACTATTGCATACAGAGCAGGATGCCAGATATTATATTTCACACTATAGGAAGCACTTCTTAAACCTACACATAGTGAATATTCTTTGGTCATTTGGTTTCACCAGATCAATTTAAACCTCAGAAAAAAGAAGAGTTCCTATTTTTGATTATTTGTTACATCAAATATCAAAGATTTATGCCCCCAGATTATTCCTTGCACTCAATATTAATGATTCATTGACAAACGTTAATTTTTTTCTAAATAACATCACAATTACCTGAATGATTTTTCAATCCACCTTCTTTTGCCTGAGAAATGAGATCAGATATAAATTCTTTGATTCTTTCGTCACCTTTATAATACTGTAGACCATAAAGTAGCTGTAATATAAGAAATACTAGATAAATAAAAGATCAATGTTGATAAACCTATGGTGATAATTAGTTTATATGATTATCAGAATCAGAGAAACAATGTGGTACTGTAAATCCGGTATTATTCGCGATGTTTTTATTTTCGCTAATATTCGCGAATGGAAGGCTTCGCGAATTCATAAATCCGCGTAAATTTATTAACAGAACGTAAGAACTATCCAAAATTTTGTCCGAAAGTTGTTAAATTTGCGCAAAGATTGACATTAATATGAGAGGTTATTTGACATGATCACTTGCTTGTTTTACCTTTGTTATGATATCCCAATTACGCTGAAGTTTGTATAATCATGCTTAATATTTCCATTAAATGAAATTATATATCATAATATAATTGTCGTTGTTGATTGATTTCGCTCCGATGTGGCTATGGACACTTTGTGCTGACTATTATAAATAGTCGTTGTCATCCTGCTTTACACTATGTACTTGTGGTAACTTTCATTAATAAATGTGTAGACAGACTGATAAATAAATAGATATATAGGTAGACAAACATAGTATTCTTTTTTTCTGAAATATGTATGTACAACAATCTATAGTACTATCTGATTTTTGTCAAATTTAAAGTCAATAAGTGTAATGTGTGATTAGTCACTCTTTAATCTGGATTCCCGCTGCATTCCACCGCGCTCAATTGTGTTTTTATCCAGTTGTAATTTTGCGTAACTACTCACAACCCATTTTGCATGAAACGGCTTCACTGTTGACAACTTCATATCAACATTAACTGATGTTGTATCAGAATTCACCTTCAACTGTTTCGTAACTTCTGAGGAATACCAGTCCTCGAAACAGGCTTTCATGTGCTGTTTGAAAACTGAATTTACGCTAAGATCAAGTGGCTGGAGTCGGTCAGTACAGCTAGCGGGTATGTATACGACATGTATATTCTGTTTAGCCAACCTAGCACGTAATTGTTGGTTTAGATAACAATACGGATTAACGGACAGTTTGTCACTTTCCTATATTTATAACTGTCTAGATTGTAACACGTTATAACGTTTTAATCTACATATGTAATGCATGATATAAGTTTAACCCGTCCTATCCTTACCTCTCCATGGAGTTAGCATTTGACCAATGTGACTCAGTATGGTAGATATCCCATCCTTCTGGGAACTCAAAGTTAGGGTGACAGGCTTCCGTTTTCCCTTGATAAATCAGTTGTGGTGGGAGAAGGTTACCGGATTTACTGCAGGTCATAAGAATGGTCATTTGACGCTTGTCGTCAAGTTGTGAAATGGGAACCTGAAACAGATGTCATGTATAATGTCATTTGAATTATGATAATTATGACCAGTTTATTATTATTAATAATAACAGACAAGTAATGAGTGAAAGGAAATAAAGTGCTTAAAATCATGTAATGATTTTTACCTGTTTAGATACTTTTTCCTCCATGGTCCAAGAACTTACGGGGACAAAATTGCTTCCCGTCTGGTCCCAGTTTAGAATCAGTGCATCAGGAATGTTAAATTTCTCAACAGTTGTTGTAATCCTGTCCAAGAAGACGCGCTGAATTTCTCTAAAATCTTGTGGAAAGTGCTTAATGCCTTTAGTCCCCTTACACTTTCGTAAGCCCATTCTATTCATGATAGAAATTGCCCATGACTTTGTGAGATCGATTGTACCACCATATTGTCTAAGTTCTGATCTGCCAAAATTATGCCCTTAGCTGCAGAAAGAACTATGCGACTATTAACTATACCACCGGCTAATCGAACTTTTCTTATGTAGGACTGGACTTGGTCATCAAATTTACCTATTTTTAATGGTCGACCACGCGGCGATTTAGGGAGTGATGCTTCCATGAACTGACCCTCTAGCCGCTGCCTCTTAATATAGGAAGCCTTGATGCTTCTAACAGTGCTTTCATTCAATTCTCTCTGAAGAATGTTACTGAAATGTCGTGCTGCCGATGTATTTCCATGCTCAACTGCAAATCGAGCTATTTTGCAGCGTGTTTCAGGGGAATATTCCCCGTACTGTCCTCGCTTCCGTTTAACTCCTTTGGTTGGAGTGCACGATGCAGCGTCATAAACATACTTGTTCGCCGATACATCAACAGGACTTGATGGAGTCGGCATGGACTCGGAACCTACCCGCTTAAAAAAAAAATCAATCCATTTTGCCATACTAGTACACTATGATTCTCGTATATTTCTCGTATACTGTGTGCAAAACTAAGCACTTTCACTGTAGATATTTTGTGTGACTATGTACCCTACAACGTAATGATTATAAAAATCGTTCACTCAGATTAAGGACAATTTGCATGAATTTTTAGTGAATGCAGTACTCGACTACCAGGGTATAATTATAACCGGATTACGCATTGAATAGCATACAATATCGATACCGTAATGAGTGGGCTTTTATATAGCACGGTGTCCGGAAGTTGTCATCGCGAAATTTAGAATTCAAAGCTGTCGCGGAATTAAAATTAGGAGCCTTCAGACGCGAATTCATAAATACGCGAAAAATATTCAAGGTAGGCAAAATCGCGAAATAAAGATCACGCGAATATAAAGTGTTTACAGTATCTATCCTCTTCCTTACACAATAAGGTCAGGGCATGACGTTTTTCAGGCTACTCGTCCAACAGGATCATCATCTTAGAATTACAGTAATACAGTAGTTTCAATTCATTTCAAGCAGTTGATTTCTACTCATAATTTCGGGCAGAGGAATAGTCTATTAGACTTGTCAAGTCCTGGAGCTATATTCAAGTCTGTGATGGCAATTTTAAATTTTGACAAAATTATCAATCATATTAGTATAAAGTGGTATCTTGTTCTATGAACATGAAAATAATAATCAAAGTGAAAGGCATTTTCTGTGAACTACTGACAGAGCCAATACCATATACATAATGCTGGTAAACATGTTCATAAAAAAGTTACCAATTCATAATGAGCTGTTTAAAAGAATCAATCATAAAGTGTAAGTAAAGAGAAATGATGTTATGGTCCCAGACTATCACATAGGAGACAATGTATATAAATCATTGAGTGACTTACAATGGCTTTAGCTACATTCTCAACATCTTTCTCTTCCATAGGTTGTTTAAATCTTGCATGAGCTAAGATGTCCTTCCATCATCAGCAGAGCAGGGTTAAACAATTGAGCAGATTGCACTAACATTTTTAATTCAGATATTTATAAATGAACAACTCATTTTCTACTTTGTCTATCATTTTGAAGACTGATGTATTTGAGGCAATAACATTTCAGAAATTTGATTATTCAGGCTTCTCAATAAGTTTGTGGTCAACATGCCAAAATACTTGACTAACAGGCCTGCTAGGGGGAATCAAAGCATTTTTCCTGCAATATTTTTAAAATTTAGAGATTTTTAACCGGCCCAAACTCATTTCTAAGCGGATAAATCGACCAGCGGCCAATAATTATTGTTATTGAGAACCCTGTTATTATCAAATCAAATGATTGAAAGAGAATGGTTTGAATCCAGTGAACATATTTCACAGAATTCAGAATCATAATCCTTAATCAGAGTGCTGAAATTCTACATGAACAAGATTTTTATTATTAAGACCAGAGAAGTACATCGGCTGAACTTTATAACATACCCATAATGCAACAATCCCTTCTCCACTTTGAACAATTCTGAACGACCATAGCCAGTACCAATGGGTTTAGCTCGATGTCATTCCTTTTTAAAAATCTCTATCATCGTCACCTCGTCTACTTCTACGACCTTTCTTTCCTGTAATTGTATCAATATCTTAACATAACACGGAAAAGATTTAGAAAATATTTATGAAGAACTTGGTTAGGCCTTCCGAAGTTTTCATTAATTAATTGGATGATTATCAATAAATCATACCCAGGGCAATCACAAATCAACTTTGCAAGATATCGCATTAACAGTTCTAAACAAGAAACCCAGTTAATTCAACAAAACTTTAATCATGATTAGAGCTATACTAACATTAGGTATAAAGTTATATTGATGCCCTAATCTAATGATCTTGAAGGAATTGTTTTGATTGGATGAGTCAGAGAAATTAACCAATCAGAGGAACCGTTATATATATCTTAATTTTAAATCTGAGGTCAAACAGCATCTTTTAACTAGTATTTAATGTTTACTGTGATATTCATATAAGAATTGTGATACCTTTTTAGTTAATATATCCACATTTTATTTTTCTATTTATTATGTTCATAAATAGTTGTTATTATCTTATCTAGAAATTTATATAAATCTACATTTGCCTCTCTGGGTCAAATGCCATATAGAAGGACCACAATGGAAATAAGGGGTTTCCCCTTTTTTGTGTCATCCTTGGTATTGTAAAGTTAACAATCATGGTAACCACTATTTATTAAATTTGATTTCTTATTTTAGAGTAAAAATTGATGATATTTATTTTAATTAAAATATTTTAAAACAGTTATTCATTAAATATTTCTATGTATTTTCATTTTTAGCAATCTAATGTCTGTGATATATGTACCATGCTTTTTATACCGAAATAAATAAAAAAAAAAATCAAAAAAAAATCTAGGTTTAACATCCCTGATCTTACCTTTTTTGTTTCCATCTTCATCAGATTCACTATCAGACCCTAGGTCAGACATATAAGCAAGATTATCATTGTTCCCATAATGAGCAGTTCTCTTACGTACTCGTAGCTCGTCAACTACATTTAATCAACTCTTTCTGTAAGGACATAAAAACAAGTAAACTGAATTCAAATTCCACTGAAAAGCACTTATTGTTCCTTTGAATATTCTAACAGCAATAAAATGATAGCCTTCATTTTGACCTTCACTAAATAATTTCTGTATCAAACTTAAAACAAGCAAATATCATTGTAAACTTACTTCACCTAGACTTACACCCGTGTTATTGTTGAATCCCCAGATCTATTATCACAAGTAGAATATATGCTAGTACTACAGTAAGGTTTTTTAAGAGATAGATCAGTGAATTGATCAGAACTCCACATGTTTAAAATTCATGGTAATTGACTCAAGATTCATTACCATGGTTACCTAAAAATGTCATCTGAGATTCTAGAAGTCATGATTGAAGTACTTACAGTATCTAACATCTCAGTATCAACATCAGCCTTCTTGGCCCATTTCTGCCAGAATTCTCGATCATTAATATCAATATCGTCCCTGTTAGATGTAACTGAGAAACTGGCCTGGAATATAAGGTTCAAGTGTGTGAATATTGTTCACTCTTATATTAAAGATAAATACATGCAAAGTATCAAACATCTCTTGTTTTCTGACAATGAAATAAAATAATCACTTCAACAAATTCTAGAAATCCCTGCAATAAGATGAAAAGACATTTTCAGATGTCTGCCACAACCCTTATTATCCCTGCAAAAGGCGGAAGACTTAGGTAGGTTTGGTATTGTCTGTCTGGCTGTTAGTCCTTCCGACTGTAATTCCAGTATTTTGCTGTAATATGGCTTGCAGTGGATTTGTAGCTAGCACAGACATCCATGCTAGAAAATACCATACACCACAGGGGGATGTCAAATTGACCAATTTTCTTGTTATAACATAAATATTTGAATCTTCAAACTAACAATTTACAACTTTTGTTTTATCATAATCTGGACTTTATTGTTTTGACAAATCTAACGAAAAATTTTCTTTACCTTTGAGAATGTTGAACCCTTTCCTTCACTTTTGATCTGTATAACTTGAGTTCTACCTTTCAAGATTTGTTCAATATCTTCCTCGCAGAATTTATCCCCAGCGCTATCATCATCCATCAAAGCACCGTAAGCACCTTTACGTAACAGATCCTCTATCTCTCGTTTTGTTAGTTGTTGTTGCTGTAATATTTAAATGCACAATTATAATAATATACTAGAAATACGCATTGAGTTTTCAAGAATCTGTTTTTACTATATTAAAAAATTATATTTTTTGCTCATTGTAAAATTTAGATATTTTGCGATGTTTGGACAAATCCTGCTAGATGTTGAATATTAAACTACACACACTTCCAACCTGTTTGTGGTATTTCAGAGGACATTTATATCTATTTTTTTTAAAAAACTTTTTATCAATTCAAATGTAGCTTGTTCAATATCCTTACAGTTCTTACATCAGAAATATACACTAATCTCCAATTACTCAGTCAGAGTTGGATCTCATATTTCATCATATGCTAATGTGACTTAGATGATAAACACATTTATTTTAAAATGAGTTTCTTGCATCAAAGATTATATTTATTTTCACAGCATACATGCTCATACTAACTCATTTAAGGTGGAACCAAACAATTGAAATAACATCGTTTTTGACGTCAAAGCGTTCATTTTTACGGTATTTATAGTGCCTCTCTGAAAATACCTATCGCTCTATCAATTTATGTAGATATTTAATGAAATAAAAAATTTATAGCAGAGGATAAAATTACCTTCATGTAGGTATAAATTTGATGTTCATGATTTAATTATAAGTACAAGTAAAACGATTTTAAATGTAAAGTTTAGTGTTTTTTTCATCTCACTTTCTAACTTAAATTATTTTTATTAAAAATCTGGCCGAGGGAATTTTTTCATTTTTGCCTAGAATAAAGTTTGATATGTCATCTACTGTTCTCATAAATTTTAAGAAAATCTATCGAGCCGTTTTAATTTTATTCAAGCTTTAAACTAGAACTATCACTAAAGGTGATGAATACCCCCAGATGCGGCCTTGACACAGTTGTTACATTTTACAGAGTGAAATATAATGCATTTTCATTTTTTAATACCTGCAAATTGTTGCTTAGATATATCCTGACCAGTTTCTAAATATACATTATATAAAAAATAACAAAGGGCCATAACTAATTAAAATTTACTTGGACAAAACCTATTGTGGACATGCACAACTTGGCAAACTACTTATCACTTCTAAGAAGTTTCACTGAATTCCTGCATGTAGTTACTGAGAAATGGTACGGGCAAAATTTACCTAATTGTATAAAACAAAGGGCCATAACTCAGTGAAAATTAATCCAAACAAAACCTGGTTATTGCATGCACAACTTGGCTAACTGTTTATAACTTCTGTGAAGTTTCATTGAATTCCTATGAGTAGTTACTGAGATATTGTATATACACTGTATAAAAAAAAAAAAAGGGCCATAACTCAGTGAAAATTTAACCAACCAAGACAAGCTTAATGCATGCACAACTAGGCTAACTACATGTACTTATCACTTCTGAGAAGTCTTATATAATTCCTGGCAGTAGTCAATGAGAAATAGGACAAAATTTGCCTATTGTATATACTGTAGAAAAAAACAAAGGGCTATAACTCAGTGAAAATTAATCCGAACGGAAATGCCTTAAGCATGCACAGCTAGGCTTACTACTGATCACTTCTGTGAAGTTTCGTTGAAATCCTGTGAGTAGTTGCTGAGAAATTGTCCGGACAAAATTTGCCTATGGTATATACTGTATGAAAACAACAAAGGGGTATAACTCAGTGATAATTAATCCGAACGAAAATTGCTTTAAGCATGCACAACTAGGCTTACTACTGATCACTTCTGTGAAGTTTCATTGAGATCCAGTGGGTAATTGCTGAGAAATTGTCCGGACAAAATTTGCCTATTGTGTATACTGAATAAAAACAACAAAGGGGTATAACTCAGTGAAAATTAATCCGAACGAAAAATGCTTTAAGCTAGCACAACTAGATCACTTCTGTGAAGTTTCATTGAAATCCTGTAAGTAGTTGCTGAGAAATTTTCCGGACAAATTGTGTCTACAGACGCACGGACCGACCGACCGACCATCAAGCGTGAATCCAATATAGCCCCCATATATTTCATATCTGGGGGTATAATTAAACTGTGGACAATTTAAAAAGTAGGAATTACTGTATGTTGGTATGTGATGACAATTTCTTATATAAATCAGGTATGCTATTATTACATAATATAGCATCCCTGTATAAACAAGCTTACAGTCAGTATTGTATGCAATACAAGTCCCCTGCCAGCACATATCATTGGAATGTTAGCTGCTGTTTATACAGCACCATCTGTCTAGATTTTTTAATGATGATAATTTTGTCTAAATGAGCGAGCCAGCTTAAGTTATCATCCAGAAACCAAATTTCTAGTTTTAGTAACAGTGACCTAGATATTTGACCTATCCCCTAAGCTATCCATACACCAACTTTCATTCAAATTCATCATCCCTAACTGAAGTTATCATACGGAAACCAAATTTCTATTTTTAGTAACAGTGACCTAGAAATTTGACCTATTGACCTCAAATGCAATCATACTCTAGGTTTAACCCCTAAGCTATCCATACAACAACTTTCATTGAAATCCGTCATCCCTAACTGATTTTATCATCCCTGAACCAAATTTCTATTTTTAGTAACAGTGACCTAGATATTTGACCTACTGACCCCAAATGCAATCCCACTCTAGGTAATGCCCTAAGCTATCCATATACCAACTTTCATTGAAATCTGTTAATTCTAACTGAAGTTATCATCCCGAAACCACTTCAGACAGACAGACGGAGGGAGGGACAGAGGGACGGACTGACGACGACAAACACTATAGTCCCCTCAGGTATGGCAGGGGACTAATAAATGTGCTAATTGTACTAGGTGAAAATTCACTTGAATACATTTGTCAATTTCAGCAGCAACATGGCTTTGGAACTGAATGGTTCAGTGGCTCTAAGATGAACAAGAGGGCCACATTGGCCCTTTATCGCTCACCTGAGAACCAAGGCCAATAATCAATGACCAGGTAATATAGTTTCCATCTCGTAAAACTAATTTTTACGTAGATTTTAGAGATCAAAACCAGCAATGAAGGTATAATACTGTTAAACAAGCTAAAACGTAGCAAATTTTCTAATCCAAGGGTCCATTACTCTTGAAGTCGTGGTCCGATTCAACATATAACTTAACATGTCCAAAACCATAAGGTCATACACATTCATTGTAAATATGATTAGGATCGGTGAATAAATGAAGGCGCTAGAGTGTAAACAAGCTAAAATATAGCAAATTTGCTCAGTCAAGGGCCCATAACTCTTGAAGATGTGGTCCGATTCCGCCCATAATCAAACTTGTTCGAGATCTTTTGGTTATACTAATTTACTGAAAATATTATTAGGATTGGTGTATAAATGAAGGCGCTAGTGTGTAAACAAGCTAAAATATAGCAAATTTTCAAAATCAAGGGCCCATTACTCTTGAAGTTTGGGTCAGATTCCGTCCATATTCGAACTTGTGCAAGATCGTTTGGTTATACACATATACTGAAAATATTTTAGGATCGGTGAATAAATGTAGGTGCTAGAGTGTAAACAAACTCAAATATAGTAAATTTTCTAAGTCAAGGGCCCATTACTCTTGAAGTTCTGGTCCGATATTGCCCATAATCAAACTTGTTCAAGATCTTTTGGTTATACACGTTTACTGAAAATATGATCAGGATTGGTGAATAAATGAAGGCGCTAGAGTGTAAACAAGCTAAATATAGCAAATTTTGTAATTCAAGCGCCCATAACTCTAGAAGTTATTATCAGATTTTGCCCATAATTGAACTTAGCCGAGACATTGTGGCCATATACATTGTGAGCAAGTTTAATCAAGATTCGTAAAGAGTTGCGGTTGCTAGAGTGTAAACAAACTAATTGTGGACGGATGACGGACATTCACCGATCCTAAAAGCTCACCTGATGAATCAGGTGAGCTAAAAAGTTGTCAAAACATTCAAAATTGAACAGAAACGCCCTGAAAGATTTGGTGGTACTAGTGGTACTGTGGTTGTTTGTTGGAATGCTCTCTGACACAAGATAGATGAAAATTGATTATTAAATGAGCACATGAAGCAATTTGTACCTAACTGTCAGACTTCTCATCATGAATGTAGTTTTTAACTAATCCAGGAATGAGAAAAACATTTTGGTGTCCTGTTAAAGATACTACATTGGCTCTATGAAAAAATGAAACCTTGGAAATAGCTAAATATTCAGCATGTGTTAGTGTCCATCCTCAATTCAGACATATTCTGGAAGTGTGATGCAAACATCAAAATTCCGTGAATACAGAGCTGTGTTGGATGCTGGAAATGATTTTAAATTAATTTTGTATAAATTTCTAATTTAAACCATTGATTAACTGCTGGTTTCAATTTAATATTGTATTTTCATTTGTCAATATACTGTACCAAATATATACCCTCTTTGTAAGTAGACTTTGAAATATGTTTTAAATAAGTATTTTTTTAAGTCACAATTTTTATTATTAAATTCAAAATTTAGAAGTTTATATACATGTTGTATGTCACAATTTTTATCATCATTATGATACATATAATTTCTGAAATTTGTATCCATCATTGAATACTTAACAGTATAATTCTTTATGCTACTTGCAATGAGTTAATTTATGCCCCTTTCTAAGAAAATCATAATGGGGAACATATTGCTTTGCACATGTCGGTCGGTCAAATAGTCAGTCAACCCGACCATAACCAAACCTTGTCTGACTAATAACTAGAGATAAGAGATTGATATGGCCTAAACTCTTCAAATTTGCTTGGGAGGTTGGTCATCACAGTCATGTAGCTGACCCCTATGGATTTTGAGGTCAGTATGTGAAAGGTCAAGGTCACAATGACCTTCGGCACAAAAACCTTGTTCGACCAATAACTAGAGAACTATTTGGCATAAGCTCTTCAGATTTGGTTGGGATGGCAGTCATCACATGTAGATTGCCCCTATTGATTTTTAGGTCAAGGTCTTAACTGTCTGAGTTGGCTGTTAGTGAGCACAGTGTTTCACAAACACTTCTTGTAAAAGTCTATTTTTGTTCACAGTACTTTTGTTTTTATGCTTTCATTAAGAAGACAATTTGTTTTTTTAAAAACATAATTTGCTTGGCTATCACTAGTATGAAAGATCTTTATTAAGTATTGTGTAAAATGTTTACATAAATCAAGGTGATGGTCACACTATGACTAAGCCCTTGGTTCTTGATGAAAAAAATTACTTCTTGAAGTTTTCATGAAGCATCTGGAAAGCAGCAGTTCCAAATGCTTCATGAAAACTTCAAGAAGTAATTTTTTTCATGAAGTTTCAAGAATAATTATATAGAAATCTACATGAATTGTTCATGAAGTAAAATACTCATGAACAGCAAATGAAACATTAAAATATTGAACAAAAAAATGCATGAACTCTTCATGAAGTTAAGTTTCATGAACAGCATCAAGAAGTTTTCACGAATTCTTCATGAGTAAGAGTTACATACAGTTTCATGAATAAAACTCAAGGTTAAAACTTCATGAATACTTCATGAATATTAAGGTTGTAGACTTCATGAACTCATCATGAACTCTTCATGAACATTAAGTGTGCATGATATGATGAAGATTTAATGCATTTACCACTTCATGAATAGTTCATGAACTGTGTTTTATGAACTTTTCATGAATAAGTCTCATTTGCTGTTCACATGTTTTTCATGAAGTCTTCATGAAGTACCTTCATGAATGGTTCATGAAGACCATGTGAATGCTTCATGAAATATTCTTAAACATTTCACAGGGGTTTATATCACATCAGTAATAACATTGTTTGTCTCCAACTATCTAGGTCAGAGTTGGATCTCATATCTCATCATTTGTAAATACTTTAACACATAAATACTGTAACAGTCCATGCAAACTAATAACTTGCACCATAGAAGTAAAGGAGCTATCAGAGCTGCTAGACTTTTTATGATAACAGATGTTAAAATATTATATCAGAATTTTTTTTTTTCTCCAACTTTCTAGGTCAGAGTTGGATCTCATATCTCATCATTTGTACCACATAAATACTTTAACACTGTTCCCTAAAAGTAGTTACTCGCACCAAATAAATTCATGCGTTGTCAGAATTTATATACTGTTTATGTTAACTGACTTCAAAATATTACATCAGAAATATTTTATTTTGTCTCCAATATTTTTTTGTCAGAGTTGGATCTCATATCTCATCATTTGTAAACACTTAAACACATAAATACTTTAACACTGTCCCCTAAAATCAGTAACTTGTACCAAATAAGTTAAGAAGTTATCAGAGCTGATAGACTTTTTATATTAACTGAGATTGAAATTTCACATCAGAAATATTTATTGTCTCCAACTTTCTAGGTCAGAGTTGGATCTCATATCTCATCATTTGTATTTTTCTTTACACTTTCTATTATCAGCAGATTACTTTGCCTTATCATCAGATTCACATCCTTATAATGCAAGCATAGAAATGTCAGAAGTCATTGATTTCCCATTACAGTAAAAAGTCACGCCAACAGCCAGCTGGCTAGCTTCCTCACATGGGAAATTTGATTCAAGTTGAGCTTCAAACTGACAGCAGTAACTGGCCAGTAATAACTAGTCGGTGACAACAACTTAATTACTGGATTTCAATATTTAACACCAGTATAGCACATGATTAAACACCAGTATAGCACATGATTAAACACCAGTATAGCACATGATTAAACACCAGTATAGCACATGATTAAACACCAGTATACCACATGATTAAACACCAGTATACCACATGATTTTCTTTAACACAGGTATGAGAAACACATGAGAATATTCAATAGGATATTTCAACTGTAACAATTAGTAATCAAAGTTTTCTTGTAACTTACAGGATTGATTTTTTCTCTTCCCATTGACTGCAAGACTGCTTTATCTAAACCTAACTTCATACTGGCTCTATTAAACATCTCCCTCTCATACGAGTTACATGTAATCTGACGATATACCTGCACCATCTAACTTTGTCCCATACGATGACAACGTGCCTGGGCCTGTAAATAAGTAAGGTAGATATAATATAGGAACAATATACCAACTTTCAACATTTCAACACAAGCGTATCTAATAAGTAGTACAGTTAAACCTGTAAATAAAGGTCACCCTCAGGAACGACAAGAATTTGCCTTTCTTAACAGGTGCTCTTTATTTGAATGTCATTTTGTTCTAAATAATCAATAACGGTTTTTGAAAGAATGGCCTTTATTCATAAGGTGGCCACTGACACAAGTATGACAATATATATTTGTTTGAATCAGGATTTCTCTTATCTGGCATTATTATATTCGTGTCAAATATCTTTGTACAAATATCTTAAAATCAAGTATTACACACTGTCCAACTATACAAAAGTGATTCTCAAATCAGAGAGGATACCAATTGTCTCCATAGTAAGTGATTCTCAAATCAAAGAGGATATCTTTTGTCTCCATAATAAGTGATTCTCAAATCAGAGAGGATATCTTTTGTCTCCATAATAAGTGATTCTCAAATCAGATGGGATATCTTTTGTCTCCATAATAAGTGATTCTCAAATCAGAGAGGATATCTTTTGTCTCCATATTAAGTAATTCTCAAATCAGAGAGGATATCTTTTGTCTCCATAATAAGTGATTCTCAAATCAGAGAGGATATCTTTTGTCTCCATAATAAGTGATTCTCAAATTAGAGAGGATATCTTTTGTCTCCATAATAAGTGATTCTCAAATTAGAGAGGATATCTTTTGTCTCCATAATAAGTGATTCTCAAATTAGAGAGGATATCTTTTGTCTCCATAATAAGTGATTCTCAAATCAGAGAGGATATCTTTTGTCTCCATAATAAGTGATTCTCAAATCAGAGAGGATATCTTTTGTCTCCATAATAAGTGATTCTCAAATTAGAGAGGATATCTTTTGTCTCCATATTAAGTAATTCTCAAATCAGAGAGGATATCTTTTGTCTCCATAATAAGTGATTCTCAAATCAGAGAGGATATCTTTTGTCTCCATAATAAGTGATTCTCAAATTAGAGAGGATATCTTTTGTCTCCATAATAAGTGATTCTCAAATTAGAGAGGATATCTTTTGTCTCCATATTAAGTAATTCTCAAATCAGAGAGGATATCTTTTGTCTCCATAATAAGTGATTCTCAAATCAGAGAGGATATCTTTTGTCTCCATAATAAGTGATTCTCAAATTAGAGAGGATATCTTTTGTCTCCATAATAAGTGATTCTCAAATTAGAGGTTATCAATTATCTCCATATTACAATCAGAGTTGGATCTCATATCTCATCATATGAAGAAATCACAGTAAAAAGCACAAATAATTTTCCCAAGTCGAACTAACAGCGATTTTATACCTCGGGACAGAATTAACTAAGACATTTCAGAACAGAAATTATAATCTTTAAACAGGTTTGCTGATAATTTAACCATACAGTAAACACTGTATATCACAATTACCTTAGTGACCAAATATAGATATGTCCTAATGCTGAGAGGGGAGGGGGGGGGGGGGCTAATAAACATGTTGAGAGTTAATAATGAAAGTAGATAAAATATTTGACAGTCTTCACAAAACAAATTTCAGCACTGGACAGTTGGTCCTGCGAAAATGCAAACTTAACAAATCATTATGCAATGTTTTACAAATTTACAGTTGATGACTATGAATTTCCATGACTTAAATAACTACCTGTAAGTCATTCTGTGGATTCCAGTCTGAGTCATAAATCACCACAGTGTCAGCAGCAGTGAGATTGATACCTAGTCCACCAGCTTTAGTACAGATAAGGAATACAAATCTATCTGAGTCTGGTTTTGAGTATCAGTCAATGGCTTCCTGATGAAGATTGCCTCTGATACGACCATCCAACATCTGGTACAAGTATCTAAAAAGTGACACAATTTTAATAAACTATTTTCTTATCAATCTCTACAAAATACTGTCTACATGTTACAAGTAATCATCAATTAACATTACTCCATAAAAGCACTAATCAATCGATTAAGAAAAGGCTTTAGTAATTTAACTTAAGGTAAAATATCCATGACTTACTTTTCATGAATCAGATAATCTTCAATAATGTCTAACACTCTAATCATCTGAGACTCGATGACCATTCTGTTTAAGGTTTGGTAACAATTTGTCCAACAGTACAAACTTTGCTGAAGCTTGTATCAATGCTTGAATATGCTCTGGTTCTTTGCCTTCTTTGATTGTTAATTCAGATAACATGTTCTCTTCAGCACCTGGGTCAAGTATACGAAACTTTTTTTGTATGTCAACATATCATAAAAGCACAAAGCATTCTTTAAAGCACAATTTCAACTTACGCCATAATTACAGCTAACATTCTATGAAAATCTACTACACAAATCTTTAAATATCAGATCAATGTTTTAACTATTAAAGGAATATTTTATTTAGTTTGGAATTAAAATGGTCAAGATTTTATCTAAAAGCAAATTACAGTATAACATATTTATACAGAATGTCTTTTTATCACAAAATTTGGACCAGACAAATTAAACATTAAATCACACATCAGATAAATCCATTAAATCGTGACAGATCTGTAAAGTATGTGAGGTAACTTACCATTGAGTAAATATGGATGCATGGTTACAGCATTTCCTTAGTTCCATCATTGTATTAAGAAGACTAGGGACATTGGTTGAGTTAGCACCTTTACACAGGTAGGAGAAATTCTTCTCCAATATTGCACGATAATATTTCTTCTGAATATTCGTCAACTCAACCTGTAAGAATTACAATAATATGTTCATGAGACAGGAATCCACACAATATCAGTTATTTAGAATCTGTAAGCATTTCTTCACAACATTTTAGAATTTAAAATGTGAAAATTTATGAATTCAGAAAAAGAAGTAAAATCAAACAAAGTTATTTAGAATCTGTAAGCATTTCTTCACAACATTTTAGAATTTAAAATGTGAAAATATATGAATTAAGAAACAAGAGGGCCAAAATGGCCCTTTATCGCTCACATGACAATCACTGTTCACTCATTAAAACATTGCTTTGGACTGGTGACCTAGTTTTCGACCCCATATGACCCATGTTCGAACTTGTCCTACATATAAATAAGACAAACATTCTGACAAAATTTGGTGAACATCCAATCAAAACCATGAAACTACAGCATAGACAAGGTTTTCCTAAGATTTGACCTCATGACCTAGTTTTTGACCCCAGACGACCTATGTTCGAATTTGTCTTACATATCATTAAGACAAACAGTCTGACTAGGTTTGGTGAAGATACGATCAAAATTTGACATCTTCAGTGTTAATAAGGTTTTCCTAAGATTTGACCTTGTGAACTTATTTTTGACCCTAGGTGACCCATATTTAAACTTGTCCTTAATATCATTAAGACAAACAATCTGACAAGGTTTGGTCAAGATCCAATTTAAACCATGACATTTAGAGCTTTTACAAGATTTTTACCTAAGATTTGACCTTGTGACCCAGTTTTTGACCCGACTGACCCATGTTCAACCTTGACCCACTTATCATTGAGGCAAACATTTTGACAAGGATTGGTGAAGATCCAATTAAAACTGTGACATCTACAGTATTAACAAAGTTTTCCTAAGATTTGACCTGGTGACCTAATTATCGACCCCAGATGACCCATATTTATACTTGACCGTTATATCATTAAAACAAACGATTTGACAAAGTTTGGTGAAGGTCCAATAATAACTGTGAAATCTACAGTGTTAACATGGTTTTTCATAAGATTTGACCTAGCGACCTATAGCGTTTGACCCAAGATGACCCATGTTCGAACTCGTCCAAGATATTATGAAGACAAACATTCTGACAAGGTTTCATCATCATCCAATCAAAACAGTGACTTCTAGAGTGTTCACAAGGTTTTCCAGCAATTTGCCCTAGTGACCTAATTTTACTACAGAAATTACCCATTATCAAACTTGACCTACATATTATTAAAATAAACATTCTGACAAAGTTTCATGAAGATAAATTCAGAACAGTGATTTCTAAAGTGTTCACAAGGTTTTCCCTTATTTGGCCCTGGTGACCTAGTTTTTGACCCCAAATGGCCCAATATCGAACTCGTCCGAGATTTTGTTGATATTAACGTTTTGACCCAGTTTTGCTAAAATTGAGCCAGAAATGTGGCCCCTAGTGTGGTCACAACAAAAAGTTTGACAACGCAAGACGCACACCACACGACGCCGCACTTTGTGACATGTAAGCTAAAAATATGCATTTTTAATAAATATATGTCGTATATTGAAACATTATTAATGATATTCCGCCGCAGTTGATATTCATACACTACAGTGTGTGTTGTTTGGCCATGGTAATTTGACATTTATGGCGCTGAAACATCACTTTTACGTAATGACGCCAAAACTATTCGAGGCGTCATAACACATAAATATTGTTGTTCACAGTCACGCGATATTCTTTCAAAGGGCATTTATCACCAGCACTACTTGAAATTTAGGTTGTAAAAACGGCGTCATTGAATACAGAAGAACAAAGAATAATTATAACTAGAACTATCACTAAAGGTGATGAATACCCCCAGATGCGGCCTTGACACAGTTATTGTTACATTTTACAGAGGGAAATATAATGCATTTTCATTTTTTTAATACCAGCAAATTGTTGCTTAGATATATCCTGACCAGTTTCTAAATATACATTATATAAACAAGAGGGCCAAGATGGCCCTATATCGCTCACATGACAATCACTGTTCACTCATTAAAACATTGTTTTGAACCGGTGACCTAATTTTTTACCCCAGACGACCTATGTTCGAATTTGTCTTACATATCATTAAGACAAACAGTCTGACTAGGTTTGGTGAAGATACGATCAAAATTTGACATCTACAGTGTTAATAAGGTTTTCCTAAGATTTGACCTAGTGACCTGGTTTTTGACCCTAGGTGACCCATATTTAAACTTGTCCTTAATATCATTAAGACAAACAATCGGACAAGGTTTGGCAAAGATCCAATTAAAACCATGACATTTAGAGCTTTTACAAGATTTTTACCTAAGATTTGACCTTGTGACCCAGTTTTTGAACCCGGCTGACCCATGTTCATCCTTGACCCACATATCATTGAGGCAAACATTTTGACAAGGTTTGGTGAAGATCCAATTAAAACTGTGACATCTACAGTGTTAACAAAGTTTTCCTAAGATTTGACCTGGTGACCTAGTTATTGACCCCAGATGACCCATATTTATACTTGACCGTTATATCATTAAAACAAACGATTTGACAAAGTTTGGTGAAGATCCAATAATAACTGTGAAATCTTCAGTGTTAACATGGTTTTTCATAAGATTTGACCTAGCGACCTAGTTTTTGACCCAAGATGACCCATGTTCGAACTCATCCAAGATATTATGAAGACAAATATTCTGACAAGGTTTCATGACCATCCAATCAAAACAGTGACTCCTAGAGTGTTCACAAGGTTTTCCAGCAATTTGCCCTAGTGACCTAATTTTACTACAGAAATTACCCATTTTCAAACTTGACCTACATATTATTAAAATAAACATTCTGACAAAGTTTCATGAAGATAAATTCAGAACAGTGATTTCTAAAGTGTTCACAAGGTTTTCCCTTATTTGGCCCTAGTGACCTAGTTTTTGACCCCAAATGGCCCAATATCGAACTCGTCCGAGATTTTGTTGATATTAACGTTCTGACCCAGTTTTGCTAAAATTGAGCCAAAAATGTGGCCCCTAGTGTGGTCTCAACAAAAAGTTTGACGACGCACGACACACACCGCACGACGCCGGACGGAGAGTGATCCTAATAGCTAAAAATAACAAAGGGCCATAACTCATTAAAATTTACTTGGACAAAACCTATTGTGGACATACACAACTTGGCAAACTACTTATCACTTCTAAGAAGTTTCACTGAATTCCTGCATGTAGTTGCTGAGAAATAGTAAGGACAAAATTTACCTAATTGTATAAAACAAAGGGCCATAACTCAGTGAAAATTAATCCAAACAAAACCTGGTTATTGCATGCACAACTTGGCTTACTTTTTATAACTTCTGTGAAGTTTCAATGAATTCCTATGAGTAGTTACTGAGATATTGTATATACTGTATAAAAACAAAAAAGGGCCATAACTCAGTGAAAATTTAACCAACCAAGACAAGCTTAATGCATGCACAACTAGGCTAACTACTCATCACTTCTGAGAAGTTTTATTGAATTCCTGGCAGTAGTCAATGAGAAATAGGACAAAATTTGCCTATTGTATATACTGTAGAAAAAACAAAGGGCTATAACTCAGTCAAAATCAATCCAAATGAAAAATGATTTAAGCATGCACAACTAGGCTAACTACTTATTTCTTCTGTGAAGTTTCATTGAGATCCTGTGAGTAGTTGCTGAGAAATTGTCCGGACAAAATTTGCCTATTGTATATACTGTATAAAATCAACAAAGGGGTATAACTCAGTGATTATTAATCCGAACGAAAATTGCTTTAAGCATGCACAACTAGGCTTACTACTGATCACGTCTGTGAAGTTTCATTGGGATCCTGTGAGTAATTGCTGAGAAATTGTCCGGACAAAATTTGCCTATTGTATATACTGTATAAAAACAACAAAGGGGTATAACTCAGTGAAAATTAATCCGAACGAAAAATGCTTTAAGCTAGCACAACTAGGCTTACTACTGATCACGTCTGTGAAGTTTTATTGAAATCCTGTAAGTAGTTGCTGAGAAATTCTCCGGACAAATTGTGTCTACATACGCACGGACGGACCGACGGACGGACCGGCCGGCCGACCGACTGACCGACCGTCAAGCGTGAATCCAATATAGCCCCCATATATTTCATATCTGGGGGTATAAAAATGTGTGCCTCTTCAGGTAAAACAATAACGCATGCTATTCCAACGCTGCAGTCATCAACAGGGAAATCAACAGATTGCAGATCTTTAATTTATAAATGGTAGAAACCTTTCGCTGACGGTAGAATATCCAACAATGATTGACCAAGGAGTGGTATAGACTGAGCGTGATTGATGACGCCATCGTAACGCCGGTGGAGACATAGTGAAGCTGGAAAGGCGAGTTAGTGCGTGGGAAATTTAAGACAAATTATGTGTCAGTAGAGGTACAAATGTAGATCTACTATTAACAATGTATGAAAGGACAAACTTGGTAGGAACAAAGTTTTCGCACGTTGAGTGTCAATATTACTCACTGAAAAAGACAGAAACAGACGGACGGAATGCTCACGAAAGAAGATACTTTAATAAACTTTTCTATCCTGAAATAAGCAGGAGACATCGGTTTGTAAACGGTTGTCTTCTTCACCACCAGTGAATGTCAAAGTAGAGAAGTCGTCGGCCAAAAATGATGCTTTTCCTCTTTTTGATATAAGAGGAATACTAGTTAGTTCATTAAGTCCCAGGATGTAAAACCATCAACACCAAATACCATATTTTCTCGATTAACAGCGGATTTATGTGATATCCACCATGAAAACCGTAAACACCTAAGCTTATCCAACATGTACAAACAATTAGTCAATCGTTTAATACGGGCTGTTATGACAATATTTTTCAAACATGAATAAAAGTCATCGAAAAGCTTGTTTATTTCGAAAAACTATAACGTAATTGACGTCGGCAACGTAACTACGTCCTGACCTGTGCCGTAGAGGCTTACATGTATGTTTTCAAATATTTGTAAAAATATTATTTGTCGCAAGGTCATAAATATTTTAAGTGCTATGATGGATAATATATTGAAAATGTAAGTAGGGCAAAAATGAAGATTTAATCTTGTTTAATTATTTATTAAGAGCATATGTAATGTTATGTGGTGGTCCCTGTTCACAACGTCGTGAACGAGTTCAACGTCAGTTTTTCAGCTGTTGGTGATGGGTCATCCAGTGGTTGTGTCATCCCTAACCGTCTCATGTCCTTCGCTAAACCTTTTATGCCACTAGTGCACGAATGAGCAAGCCACCTTAGGCTTTCCGGAAGCGTCAGACATCAATTCCATATCCTGCGTTGGTGTTTTACCGAAATTAAAACAGAATTGTATGATCGCTTGTTGTTTGATCTTGTCTTCAGATGTCATTTTGGCATAGTATGACGCTAGGATTAAGACATGTTATTCACTGCTGACACACCCAAACATTGGTTTGAAACGTCATCATTAATGGACAATAACGTTAGAATAACAAGGTTACATTTTAGCGCGTTTTTGATATTACAAATGTTTGTAATTAGGTATTAAAAACAGAAAATAGTGAAGAATTTTGAGCTGCCGCACTAAACGGACACCGATGCTGCCAGAGTTACTACAACATGCACAATTTTATTTGGATTGATGAAAGAAATGTGCAACTGGCAAACACTGAAATATAGTTTATCTGTTGCAAGGATTGGACTATTTAAACGTAAAATTTAGAAATTATTGAGGATGTCCACGAACTTTTGGATAGCCCCTCATACATGCAATAATTGAGAATGACACTCTCACTCAGGGGTTGTAATATTCCGGAATATTCCGGAAATCCGGATTTAAAGCCGCCAGGGGCACTTTTGAGATCGATGTAAATCCGAGTTTTTTTTGGGGGGGGGTACGGATTGGGATGGCTGATAGCACATCCCAGCATCTGGATCACTTGGGCGTTTTTCCTATTCATTAACGCTTGGTTAACAAGCGTCTATATATACACAAGAGTATTTGCAATTGCAGAACGAAAATTCGAGTAATATTTAGCTTAAAACACGAAGTTAATCGAAGCTTATGAACTTTTAAATCGTTGACAATTGGTTGGTTAATGGGTCCTATTAAATGAATAATTATTAGCAACTTTTTAAACATAGGTAGCAATACATTTTGACACTGACTCGGCTCGAAATATTTCAACCCCATTAATCGAGGTAAGAAATATTGTGAATGAATTCGATCCCTATGACCTTGTCATTGAAATATTTTGTGCACATAATTTGATATAAACATGAATTTGCTGATACGTCATTCCTATGTATTAACTTAAAAAATAGTGGGTGGGGTAGCAAAATTGAAGAATCTTTCAAGCAAGTTCCAAGGATTAAGTCTCCCATTTTGTGTCAGGTTTTTCCCCCAGAATTTTGGGAACATGACCCATACCCTTGGGATTGGTAATTACTTCAGTGTTTTGTTAGATATTGGGAAAATATGTGCTATTCCAATTTTGAAATTTTTAAATACACACACAAATTGACACTATCACTGACCATAATGGGAACTTTCATTTATTACATGCCTTTTACAGTGAAAGATCTCTTGTTTTCAGAGATTTTAGTTATTATCTTTTTTGTTTTATTTTTGGAAGTTTCAATTAGGAATTTTTGTCTGTGAATTGGGAAAGAAGGATACTATTCTTAATTGGGAATATGACCCAATATCAGCCAAAAAATTAGCCCAAAAAATCCCTGTGTATTAACTATTATCACCTTTTTTAGAAATATGGAGAGAAAAACATAGTGAGTTTTTGAAAAAAATCATGAATTTGTATTGCTGAAATGCATTACAGAAGAACCTGAAAATGCTCAAAATTGAACCCCCCACAAGGGCTCTGGCCTCGATCCTGCTGGGGACCTGCGCTCCCCAGACCCCCGTCTAATTTTCAGGATTGAGAATCTTGTCCTGTTACAACCCCTGCTCACTAGAATATAAAGCCATGCCAGACAAATGAAAAACAAGTTATTCTCACAGCATTCAATTTATCCACTTGTTCTTCAGTTTCAAGTTTTCCAAATTCAATCATAAATGCTTCAGATGATGTAAATTGACTAGGCTTCAAGAAATTCAACAAACTTAACAACTCTTCCACATTGTTCTGTAGAGGTGTTTCTGATAACAATACTTTGTGCTCCTGAAATCATGAGAACAGATGAACTGATAGTCATTTTTTTCACGATTTTTTAGAAAAAACAACTAACATCTAATTAGAAAGTCAATTTTTCACTCTTTTTTAGGAAAAATGAAGAACAAGTTCAAAATAATAGATATGAGACTTGCATAGTTTCATGTTTTTTTTTCTTTCAGTTTTGAAGCCAAATGATATCAAACCCACAGGTAACTGTATCATGAATAGATTATAAAAATATGAAAAAAAAAATTGAAAATTTTTTTTTATTAATATGTTAACAAGGTATATTTCAACAAAAATCCCAAGATTTTTGAAGCATCAAAAAAAATGTTTGGCTAAAGATATTTCCAGTTATCGATTATATTCATAAAACATATTGTTAAAACAACATTCATGCAAAATCCCAGAGAAATCTGTCGCCTAGTTCACGAGTTATGCCACAAAGTGTAAATCAATGCTTCGATTGGACGATCACTGAGGTGATTTTGACATCCACTAAATTTACATAAAATAGACAATATTTAGTCTTAACCATTGTGTACAAACATAATGAACAGCTACACTTCGAAAACACAACTGTTGGAACACATTTACCCCCATGACAATTTGTAAATTCGTTACATGTGAATGTTTAAGCAATAAACAAATTTTCGGCTTTAATTTTTATCCCCGATAGACTCCATTTTGGTTCATATGACGCGCGTGCTATCCAATTTATGACAACGATTTTCATTGGCCGATTTGAAAGGGGTTTTCCAGTGAAATGACGTATGTAGAAGAATTTGGTTCCCGGCCAATGAAAACGAACGTTACAAACTACGCTGGGATTTCTCTAGAGTCATCGACAGAATGAAGTTTTTACGTTGATATTTAGATAAAATCGGAATTTAAACGTTGAATTGCATGTTATGAAGGTAAAATAATGTAAATAAATAAAGCTTTCAATGCAGGAATATGTTTTTGTTCAATTACGGCTGTAAAAAGTATATTCATTTGCATGAATTCACCGGAATCCTTGATGAAATTGAAAAACAAAAGTCACCTCAGTGATCGTCCAGAGAATTTTCGTTGAAATATTCCTTGTTAACATATTAATAACTATTTTTTTTAAATTCTTTTTTCCATATTTTTATAATCTATTCATGATACAGTTACCTGTGAGCAAACCCATATAACATTTCATTCAATGCAGTATTGCACAACAGTAGAATTATCATTACAATTAATACAATCTCTTTCATCAATATATTAAACAGTATACAATCCTTGATGAGATAATTACTGAAACTTACAAAGCCAAAATTTCTTAAGCATCAGATAAGACTGCAGTTCTTATTTTTCTGTCTGTGAGCCTCATCTATGATGATACAATGCCAATTAATAGATCTCAACAGTTCAAGACCAGAGAGAAAAATCTCATATATAGTATTGAGGGCTATGAAATTTATAGAATTCTGTGATTTTTCCACCTTAAATTCCTCATCTCTGTAGTACATCTCATACTCCTGTAGCATATATCTGCTGGGTGATCTGTAAATATACACATCTTCAATTAGCTCATTTAATTTGATTGATTGATTAAAAACTTCATAGATTACACATCATTCATTGCATAATTTCTTCTTAGTGATAAGATAACATCAGACAAATGTGTGTGAAGCATTTAAAAGTTCAGTAACTCATGTTGCCAGTTTGCTATTGTTGATAATGGTGCAACAACAAGGAAAGGACCTCTGATACCATAAGAGAATATCTTGTGTAAGAAGGTTATACTTTGAATGGTTTTACCTAAACCGATCTCATCCACCAATATACAGTTTTGTCTGAAAAATACATTGATAATAAAATAACTTTTGATACAATACACGGAATCAAGCATGACAATCATTAAAGGCTTTCAAGCATTCAAGCATTATAATTACATGCCTACAACCTCTATGTTAATTCTAATCATAATTGTTAGTACATTATTAAATTTTAAAACTTAAAGAAAGACTTTCTTTTTTCAACATATACTATGAATGTTAAGGCATATTTTTTTCATAAGGTTTCCATCAACAAAATGAAAGAAATGGATTGAACAAGTTCTAAAGATTTTTTTTATTTTGTACCTAAATCTGACTAGGTAAGATCGTAAACTGAACCATGTTAAGCAGACTTATCTTTAAGTCTCATCCTTATTTGTACTTATCTCTTTCCACTGTAAAATATTTTTGGTATTTCTGTATCAATAAATGAGTGCTACTGTGTGAAGGGAACAGTCAGTGTCTAGGTTTTCTTCAAAAGTTCTTTTTTGCTAACAATGCTAAAACAAGAACTTCATTACATGATTGTTAGACCGTTTAATAACTAGAACTGCCACAGAGAGACTTAAAATACCCCCACATACCGCCTTGTGACAGATGTATGGCTTCTTGTTGTACAAAATCTGTGCAATAATCCGTGTGATTGCTTGTTATTATGATGATGGTGATCAGCTAATTTAAAATCCCACAATAGATAACTGAAAGACAAGCTAATTCATGGCCATTTTTGAGATTTGATATTCAAGTGTGACCATGACCTTGGAGATATTGACGTAATTCTATTGCATGACACACCATCCCATGATGGTGAACAAATGTACCAAGTGATTTTAAAATCTCACAATGAATGACATAGTTATGGCCCGTACAAGCTCATTTTTTACCTTTGCCTCCAAGTGTGACCTTGACCTTGGAGATATTGACGAAATTCTTTCGCATGACACACCATCCCATGATGTGAACAAATGTACCAAGCAATTAAAAAATCTCACAATGAATAACATAGTTATGGCCTGTACAAGCTCATGTTTTACCTTTGACCTCCAAGTGTGACCTTGACCTTGGAGATATTGACATAATTCTTTCGCATGACACACCGTCTCATGATGGTAAACAAATGTACCAAGCAATTAAAAAATCTCACAATGAATAACATAGTTATGGCCCGTACAAGCTCATTTTTTACCTTTGCCTCCAAGTGTGACCTTGACCTTGGAGATATTGACGAAATTCTTTCGCATGACACACCATCCCATGATGTGAACAAATGTACCAAGCAATTAAAAAATCTCACAATGAATAACATAGTTATGGCCTGTACAAGCTCATGTTTTACCTTTGAAAACATTATCTAGAATGAAGTTTGTCTTGAAACAGATTTTAATAATTGTAGAAGAACTGGAATAGCACACAGTAGTACTTGATTATACAGTAACACTATATACAAATATTGAACATTATATTATTAATGGGTTTTGTACTTTGAATGTGTCACTTAGCATGATAACTTCGTTTGGTTTTATTGCCAGGTGGTGTACCTAATGACCAGACAAGCCAGTTGGTTCCTTCTGTTTTGGTTTGACTAATGTACTAGTATTTAATGTCTGTATTTAATTGTTTATTAACTAGGGGAAGAAGTTGTCTGTGAGTGTCACTTTCTTATTTAAAACCTGCATGTTACATATTAATATCCAATTGTCAGTTGTAACATCATTCATTCTTTTTGAGTTAAAAACTGGAGTCTCTTAAAAATGTTTCTGATCACAACTGTCAGTCATTTTCATTTTAATGCCTTAAATGCTTTGCTGATAATATTGTTTCAGTTTGATATACATATTCATGCTTAATGTAACACATTATATAATTAATCTCAGATAGAACGAAATCATAATGCATGAACAGAATAATTAAGTAATGTTAAAAAGTTTCGATCTACAGTAAAACCTCGTTATCTCGAGGATTCATCGGACCAGACTTTTTGCTTGAGATAAACCTGGTGCTCTTAATAAACGGGCTTTGTTCATTGAATGAAAAATAGACTATGTATCATGCACGTGAATGGGCGTATTCACAGAAATAGTACGAAATGCTTACGTAAAATTTACACCACCATGTGTAAGATGAAAATATACGTTCGTTGAATGTATAAAATATGCATTGATCGTTCCAATAAAGTTTTTTATCCATAGATCTACATATGTTTGGGTGTTTTCAATTGTGCAATACCATCTCCGAAAAATGTGTTTTTGACATAGGGTGAAACGTAATAGTGACACAACGTGAAAGTTACTTATGTCAATGTTATGAGAATGAGCCTTTCACTGAATTACTCAAAATGTGTTGTTTTTTTTTGCGCTATTTTTTCTCTTTATTGATATTAGAAAGTGAATCATAGATTTATCTGCATGTGTATTGTTTGTTTAGTATCTAGCTGCTTTTCAATCTTGTAATTAAGTGCTCAAAATTAAAATCTCGTAAGTTTTAAATTCTCACAACTTGCAACAAACAAATCCAGTTTCATTGTCATTTTAAGTCACGAGTATATTGTCCAATTTTAATGAGGTGTGGAAAAGAAAGTACTCGATTAAAATTTGTTCTTTTATTTACCAATTTAAACAACTTGTAGAAAAAACGGTGCTCACTGGTCTACATGCGGTCGTGAACGATATCCAATATGACACTCCTCAAGATAATTATGGTAATTAAGGCTTAAAATTAAGTCAAGGGACTGTGATTTGTGCTCGAGATATCGAGATAACGATGCTCGTAATAAACATGGGAATTTATATACAAGAAAGAACAAAAAGTGTTGGGACTTCAAGATCTCCTCGAGATAAGTCTAGTGCTCGTAATATTGATGCTCTAATAACGAAGTTTTACTGTTTTTAGTTACATGTTGCTAAACTTAAAGCTTCATTTAAGAATCTTTTTTTCATTTTCTCAGAAGTTATATATACATTTGTACAATACAATACAAATATTTATTGCATGAAAACAAAACATGTTTAGTAGCATAAACAAACATTATAACAAAAGAAAGCATGAACTTTCTGAAGAGCACATGATGTTAAAGTGCAAATGAAAAGTGTAAAACATAAATTAGTTTATAATCAAATTAGCATAGTATATAAATTTAGACAAATTATAAACTATATTTTTCTATGTAGCTGACATAAGATTGGTAAATTTTTGTACAGTTGGCCATGTGTAATAATATCTTTTAATGTATTTTGATCTAATTTCCGAAAATTTAGTACAGATTAATAAAAAATGAAACTCGTTCTCTATTAAACCAGAGTTACAAAATCTACATATTCTTTCATTTCTGGGTGTACATGTATTAGTATGTCTACCGCGTTTGATAGATAAATCGTTCAATAGATACAGTACGGTTCGGGTGATTTGTCCGATTTTCGCGATTTCAATTTTGGCCGTCGTGTTCCGAGCGACGATGATCGACGGTGACCGTCACCTCTGAAGGGCAATAATTCATGGTGGATTGCGACGACGATCGCTCAACGCGGTGATACGCGATGTCGCTTCTTTAGTTTACTCAAAACTTACAAATTTCTTGTCAATAATGGTGTTATTCACACATTATTTAATTGCGCTTTTGTGAACAAATTGTTACCTGATAGGTGTGAAAAATTAGCGTTGACATAAATTATAATAGTAGTTGATGAGCTTTAATTAATCTGTCAGCTTTCGTATATTATTGCGCGAAATAATATTACATGTAAACAGTGGACTGGTTTTATTGATTAGAGCGCCGAGCTACATTTGTAAAATGAGAGACTGTGACCCGGTCTAAATAACGATTCTCGCCCTGGTACTCGATATATAAAACACTAAAAATAGACATATGAATCTCGCCCTGTACGTAACACTGCATATGTAAAACATAGCTACACAGTTTACATATTCGCTTAGCAATTCGACGGTTTTTCTACATATTTACTTCAAGAATGGGATTTCCTACATGACAAAATTTAATCAGATGTCTGGATTTCAGTCGGTCTTGGCTGACGGGTTTAGTAAGTGTTAAATCCTGAATTATCTTACCATGTGACTGAAAATGAACGGAGAACAGAAAGTGAAAGTAGAAGAAAGATTCACAATAAATATTTTATTTACTTGAGAGTTGGGTTTAGACGTTCGCGAATCACCGTGATCCATCGCTATCAAAGATTACCGACTGATAAATAAGTCATAAAACGTGGTGATTAGCAACATTGCGGTGATTCGCGTTTTTTTTCAAGATCGATGCAGCGATGAAAATCGCCCCTACGGGTGATAAATTGACGATTACGAATGCAGGGGAAACGCGAAAATCAGACAAATCACCCGATCTGTACTGTATATGCTAAAGACTATAGCAGAAATATTTAGGGATCCTGTCTGTGGATCTATTCTAAGACAGACATTGGTCTGTGTTTCTGGCATCAGACTTGCTGCCATTGCCCTTGGTAGAAATATATTGCTAATGGTATGAGTCAGGAATATTTGTATATACAGTTGAATCGCGATAGTTCGAAATGCCATGGGAACATCCGAAAATTTTGAACTATCACACTTTTCGAACTATCGCATCGTTTTGTTTATAAGAAAAAAGTCCGAAATATTGAGATGACCCCCCCTTGTTGAAATGTGATTTCAAAATGTTTCTCTACTAACCAAATTTTCTGCGGCTGAAAACGGTCAAAATCGGAAAAAAATGAATTTAATTGTATACAGGAGAAGCTTTCATGTAGCAAACAGTCACTTCGAACTTTCTTATCTTATTGTAGTGTAAAAACGTATCTGGGGACTTCAATTCATTTCGAACTATCGCATTTTTCAAACTATCGCATTTCATACTATTGCATCAAATCTATATTGAAAATAAAAGGAAATTCGCAGGGACTGACGAATGATTTTGAACTATCGCATTTTTTTTAACTATCGCATTTCGGACTATCGCGATTCAACTGTACATGTATGACATTAACCTTTAGTCTAGATGCAATATTGGTTAGGCATCATTAAAGACATGTCAGTAATTGGCAGTGTTAAAGTAATAATATTTTGATTCAGCAGATATGAGATGGGCATGAATTTACTGAATTATAGAACCACTGCAAATTATGTGTACCATACAAATTGGTGCTAGACTTACATTGTTTGTTAGTTTATTTGAGTTTTACACTCCTTTTCAACAGTCAGAGTGATATGAGGCAGACATTTTATGATCTAACCATTGTTCCTGGGAAGTATCAGTACTAGACTCAATCCTCCATAAGCAACTGCCTACTTTCTAACATAAAGAGACATGGTTGGTAGCTGGGATCGTACCCATAACCCTCTATCAATGGGAGGTTATATTGATTCAAAGTCAGCGCCTTAACCACTTGACCACAGGGTTGGGTCCCATGATAGATTAGGTCCTAGCATGAAACAATTTGTTACATACTTTACAGGATAATGGTTATTTTATATTTCAGAGCAATTGACAAAATCTGGTGGCATCAGTCTCCAAGAAATACTGAAAGATGAAAGTATGCTCAAAGAGTTAGTCCCTTAATAGGGACAAGCAGCATGGCCAAATTAGAGAAAAAACAGAAAGCTAAGATTCTGCACAGCTGATTTGAGATTGGTGCTGGAACATTCAGTTGTAAGAATATCAGATCAAAAAGAATCGCAGAATGCTCTGAAAAATATAACACGTCGTCCGTATGGGGAAGACAAAGAAATGAGATTGATTGCGGTGTTCTTCAAGAGACAGAGAATCTCTGTGAGGAAAGCAAAGTGGTACATAAGGTTTTTAGACAAGAGTAAGATTTCTCAGCAGTGGTAAAGATTGAGAGGTATGATAGGTGGCTCATACAAAAGCCTTCCACCGCAGAACCTCTCTATAAAGGTCATTACAATGCATTAAGATCTCACAGAGTTTGTAAAGTCATGAAGGGTTGCCCATTGCTTGTCAATAGGGGTCACTATCTATATGTGATGATCAACCTCCAAACCAAGTATAAAGACCTAAGGCCAAATTGCTCTCTTAGTAATTTGGAGGACAAGGTTTGACTACCAAAGAACTGAAAGACTGACACATGAGCCAGCCAATATACCGGTACCCCAATTTCTTCGAGGGTGGGAAGGGTGCATAACTAGAACTTTACAAAAGAGCACTACAATTACTAAAATAAGACAAAAATATAAATCATGTCAGTTCAAGACATTTTACCCAACAGAAATATATGCTGGGATAAGAATAAAGTTTCGTAAAAATACTCATAAAAAATAAAGCTGAAGAAAAGTGAACTACCTAAGTTTTAAAGTTATTTGATATATCTTGAGTTAAAACATGGGTACTAAAACGCTTTTTAATCAGGTGTTTGTAAAACACCAATGCCCCCAAAAGGGCAAATGGATAGTTGACCTTTGACCTATTGATAGACCTTATCAACAGGGGTCATCTATCTATGTGACCAACCTTCAAACCAAGTCAAGACCTTAAGGCCAAAACAGTCGAATTGGCCATACAAGGTTTGATTACCAACGAAAATCAATGACAGACATGAGCCATCCAATATACCGCCTTTTCTTCGAAAAGGGGGCATAACTAGAACTTGAAAAAAGAATCCTACAATAACAAAAATGAGACAATAACATATCATGTCCATTCAAGACATTCTACTTAATAGAAATAACTGATGAGATTAGAATAAAGTTGTTTAAAAATACTTGTAAAACATAAAACTGAGGAAAAATCAGCTACCTAAGATTTTAAAGTAATTTCATATGTCTTAAAGTTAAAATACGGGTACTAAACACCATTTTAACAAGATTACTGGTTTTCAGTGAGATACTACAACTTATGGATGCCACACAAATAATGGCACACATTTGTCAGCTATGAGAAAGGACATTGAAATCAAGCAGGACAGTTCTAGCAAGGTACAGTCAAGCCCTTTATAAGTGGCAACCTCCGAATATAGCCACCCTGTGAATAATGGCCATTTTTTACAAAAATGTTATTCATTATTTAGAACAAAAAGACCACAAAATAAAGGCTACCTGTCATTAAAGGCCACATTTTGCCCTTCCTTATGACGGACAGACTAAGAGTTTGTTACACTCAGAACAGAATATCTGGCCAAATTAGAGAAAAAACAGAAAGCTAAGATTCCGCACAGCGGACAGTGAAATGTTTACGGATTTGAGTTTGGTGCTGGAACATTCAGTTGTAAGAATATCAGATCAAAAAGAATCGCAGAATGCTCTGAAAAATATAAGACGTCGTCCGTATGGGGAAGACAAAGAAATGAGATTGATTGCGGTGTTCTTCAAGAGACAGAGAATCTCTGTGAGGAAAGCAAAGTGGTACATAAGGTTTTTAGACAAGAATAAGATTTCTCAGCAGTGGTAAAGATTGAGAGGTATGATAGGTGGCTCATACAAAAGCCTTCCACCGCAGAACCTCTCTATAAAGGTCATTACAATGCATAAAGATCTCACAGAGTTTGTAAAGTCATGAAGGGTTGCCCATTGCTTGTCAATAGGGGTCACTATCTATATGTGATGATCAACCTCCAAACCAAGTATAAAGACCTAAGGCCAAATTGCTCTCTTAGTAATTTGGAGGACAAGGTTTGACTACCAAAGAACTGAAAGACTGACACATGAGCCAGCCAATATACCGGTACCCCAATTTCTTCGAGGGTGGGAAGGGTGCATAACTAGAACTTTACAAAAGAGCACTACAATTACTAAAATATGACAAAAATATAAATCATGTCAGTTCAAGACATTTTACCCAACAGAAATATATGCTGGGATAAGAATAAAGTTTCGTAAAAATACTCATAAAAAATAAAGCTGAAGAAAAGTGAACTACCTAAGTTTTAAAGTTATTTGATATATCTTGAGTTAAAACATGGGTACTAAAACGCTTTTTAATCAGGTGTTTGTAAAACACCAATGCCCCCAAAAGGGCAAATGGATAGTTGACCTTTGACCTATTGATAGACCTTATCAACAGGGGTCATCTATCTATGTGACCAACCTTCAAACCAAGTCAAGACCTTAAGGCCAAAACAGTCGAATTGGCCATACAAGGTTTGATTACCAACGAAAATCAATGACAGACATGAGCCATCCAATATACCGCCTTTTCTTAGAAAAGGGGGCATAACTTGAACTTGAAAAAAGAATCCTACAATAACAAAAATGAGACAATAACATATCATGTCCATTCAAGACATTCTACTTAATAGAAATAACTGATGAGATTAGAATAAAGTTGTTTAAAAATACTTGTAAAACATAAAACTGAGGAAAAATCAGCTACCTAAGATTTTAAAGTAATTTCATATGTCTTAAAGTTAAAATACGGGTACTAAACACCATTTTAACAAGATTACTGGTTTTCAGTGAGATACTACAACTTATGGATGCCACACAAATAATGGCACACATTTGTCAGCTATGAGAAAGGACATTGAAATCAAGCAGGACAGTTCTAGCAAGGTACAGTCAAGCCCTTTATAAGTGGCAACCTCCGAATATAGCCACCCTGTGAATAATGGCCATTTTTTACAAAAATGTTATTCATTATTTAGAACAAAAAGACCACAAAATAAAGGCTACCTGTCATTAAAGGCCACATTTTGCCCTTCCTTATGACGGACAGACTAAGAGTTTGTTACACTCAGAACAGAATATCTGGCCAAATTAGAGAAAAAACAGAAAGCTAAGATTCCGCACAGCGGACAGTGAAATGTTTACGGATTTGAGTTTGGTGCTGGAACATTCAGTTGTAAGAATATCAGATCAAAAAGAATCGCAGAATGCTCTGAAAAATATAAGACGTCGTCCGTATGGGGAAGACAAAGAAATGAGATTGATTGCGGTGTTCTTCAAGAGACAGAGAATCTCTGTGAGGAAAGCAAAGTGGTACATAAGGTTTTTAGACAAGAATAAGATTTCTCAGCAGTGGTAAAGATTGAGAGGTATGATAGGTGGCTCATACAAAAGCCTTCCACCGCAGAACCTCTCTATAAAGGTCATTACAATGCATAAAGATCTCACAGAGTTTGTAAAGTCATGAAGGGTTGCCCATTGCTTGTCAATAGGGGTCACTATCTATATGTGATGATCAACCTCCAAACCAAGTATAAAGACCTAAGGCCAAATTGCTCTCTTAGTAATTTGGAGGACAAGGTTTGACTACCAAAGAACTGAAAGACTGACACATGAGCCAGCCAATATACCGGTACCCCAATTTCTTCGAGGGTGGGAAGGGTGCATAACTAGAACTTTACAAAAGAGCACTACAATTACTAAAATATGACAAAAATATAAATCATGTCAGTTCAAGACATTTTACCCAACAGAAATATATGCTGGGATAAGAATCAAGTTTCGTAAAAATACTCATAAAAAATAAAGCTGAAGAAAAGTGAACTACCTAAGTTTTAAAGTTATTTGATATATCTTGAGTTAAAACATGGGTACTAAAACGCTTTTTAATCAGGTGTTTGTAAAACACCAATGCCCCCAAAAGGGCAAATGGATAGTTGACCTTTGACCTATTGATAGACCTTATCAACAGGGGTCATCTATCTATGTGACCAACCTTCAAACCAAGTCAAGACCTTAAGGCCAAAACAGTCGAATTGGCCATACAAGGTTTGATTACCAACGAAAATCAATGACAGACATGAGCCATCCAATATACCGCCTTTTCTTCGAAAAGGGGGCATAACTAGAACTTGAAAAAAGAATCCTACAATAACAAAAATGAGACAATAACATATCATGTCCATTCAAGACATTCTACTTAATAGAAATAACTGATGAGATTAGAATAAAGTTGTTTAAAAATACTTGTAAAACATAAAACTGAGGAAAAATCAGCTACCTAAGATTTTAAAGTAATTTCATATGTCTTAAAGTTAAAATACGGGTACTAAACACCATTTTAACAAGATTACTGGTTTTCAGTGAGATACTACAACTTATGGATGCCACACAAATAATGGCACACATTTGTCAGCTATGAGAAAGGACATTGAAATCAAGCAGGACAGTTCTAGCAAGGTACAGTCAAGCCCTTTATAAGTGGCAACCTCCGAATATAGCCACCCTGTGAATAATGGCCATTTTTTACAAAAATGTTATTCATTATTTAGAACAAAAAGACCACAAAATAAAGGCTACCTGTCATTAAAGGCCACATTTTGCCCTTCCTTATGACGGACAGACTAAGAGTTTGTTACACTCAGAACAGAATATCTGGCCAAATTAGAGAAAAAACAGAAAGCTAAGATTCCGCACAGCGGACAGTGAAATGTTTACGGATTTGAGTTTGGTGCTGGAACATTCAGTTGTAAGAATATCAGATCAAAAAGAATCGCAGAATGCTCTGAAAAATATAAGACGTCGTCCGTATGGGGAAGACAAAGAAATGAGATTGATTGCGGTGTTCTTCAAGAGACAGAGAATCTCTGTGAGGAAAGCAAAGTGGTACATAAGGTTTTTAGACAAGAATAAGATTTCTCAGCAGTGGTAAAGATTGAGAGGTATGATAGGTGGCTCATACAAAAGCCTTCCACCGCAGAACCTCTCTATAAAGGTCATTACAATGCATAAAGATCTCACAGAGTTTGTAAAGTCATGAAGGGTTGCCCATTGCTTGTCAATAGGGGTCACTATCTATATGTGATGATCAACCTCCAAACCAAGTATAAAGACCTAAGGCCAAATTGCTCTCTTAGTAATTTGGAGGACAAGGTTTGACTACCAAAGAACTGAAAGACTGACACATGAGCCAGCCAATATACCGGTACCCCAATTTCTTCGAGGGTGGGAAGGGTGCATAACTAGAACTTTACAAAAGAGCACTACAATTACTAAAATATGACAAAAATATAAATCATGTCAGTTCAAGACATTTTACCCAACAGAAATATATGCTGGGATAAGAATAAAGTTTCGTAAAAATACTCATAAAAAATAAAGCTGAAGAAAAGTGAACTACCTAAGTTTTAAAGTTATTTGATATATCTTGAGTTAAAACATGGGTACTAAAACGCTTTTTAATCAGGTGTTTGTAAAACACCAATGCCCCCAAAAGGGCAAATGGATAGTTGACCTTTGACCTATTGATAGACCTTATCAACAGGGGTCATCTATCTATGTGACCAACCTTCAAACCAAGTCAAGACCTTAAGGCCAAAACAGTCGAATTGGCCATACAAGGTTTGATTACCAACGAAAATCAATGACAGACATGAGCCATCCAATATACCGCCTTTTCTTCGAAAAGGGGGCATAACTAGAACTTGAAAAAAGAATCCTACAATAACAAAAATGAGACAATAACATATCATGTCCATTCAAGACATTCTACTTAATAGAAATAACTGATGAGATTAGAATAAAGTTGTTTAAAAATACTTGTAAAACATAAAACTGAGGAAAAATCAGCTACCTAAGATTTTAAAGTAATTTCATATGTCTTAAAGTTAAAATACGGGTACTAAAACACCATTTTAACAAGATTACTGGTTTTCAGTGAGATACTACAACTTATGGATGCCACACAAATAATGGCACACATTTGTCAGCTATGAGAAAGGACATTGAAATCAAGCAGGACAGTTCTAGCAAGGTACAGTCAAGCCCTTTATCAGTGGCAACCTCCGAATATAGCCACCCTGTGAATAATGGCCATTTTTTACAAAAATGTTATTCATTATTTAGAACAAAAAGACCACAAAATAAAGGCTACCTGTCATTAAAGGCCACATTTTGCCCTTCCTTATGACGGACAGACTAAGAGTTTGTTACACTCAGAACAGAATATCTGGCCAAATTAGAGAAAAAACAGAAAGCTAAGATTCCGCACAGCGGACAGTGAAATGTTTACGGATTTGAGTTTGGTGCTGGAACATTCAGTTGTAAGAATATCAGATCAAAAAGAATCGCAGAATGCTCTGAAAAATATAAGACGTCGTCCGTATGGGGAAGACAAAGAAATGAGATTGATTGCGGTGTTCTTCAAGAGACAGAGAATCTCTGTGAGGAAAGCAAAGTGGTACATAAGGTTTTTAGACAAGAATAAGATTTCTCAGCAGTGGTAAAGATTGAGAGGTATGATAGGTGGCTCATACAAAAGCCTTCCACCGCAGAACCTCTCTATAAAGGTCATTACAATGCATAAAGATCTCACAGAGTTTGTAAAGTCATGAAGGGTTGCCCATTGCTTGTCAATAGGGGTCACTATCTATATGTGATGATCAACCTCCAAACCAAGTATAAAGACCTAAGGCCAAATTGCTCTCTTAGTAATTTGGAGGACAAGGTTTGACTACCAAAGAACTGAAAGACTGACACATGAGCCAGCCAATATACCGGTACCCCAATTTCTTCGAGGGTGGGAAGGGTGCATAACTAGAACTTTACAAAAGAGCACTACAATTACTAAAATATGACAAAAATATAAATCATGTCAGTTCAAGACATTTTACCCAACAGAAATATATGCTGGGATAAGAATAAAGTTTCGTAAAAATACTCATAAAAAATAAAGCTGAAGAAAAGTGAACTACCTAAGTTTTAAAGTTATTTGATATATCTTGAGTTAAAACATGGGTACTAAAACGCTTTTTAATCAGGTGTTTGTAAAACACCAATGCCCCCAAAAGGGCAAATGGATAGTTGACCTTTGACCTATTGATAGACCTTATCAACAGGGGTCATCTATCTATGTGACCAACCTTCAAACCAAGTCAAGACCTTAAGGCCAAAACAGTCGAATTGGCCATACAAGGTTTGATTACCAACGAAAATCAATGACAGACATGAGCCATCCAATATACCGCCTTTTCTTCGAAAAGGGGGCATAACTAGAACTTGAAAAAAGAATCCTACAATAACAAAAATGAGACAATAACATATCATGTCCATTCAAGACATTCTACTTAATAGAAATAACTGATGAGATTAGAATAAAGTTGTTTAAAAATACTTGTAAAACATAAAACTGAGGAAAAATCAGCTACCTAAGATTTTAAAGTAATTTCATATGTCTTAAAGTTAAAATACGGGTACTAAAACACCATTTTAACAAGATTACTGGTTTTCAGTGAGATACTACAACTTATGGATGCCACACAAATAATGGCACACATTTGTCAGCTATGAGAAAGGACATTGAAATCAAGCAGGACAGTTCTAGCAAGGTACAGTCAAGCCCTTTATCAGTGGCAACCTCCGAATATAGCCACCCTGTGAATAATGGCCATTTTTTACAAAAATGTTATTCATTATTTAGAACAAAAAGACCACAAAATAAAGGCTACCTGTCATTAAAGGCCACATTTTGCCCTTCCTTATGACGGACAGACTAAGAGTTTGTTACACTCAGAACAGAATATCTGGCCAAATTAGAGAAAAAACAGAAAGCTAAGATTCCGCACAGCGGACAGTGAAATGTTTACGGATTTGAGTTTGGTGCTGGAACATTCAGTTGTAAGAATATCAGATCAAAAAGAATCGCAGAATGCTCTGAAAAATATAAGACGTCGTCCGTATGGGGAAGACAAAGAAATGAGATTGATTGCGGTGTTCTTCAAGAGACAGAGAATCTCTGTGAGGAAAGCAAAGTGGTACATAAGGTTTTTAGACAAGAATAAGATTTCTCAGCAGTGGTAAAGATTGAGAGGTATGATAGGTGGCTCATACAAAAGCCTTCCACCGCAGAACCTCTCTATAAAGGTCATTACAATGCATAAAGATCTCACAGAGTTTGTAAAGTCATGAAGGGTTGCCCATTGCTTGTCAATAGGGGTCACTATCTATATGTGATGATCAACCTCCAAACCAAGTATAAAGACCTAAGGCCAAATTGCTCTCTTAGTAATTTGGAGGACAAGGTTTGACTACCAAAGAACTGAAAGACTGACACATGAGCCAGCCAATATACCGGTACCCCAATTTCTTCGAGGGTGGGAAGGGTGCATAACTAGAACTTTACAAAAGAGCACTACAATTACTAAAATATGACAAAAATATAAATCATGTCAGTTCAAGACATTTTACCCAACAGAAATATATGCTGGGATAAGAATAAAGTTTCGTAAAAATACTCATAAAAAATAAAGCTGAAGAAAAGTGAACTACCTAAGTTTTAAAGTTATTTGATATATCTTGAGTTAAAACATGGGTACTAAAACGCTTTTTAATCAGGTGTTTGTAAAACACCAATGCCCCCAAAAGGGCAAATGGATAGTTGACCTTTGACCTATTGATAGACCTTATCAACAGGGGTCATCTATCTATGTGACCAACCTTCAAACCAAGTCAAGACCTTAAGGCCAAAACAGTCGAATTGGCCATACAAGGTTTGATTACCAACGAAAATCAATGACAGACATGAGCCATCCAATATACCGCCTTTTCTTCGAAAAGGGGGCATAACTAGAACTTGAAAAAAGAATCCTACAATAACAAAAATGAGACAATAACATATCATGTCCATTCAAGACATTCTACTTAATAGAAATAACTGATGAGATTAGAATAAAGTTGTTTAAAAATACTTGTAAAACATAAAACTGAGGAAAAATCAGCTACCTAAGATTTTAAAGTAATTTCATATGTCTTAAAGTTAAAATACGGGTACTAAAACACCATTTTAACAAGATTACTGGTTTTCAGTGAGATACTACAATTTATGGATGCCACACAAATAATGGCACACATTTGTCAGCTATGAGAAAGGACATTGAAATCAAGCAGGACAGTTCTAGCAAGGTACAGTCAAGCCCTTTATCAGTGGCAACCTCCGAATATAGCCACCCTGTGAATAATGGCCATTTTTTACAAAAATGTTATTCATTATTTAGAACAAAAAGACCACAAAATAAAGGCTACCTGTCATTAAAGGCCACATTTTGCCCTTCCTTATGACGGACAGACTAAGAGTTTGTTACACTCAGAACAGAATATCTGGCCAAATTAGAGAAAAAACAGAAAGCTAAGATTCCGCACAGCGGACAGTGAAATGTTTACGGATTTGAGTTTGGTGCTGGAACATTCAGTTGTAAGAATATCAGATCAAAAAGAATCGCAGAATGCTCTGAAAAATATAAGACGTCGTCCGTATGGGGAAGACAAAGAAATGAGATTGATTGCGGTGTTCTTCAAGAGACAGAGAATCTCTGTGAGGAAAGCAAAGTGGTACATAAGGTTTTTAGACAAGAATAAGATTTCTCAGCAGTGGTAAAGATTGAGAGGTATGATAGGTGGCTCATACAAAAGCCTTCCACCGCAGAACCTCTCTATAAAGGTCATTACAATGCATAAAGATCTCACAGAGTTTGTAAAGTCATGAAGGGTTGCCCATTGCTTGTCAATAGGGGTCACTATCTATATGTGATGATCAACCTCCAAACCAAGTATAAAGACCTAAGGCCAAATTGCTCTCTTAGTAATTTGGAGGACAAGGTTTGACTACCAAAGAACTGAAAGACTGACACATGAGCCAGCCAATATACCGGTACCCCAATTTCTTCGAGGGTGGGAAGGGTGCATAACTAGAACTTTACAAAAGAGCACTACAATTACTAAAATATGACAAAAATATAAATCATGTCAGTTCAAGACATTTTACCCAACAGAAATATATGCTGGGATAAGAATAAAGTTTCGTAAAAATACTCATAAAAAATAAAGCTGAAGAAAAGTGAACTACCTAAGTTTTAAAGTTATTTGATATATCTTGAGTTAAAACATGGGTACTAAAACGCTTTTTAATCAGGTGTTTGTAAAACACCAATGCCCCCAAAAGGGCAAATGGATAGTTGACCTTTGACCTATTGATAGACCTTATCAACAGGGGTCATCTATCTATGTGACCAACCTTCAAACCAAGTCAAGACCTTAAGGCCAAAACAGTCGAATTGGCCATACAAGGTTTGATTACCAACGAAAATCAATGACAGACATGAGCCATCCAATATACCGCCTTTTCTTCGAAAAGGGGGCATAACTAGAACTTGAAAAAAGAATCCTACAATAACAAAAATGAGACAATAACATATCATGTCCATTCAAGACATTCTACTTAATAGAAATAACTGATGAGATTAGAATAAAGTTGTTTAAAAATACTTGTAAAACATAAAACTGAGGAAAAATCAGCTACCTAAGATTTTAAAGTAATTTCATATGTCTTAAAGTTAAAATACGGGTACTAAAACACCATTTTAACAAGATTACTGGTTTTCAGTGAGATACTACAACTTATGGATGCCACACAAATAATGGCACACATTTGTCAGCTATGAGAAAGGACATTGAAATCAAGCAGGACAGTTCTAGCAAGGTACAGTCAAGCCCTTTATCAGTGGCAACCTCCGAATATAGCCACCCTGTGAATAATGGCCATTTTTTACAAAAATGTTATTCATTATTTAGAACAAAAAGACCACAAAATAAAGGCTACCTGTCATTAAAGGCCACATTTTGCCATTCCTTATGACGGACAGACTAAGAGTTTGTTACACTCAGAACAGAATATCTGGCCAAATTAGAGAAAAAACAGAAAGCTAAGATTCCGCACAGCGGACAGTGAAATGTTTACGGATTTGAGTTTGGTGCTGGAACATTCAGTTGTAAGAATATCAGATCAAAAAGAATCGCAGAATGCTCTGAAAAATATAAGACGTCGTCCGTATGGGGAAGACAAAGAAATGAGATTGATTGCGGTGTTCTTCAAGAGACAGAGAATCTCTGTGAGGAAAGCAAAGTGGTACATAAGGTTTTTAGACAAGAATAAGATTTCTCAGCAGTGGTAAAGATTGAGAGGTATGATAGGTGGCTCATACAAAAGCCTTCCACCGCAGAACCTCTCTATAAAGGTCATTACAATGCATAAAGATCTCACAGAGTTTGTAAAGTCATGAAGGGTTGCCCATTGCTTGTCAATAGGGGTCACTATCTATATGTGATGATCAACCTCCAAACCAAGTATAAAGACCTAAGGCCAAATTGCTCTCTTAGTAATTTGGAGGACAAGGTTTGACTACCAAAGAACTGAAAGACTGACACATGAGCCAGCCAATATACCGGTACCCCAATTTCTTCGAGGGTGGGAAGGGTGCATAACTAGAACTTTACAAAAGAGCACTACAATTACTAAAATATGACAAAAATATAAATCATGTCAGTTCAAGACATTTTACCCAACAGAAATATATGCTGGGATAAGAATCAAGTTTCGTAAAAATACTCATAAAAAATAAAGCTGAAGAAAAGTGAACTACCTAAGTTTTAAAGTTATTTGATATATCTTGAGTTAAAACATGGGTACTAAAACGCTTTTTAATCAGGTGTTTGTAAAACACCAATGCCCCCAAAAGGGCAAATGGATAGTTGACCTTTGACCTATTGATAGACCTTATCAACAGGGGTCATCTATCTATGTGACCAACCTTCAAACCAAGTCAAGACCTTAAGGCCAAAACAGTCGAATTGGCCATACAAGGTTTGATTACCAACGAAAATCAATGACAGACATGAGCCATCCAATATACTGCCTTTTCTTCGAAAAGGGGGCATAACTAGAACTTGAAAAAAGAATCCTACAATAACAAAAATGAGACAATAACATATCATGTCCATTCAAGACATTCTACTTAATAGAAATAACTGATGAGATTAGAATAAAGTTGTTTAAAAATACTTGTAAAACATAAAACTGAGGAAAAATCAGCTACCTAAGATTTTAAAGTAATTTCATATGTCTTAAAGTTAAAATACGGGTACTAAAACACCATTTTAACAAGATTACTGGTTTTCAGTGAGATACTACAACTTATGGATGCCACACAAATAATGGCACACATTTGTCAGCTATGAGAAAGGACATTGAAATCAAGCAGGACAGTTCTAGCAAGGTACAGTCAAGCCCTTTATAAGTGGCAACCTCCGAATATAGCCACCCTGTGAATAATGGCCATTTTTTACAAAAATGTTATTCATTATTTAGAACAAAAAGACCACAAAATAAAGGCTACCTGTCATTAAAGGCCACATTTTGCCCTTCCTTATGACGGACAGACTAAGAGTTTGTTACACTCAGAACAGAATATCTGGCCAAATTAGAGAAAAAACAGAAAGCTAAGATTCCGCACAGCGGACAGTGAAATGTTTACGGATTTGAGTTTGGTGCTGGAACATTCAGTTGTAAGAATATCAGATCAAAAAGAATCGCAGAATGCTCTGAAAAATATAAGACGTCGTCCGTATGGGGAAGACAAAGAAATGAGATTGATTGCGGTGTTCTTCAAGAGACAGAGAATCTCTGTGAGGAAAGCAAAGTGGTTCATAAGGTTTTTAGACAAGAATAAGATTTCTCAGCAGTGGTAAAGATTGAGAGGTATGATAGGTGGCTCATACAAAAGCCTTCCACCGCAGAACCTCTCTATAAAGGTCATTACAATGCATAAAGATCTCACAGAGTTTGTAAAGTCATGAAGGGTTGCCCATTGCTTGTCAATAGGGGTCACTATCTATATGTGATGATCAACCTCCAAACCAAGTATAAAGACCTAAGGCCAAATTGCTCTCTTAGTAATTTGGAGGACAAGGTTTGACTACCAAAGAACTGAAAGACTGACACATGAGCCAGCCAATATACCGGTACCCCAATTTCTTCGAGGGTGGGAAGGGTGCATAACTAGAACTTTACAAAAGAGCACTACAATTACTAAAATATGACAAAAATATAAATCATGTCAGTTCAAGACATTTTACCCAACAGAAATATATGCTGGGATAAGAATAAAGTTTCGTAAAAATACTCATAAAAAATAAAGCTGAAGAAAAGTGAACTACCTAAGTTTTAAAGTTATTTGATATATCTTGAGTTAAAACATGGGTACTAAAACGCTTTTTAATCAGGTGTTTGTAAAACACCAATGCCCCCAAAAGGGCAAATGGATAGTTGACCTTTGACCTATTGATAGACCTTATCAACAGGGGTCATCTATCTATGTGACCAACCTTCAAACCAAGTCAAGACCTTAAGGCCAAAACAGTCGAATTGGCCATACAAGGTTTGATTACCAACGAAAATCAATGACAGACATGAGCCATCCAATATACCGCCTTTTCTTCGAAAAGGGGGCATAACTAGAACTTGAAAAAAGAATCCTACAATAACAAAAATGAGACAATAACATATCATGTCCATTCAAGACATTCTACTTAATAGAAATAACTGATGAGATTAGAATAAAGTTGTTTAAAAATACTTGTAAAACATAAAACTGAGGAAAAATCAGCTACCTAAGATTTTAAAGTAATTTCATATGTCTTAAAGTTAAAATACGGGTACTAAAACACCATTTTAACAAGATTACTGGTTTTCAGTGAGATACTACAACTTATGGATGCCACACAAATAATGGCACACATTTGTCAGCTATGAGAAAGGACATTGAAATCAAGCAGGACAGTTCTAGCAAGGTACAGTCAAGCCCTTTATCAGTGGCAACCTCCGAATATAGCCACCCTGTGAATAATGGCCATTTTTTACAAAAATGTTATTCATTATTTAGAACAAAAAGACCACAAAATAAAGGCTACCTGTCATTAAAGGCCACATTTTGCCCTTCCTTATGACGGACAGACTAAGAGTTTGTTACACTCAGAACAGAATATCTGGCCAAATTAGAGAAAAAACAGAAAGCTAAGATTCCGCACAGCGGACAGTGAAATGTTTACGGATTTGAGTTTGGTGCTGGAACATTCAGTTGTAAGAATATCAGATCAAAAAGAATCGCAGAATGCTCTGAAAAATATAAGACGTCGTCCGTATGGGGAAGACAAAGAAATGAGATTGATTGCGGTGTTCTTCAAGAGACAGAGAATCTCTGTGAGGAAAGCAAAGTGGTACATAAGGTTTTTAGACAAGAATAAGATTTCTCAGCAGTGGTAAAGATTGAGAGGTATGATAGGTGGCTCATACAAAAGCCTTCCACCGCAGAACCTCTCTATAAAGGTCATTACAATGCATAAAGATCTCACAGAGTTTGTAAAGTCATGAAGGGTTGCCCATTGCTTGTCAATAGGGGTCACTATCTATATGTGATGATCAACCTCCAAACCAAGTATAAAGACCTAAGGCCAAATTGCTCTCTTAGTAATTTGGAGGACAAGGTTTGACTACCAAAGAACTGAAAGACTGACACATGAGCCAGCCAATATACCGGTACCCCAATTTCTTCGAGGGTGGGAAGGGTGCATAACTAGAACTTTACAAAAGAGCACTACAATTACTAAAATATGACAAAAATATAAATCATGTCAGTTCAAGACATTTTACCCAACAGAAATATATGCTGGGATAAGAATAAAGTTTCGTAAAAATACTCATAAAAAATAAAGCTGAAGAAAAGTGAACTACCTAAGTTTTAAAGTTATTTGATATATCTTGAGTTAAAACATGGGTACTAAAACGCTTTTTAATCAGGTGTTTGTAAAACACCAATGCCCCCAAAAGGGCAAATGGATAGTTGACCTTTGACCTATTGATAGACCTTATCAACAGGGGTCATCTATCTATGTGACCAACCTTCAAACCAAGTCAAGACCTTAAGGCCAAAACAGTCGAATTGGCCATACAAGGTTTGATTACCAACGAAAATCAATGACAGACATGAGCCATCCAATATACCGCCTTTTCTTAGAAAAGGGGGCATAACTTGAACTTGAAAAAAGAATCCTACAATAACAAAAATGAGACAATAACATATCATGTCCATTCAAGACATTCTACTTAATAGAAATAACTGATGAGATTAGAATAAAGTTGTTTAAAAATACTTGTAAAACATAAAACTGAGGAAAAATCAGCTACCTAAGATTTTAAAGTAATTTCATATGTCTTAAAGTTAAAATACGGGTACTAAACACCATTTTAACAAGATTACTGGTTTTCAGTGAGATACTACAACTTATGGATGCCACACAAATAATGGCACACATTTGTCAGCTATGAGAAAGGACATTGAAATCAAGCAGGACAGTTCTAGCAAGGTACAGTCAAGCCCTTTATAAGTGGCAACCTCCGAATATAGCCACCCTGTGAATAATGGCCATTTTTTACAAAAATGTTATTCATTATTTAGAACAAAAAGACCACAAAATAAAGGCTACCTGTCATTAAAGGCCACATTTTGCCCTTCCTTATGACGGACAGACTAAGAGTTTGTTACACTCAGAACAGAATATCTGGCCAAATTAGAGAAAAAACAGAAAGCTAAGATTCCGCACAGCGGACAGTGAAATGTTTACGGATTTGAGTTTGGTGCTGGAACATTCAGTTGTAAGAATATCAGATCAAAAAGAATCGCAGAATGCTCTGAAAAATATAAGACGTCGTCCGTATGGGGAAGACAAAGAAATGAGATTGATTGCGGTGTTCTTCAAGAGACAGAGAATCTCTGTGAGGAAAGCAAAGTGGTACATAAGGTTTTTAGACAAGAATAAGATTTCTCAGCAGTGGTAAAGATTGAGAGGTATGATAGGTGGCTCATACAAAAGCCTTCCACCGCAGAACCTCTCTATAAAGGTCATTACAATGCATAAAGATCTCACAGAGTTTGTAAAGTCATGAAGGGTTGCCCATTGCTTGTCAATAGGGGTCACTATCTATATGTGATGATCAACCTCCAAACCAAGTATAAAGACCTAAGGCCAAATTGCTCTCTTAGTAATTTGGAGGACAAGGTTTGACTACCAAAGAACTGAAAGACTGACACATGAGCCAGCCAATATACCGGTACCCCAATTTCTTCGAGGGTGGGAAGGGTGCATAACTAGAACTTTACAAAAGAGCACTACAATTACTAAAATATGACAAAAATATAAATCATGTCAGTTCAAGACATTTTACCCAACAGAAATATATGCTGGGATAAGAATCAAGTTTCGTAAAAATACTCATAAAAAATAAAGCTGAAGAAAAGTGAACTACCTAAGTTTTAAAGTTATTTGATATATCTTGAGTTAAAACATGGGTACTAAAACGCTTTTTAATCAGGTGTTTGTAAAACACCAATGCCCCCAAAAGGGCAAATGGATAGTTGACCTTTGACCTATTGATAGACCTTATCAACAGGGGTCATCTATCTATGTGACCAACCTTCAAACCAAGTCAAGACCTTAAGGCCAAAACAGTCGAATTGGCCATACAAGGTTTGATTACCAACGAAAATCAATGACAGACATGAGCCATCCAATATACCGCCTTTTCTTCGAAAAGGGGGCATAACTAGAACTTGAAAAAAGAATCCTACAATAACAAAAATGAGACAATAACATATCATGTCCATTCAAGACATTCTACTTAATAGAAATAACTGATGAGATTAGAATAAAGTTGTTTAAAAATACTTGTAAAACATAAAACTGAGGAAAAATCAGCTACCTAAGATTTTAAAGTAATTTCATATGTCTTAAAGTTAAAATACGGGTACTAAACACCATTTTAACAAGATTACTGGTTTTCAGTGAGATACTACAACTTATGGATGCCACACAAATAATGGCACACATTTGTCAGCTATGAGAAAGGACATTGAAATCAAGCAGGACAGTTCTAGCAAGGTACAGTCAAGCCCTTTATAAGTGGCAACCTCCGAATATAGCCACCCTGTGAATAATGGCCATTTTTTACAAAAATGTTATTCATTATTTAGAACAAAAAGACCACAAAATAAAGGCTACCTGTCATTAAAGGCCACATTTTGCCCTTCCTTATGACGGACAGACTAAGAGTTTGTTACACTCAGAACAGAATATCTGGCCAAATTAGAGAAAAAACAGAAAGCTAAGATTCCGCACAGCGGACAGTGAAATGTTTACGGATTTGAGTTTGGTGCTGGAACATTCAGTTGTAAGAATATCAGATCAAAAAGAATCGCAGAATGCTCTGAAAAATATAAGACGTCGTCCGTATGGGGAAGACAAAGAAATGAGATTGATTGCGGTGTTCTTCAAGAGACAGAGAATCTCTGTGAGGAAAGCAAAGTGGTACATAAGGTTTTTAGACAAGAATAAGATTTCTCAGCAGTGGTAAAGATTGAGAGGTATGATAGGTGGCTCATACAAAAGCCTTCCACCGCAGAACCTCTCTATAAAGGTCATTACAATGCATAAAGATCTCACAGAGTTTGTAAAGTCATGAAGGGTTGCCCATTGCTTGTCAATAGGGGTCACTATCTATATGTGATGATCAACCTCCAAACCAAGTATAAAGACCTAAGGCCAAATTGCTCTCTTAGTAATTTGGAGGACAAGGTTTGACTACCAAAGAACTGAAAGACTGACACATGAGCCAGCCAATATACCGGTACCCCAATTTCTTCGAGGGTGGGAAGGGTGCATAACTAGAACTTTACAAAAGAGCACTACAATTACTAAAATATGACAAAAATATAAATCATGTCAGTTCAAGACATTTTACCCAACAGAAATATATGCTGGGATAAGAATAAAGTTTCGTAAAAATACTCATAAAAAATAAAGCTGAAGAAAAGTGAACTACCTAAGTTTTAAAGTTATTTGATATATCTTGAGTTAAAACATGGGTACTAAAACGCTTTTTAATCAGGTGTTTGTAAAACACCAATGCCCCCAAAAGGGCAAATGGATAGTTGACCTTTGACCTATTGATAGACCTTATCAACAGGGGTCATCTATCTATGTGACCAACCTTCAAACCAAGTCAAGACCTTAAGGCCAAAACAGTCGAATTGGCCATACAAGGTTTGATTACCAACGAAAATCAATGACAGACATGAGCCATCCAATATACCGCCTTTTCTTCGAAAAGGGGGCATAACTAGAACTTGAAAAAAGAATCCTACAATAACAAAAATGAGACAATAACATATCATGTCCATTCAAGACATTCTACTTAATAGAAATAACTGATGAGATTAGAATAAAGTTGTTTAAAAATACTTGTAAAACATAAAACTGAGGAAAAATCAGCTACCTAAGATTTTAAAGTAATTTCATATGTCTTAAAGTTAAAATACGGGTACTAAAACACCATTTTAACAAGATTACTGGTTTTCAGTGAGATACTACAACTTATGGATGCCACACAAATAATGGCACACATTTGTCAGCTATGAGAAAGGACATTGAAATCAAGCAGGACAGTTCTAGCAAGGTACAGTCAAGCCCTTTATCAGTGGCAACCTCCGAATATAGCCACCCTGTGAATAATGGCCATTTTTTACAAAAATGTTATTCATTATTTAGAACAAAAAGACCACAAAATAAAGGCTACCTGTCATTAAAGGCCACATTTTGCCCTTCCTTATGACGGACAGACTAAGAGTTTGTTACACTCAGAACAGAATATCTGGCCAAATTAGAGAAAAAACAGAAAGCTAAGATTCCGCACAGCGGACAGTGAAATGTTTACGGATTTGAGTTTGGTGCTGGAACATTCAGTTGTAAGAATATCAGATCAAAAAGAATCGCAGAATGCTCTGAAAAATATAAGACGTCGTCCGTATGGGGAAGACAAAGAAATGAGATTGATTGCGGTGTTCTTCAAGAGACAGAGAATCTCTGTGAGGAAAGCAAAGTGGTACATAAGGTTTTTAGACAAGAATAAGATTTCTCAGCAGTGGTAAAGATTGAGAGGTATGATAGGTGGCTCATACAAAAGCCTTCCACCGCAGAACCTCTCTATAAAGGTCATTACAATGCATAAAGATCTCACAGAGTTTGTAAAGTCATGAAGGGTTGCCCATTGCTTGTCAATAGGGGTCACTATCTATATGTGATGATCAACCTCCAAACCAAGTATAAAGACCTAAGGCCAAATTGCTCTCTTAGTAATTTGGAGGACAAGGTTTGACTACCAAAGAACTGAAAGACTGACACATGAGCCAGCCAATATACCGGTACCCCAATTTCTTCGAGGGTGGGAAGGGTGCATAACTAGAACTTTACAAAAGAGCACTACAATTACTAAAATATGACAAAAATATAAATCATGTCAGTTCAAGACATTTTACCCAACAGAAATATATGCTGGGATAAGAATAAAGTTTCGTAAAAATACTCATAAAAAATAAAGCTGAAGAAAAGTGAACTACCTAAGTTTTAAAGTTATTTGATATATCTTGAGTTAAAACATGGGTACTAAAACGCTTTTTAATCAGGTGTTTGTAAAACACCAATGCCCCCAAAAGGGCAAATGGATAGTTGACCTTTGACCTATTGATAGACCTTATCAACAGGGGTCATCTATCTATGTGACCAACCTTCAAACCAAGTCAAGACCTTAAGGCCAAAACAGTCGAATTGGCCATACAAGGTTTGATTACCAACGAAAATCAATGACAGACATGAGCCATCCAATATACCGCCTTTTCTTCGAAAAGGGGGCATAACTAGAACTTGAAAAAAGAATCCTACAATAACAAAAATGAGACAATAACATATCATGTCCATTCAAGACATTCTACTTAATAGAAATAACTGATGAGATTAGAATAAAGTTGTTTAAAAATACTTGTAAAACATAAAACTGAGGAAAAATCAGCTACCTAAGATTTTAAAGTAATTTCATATGTCTTAAAGTTAAAATACGGGTACTAAAACACCATTTTAACAAGATTACTGGTTTTCAGTGAGATACTACAACTTATGGATGCCACACAAATAATGGCACACATTTGTCAGCTATGAGAAAGGACATTGAAATCAAGCAGGACAGTTCTAGCAAGGTACAGTCAAGCCCTTTATCAGTGGCAACCTCCGAATATAGCCACCCTGTGAATAATGGCCATTTTTTACAAAAATGTTATTCATTATTTAGAACAAAAAGACCACAAAATAAAGGCTACCTGTCATTAAAGGCCACATTTTGCCCTTCCTTATGACGGACAGACTAAGAGTTTGTTACACTCAGAACAGAATATCTGGCCAAATTAGAGAAAAAACAGAAAGCTAAGATTCCGCACAGCGGACAGTGAAATGTTTACGGATTTGAGTTTGGTGCTGGAACATTCAGTTGTAAGAATATCAGATCAAAAAGAATCGCAGAATGCTCTGAAAAATATAAGACGTCGTCCGTATGGGGAAGACAAAGAAATGAGATTGATTGCGGTGTTCTTCAAGAGACAGAGAATCTCTGTGAGGAAAGCAAAGTGGTACATAAGGTTTTTAGACAAGAATAAGATTTCTCAGCAGTGGTAAAGATTGAGAGGTATGATAGGTGGCTCATACAAAAGCCTTCCACCGCAGAACCTCTCTATAAAGGTCATTACAATGCATAAAGATCTCACAGAGTTTGTAAAGTCATGAAGGGTTGCCCATTGCTTGTCAATAGGGGTCACTATCTATATGTGATGATCAACCTCCAAACCAAGTATAAAGACCTAAGGCCAAATTGCTCTCTTAGTAATTTGGAGGACAAGGTTTGACTACCAAAGAACTGAAAGACTGACACATGAGCCAGCCAATATACCGGTACCCCAATTTCTTCGAGGGTGGGAAGGGTGCATAACTAGAACTTTACAAAAGAGCACTACAATTACTAAAATATGACAAAAATATAAATCATGTCAGTTCAAGACATTTTACCCAACAGAAATATATGCTGGGATAAGAATAAAGTTTCGTAAAAATACTCATAAAAAATAAAGCTGAAGAAAAGTGAACTACCTAAGTTTTAAAGTTATTTGATATATCTTGAGTTAAAACATGGGTACTAAAACGCTTTTTAATCAGGTGTTTGTAAAACACCAATGCCCCCAAAAGGGCAAATGGATAGTTGACCTTTGACCTATTGATAGACCTTATCAACAGGGGTCATCTATCTATGTGACCAACCTTCAAACCAAGTCAAGACCTTAAGGCCAAAACAGTCGAATTGGCCATACAAGGTTTGATTACCAACGAAAATCAATGACAGACATGAGCCATCCAATATACCGCCTTTTCTTCGAAAAGGGGGCATAACTAGAACTTGAAAAAAGAATCCTACAATAACAAAAATGAGACAATAACATATCATGTCCATTCAAGACATTCTACTTAATAGAAATAACTGATGAGATTAGAATAAAGTTGTTTAAAAATACTTGTAAAACATAAAACTGAGGAAAAATCAGCTACCTAAGATTTTAAAGTAATTTCATATGTCTTAAAGTTAAAATACGGGTACTAAAACACCATTTTAACAAGATTACTGGTTTTCAGTGAGATACTACAATTTATGGATGCCACACAAATAATGGCACACATTTGTCAGCTATGAGAAAGGACATTGAAATCAAGCAGGACAGTTCTAGCAAGGTACAGTCAAGCCCTTTATCAGTGGCAACCTCCGAATATAGCCACCCTGTGAATAATGGCCATTTTTTACAAAAATGTTATTCATTATTTAGAACAAAAAGACCACAAAATAAAGGCTACCTGTCATTAAAGGCCACATTTTGCCCTTCCTTATGACGGACAGACTAAGAGTTTGTTACACTCAGAACAGAATATCTGGCCAAATTAGAGAAAAAACAGAAAGCTAAGATTCCGCACAGCGGACAGTGAAATGTTTACGGATTTGAGTTTGGTGCTGGAACATTCAGTTGTAAGAATATCAGATCAAAAAGAATCGCAGAATGCTCTGAAAAATATAAGACGTCGTCCGTATGGGGAAGACAAAGAAATGAGATTGATTGCGGTGTTCTTCAAGAGACAGAGAATCTCTGTGAGGAAAGCAAAGTGGTACATAAGGTTTTTAGACAAGAATAAGATTTCTCAGCAGTGGTAAAGATTGAGAGGTATGATAGGTGGCTCATACAAAAGCCTTCCACCGCAGAACCTCTCTATAAAGGTCATTACAATGCATAAAGATCTCACAGAGTTTGTAAAGTCATGAAGGGTTGCCCATTGCTTGTCAATAGGGGTCACTATCTATATGTGATGATCAACCTCCAAACCAAGTATAAAGACCTAAGGCCAAATTGCTCTCTTAGTAATTTGGAGGACAAGGTTTGACTACCAAAGAACTGAAAGACTGACACATGAGCCAGCCAATATACCGGTACCCCAATTTCTTCGAGGGTGGGAAGGGTGCATAACTAGAACTTTACAAAAGAGCACTACAATTACTAAAATATGACAAAAATATAAATCATGTCAGTTCAAGACATTTTACCCAACAGAAATATATGCTGGGATAAGAATAAAGTTTCGTAAAAATACTCATAAAAAATAAAGCTGAAGAAAAGTGAACTACCTAAGTTTTAAAGTTATTTGATATATCTTGAGTTAAAACATGGGTACTAAAACGCTTTTTAATCAGGTGTTTGTAAAACACCAATGCCCCCAAAAGGGCAAATGGATAGTTGACCTTTGACCTATTGATAGACCTTATCAACAGGGGTCATCTATCTATGTGACCAACCTTCAAACCAAGTCAAGACCTTAAGGCCAAAACAGTCGAATTGGCCATACAAGGTTTGATTACCAACGAAAATCAATGACAGACATGAGCCATCCAATATACCGCCTTTTCTTCGAAAAGGGGGCATAACTAGAACTTGAAAAAAGAATCCTACAATAACAAAAATGAGACAATAACATATCATGTCCATTCAAGACATTCTACTTAATAGAAATAACTGATGAGATTAGAATAAAGTTGTTTAAAAATACTTGTAAAACATAAAACTGAGGAAAAATCAGCTACCTAAGATTTTAAAGTAATTTCATATGTCTTAAAGTTAAAATACGGGTACTAAAACACCATTTTAACAAGATTACTGGTTTTCAGTGAGATACTACAACTTATGGATGCCACACAAATAATGGCACACATTTGTCAGCTATGAGAAAGGACATTGAAATCAAGCAGGACAGTTCTAGCAAGGTACAGTCAAGCCCTTTATCAGTGGCAACCTCCGAATATAGCCACCCTGTGAATAATGGCCATTTTTTACAAAAATGTTATTCATTATTTAGAACAAAAAGACCACAAAATAAAGGCTACCTGTCATTAAAGGCCACATTTTGCCATTCCTTATGACGGACAGACTAAGAGTTTGTTACACTCAGAACAGAATATCTGGCCAAATTAGAGAAAAAACAGAAAGCTAAGATTCCGCACAGCGGACAGTGAAATGTTTACGGATTTGAGTTTGGTGCTGGAACATTCAGTTGTAAGAATATCAGATCAAAAAGAATCGCAGAATGCTCTGAAAAATATAAGACGTCGTCCGTATGGGGAAGACAAAGAAATGAGATTGATTGCGGTGTTCTTCAAGAGACAGAGAATCTCTGTGAGGAAAGCAAAGTGGTACATAAGGTTTTTAGACAAGAATAAGATTTCTCAGCAGTGGTAAAGATTGAGAGGTATGATAGGTGGCTCATACAAAAGCCTTCCACCGCAGAACCTCTCTATAAAGGTCATTACAATGCATAAAGATCTCACAGAGTTTGTAAAGTCATGAAGGGTTGCCCATTGCTTGTCAATAGGGGTCACTATCTATATGTGATGATCAACCTCCAAACCAAGTATAAAGACCTAAGGCCAAATTGCTCTCTTAGTAATTTGGAGGACAAGGTTTGACTACCAAAGAACTGAAAGACTGACACATGAGCCAGCCAATATACCGGTACCCCAATTTCTTCGAGGGTGGGAAGGGTGCATAACTAGAACTTTACAAAAGAGCACTACAATTACTAAAATATGACAAAAATATAAATCATGTCAGTTCAAGACATTTTACCCAACAGAAATATATGCTGGGATAAGAATCAAGTTTCGTAAAAATACTCATAAAAAATAAAGCTGAAGAAAAGTGAACTACCTAAGTTTTAAAGTTATTTGATATATCTTGAGTTAAAACATGGGTACTAAAACGCTTTTTAATCAGGTGTTTGTAAAACACCAATGCCCCCAAAAGGGCAAATGGATAGTTGACCTTTGACCTATTGATAGACCTTATCAACAGGGGTCATCTATCTATGTGACCAACCTTCAAACCAAGTCAAGACCTTAAGGCCAAAACAGTCGAATTGGCCATACAAGGTTTGATTACCAACGAAAATCAATGACAGACATGAGCCATCCAATATACTGCCTTTTCTTCGAAAAGGGGGCATAACTAGAACTTGAAAAAAGAATCCTACAATAACAAAAATGAGACAATAACATATCATGTCCATTCAAGACATTCTACTTAATAGAAATAACTGATGAGATTAGAATAAAGTTGTTTAAAAATACTTGTAAAACATAAAACTGAGGAAAAATCAGCTACCTAAGATTTTAAAGTAATTTCATATGTCTTAAAGTTAAAATACGGGTACTAAAACACCATTTTAACAAGATTACTGGTTTTCAGTGAGATACTACAACTTATGGATGCCACACAAATAATGGCACACATTTGTCAGCTATGAGAAAGGACATTGAAATCAAGCAGGACAGTTCTAGCAAGGTACAGTCAAGCCCTTTATAAGTGGCAACCTCCGAATATAGCCACCCTGTGAATAATGGCCATTTTTTACAAAAATGTTATTCATTATTTAGAACAAAAAGACCACAAAATAAAGGCTACCTGTCATTAAAGGCCACATTTTGCCCTTCCTTATGACGGACAGACTAAGAGTTTGTTACACTCAGAACAGAATATCTGGCCAAATTAGAGAAAAAACAGAAAGCTAAGATTCCGCACAGCGGACAGTGAAATGTTTACGGATTTGAGTTTGGTGCTGGAACATTCAGTTGTAAGAATATCAGATCAAAAAGAATCGCAGAATGCTCTGAAAAATATAAGACGTCGTCCGTATGGGGAAGACAAAGAAATGAGATTGATTGCGGTGTTCTTCAAGAGACAGAGAATCTCTGTGAGGAAAGCAAAGTGGTTCATAAGGTTTTTAGACAAGAATAAGATTTCTCAGCAGTGGTAAAGATTGAGAGGTATGATAGGTGGCTCATACAAAAGCCTTCCACCGCAGAACCTCTCTATAAAGGTCATTACAATGCATAAAGATCTCACAGAGTTTGTAAAGTCATGAAGGGTTGCCCATTGCTTGTCAATAGGGGTCACTATCTATATGTGATGATCAACCTCCAAACCAAGTATAAAGACCTAAGGCCAAATTGCTCTCTTAGTAATTTGGAGGACAAGGTTTGACTACCAAAGAACTGAAAGACTGACACATGAGCCAGCCAATATACCGGTACCCCAATTTCTTCGAGGGTGGGAAGGGTGCATAACTAGAACTTTACAAAAGAGCACTACAATTACTAAAATATGACAAAAATATAAATCATGTCAGTTCAAGACATTTTACCCAACAGAAATATATGCTGGGATAAGAATAAAGTTTCGTAAAAATACTCATAAAAAATAAAGCTGAAGAAAAGTGAACTACCTAAGTTTTAAAGTTATTTGATATATCTTGAGTTAAAACATGGGTACTAAAACGCTTTTTAATCAGGTGTTTGTAAAACACCAATGCCCCCAAAAGGGCAAATGGATAGTTGACCTTTGACCTATTGATAGACCTTATCAACAGGGGTCATCTATCTATGTGACCAACCTTCAAACCAAGTCAAGACCTTAAGGCCAAAACAGTCGAATTGGCCATACAAGGTTTGATTACCAACGAAAATCAATGACAGACATGAGCCATCCAATATACCGCCTTTTCTTCGAAAAGGGGGCATAACTAGAACTTGAAAAAAGAATCCTACAATAACAAAAATGAGACAATAACATATCATGTCCATTCAAGACATTCTACTTAATAGAAATAACTGATGAGATTAGAATAAAGTTGTTTAAAAATACTTGTAAAACATAAAACTGAGGAAAAATCAGCTACCTAAGATTTTAAAGTAATTTCATATGTCTTAAAGTTAAAATACGGGTACTAAAACACCATTTTAACAAGATTACTGGTTTTCAGTGAGATACTACAACTTATGGATGCCACACAAATAATGGCACACATTTGTCAGCTATGAGAAAGGACATTGAAATCAAGCAGGACAGTTCTAGCAAGGTACAGTCAAGCCCTTTATCAGTGGCAACCTCCGAATATAGCCACCCTGTGAATAATGGCCATTTTTTACAAAAATGTTATTCATTATTTAGAACAAAAAGACCACAAAATAAAGGCTACCTGTCATTAAAGGCCACATTTTGCCCTTCCTTATGACGGACAGACTAAGAGTTTGTTACACTCAGAACAGAATATCTGGCCAAATTAGAGAAAAAACAGAAAGCTAAGATTCCGCACAGCGGACAGTGAAATGTTTACGGATTTGAGTTTGGTGCTGGAACATTCAGTTGTAAGAATATCAGATCAAAAAGAATCGCAGAATGCTCTGAAAAATATAAGACGTCGTCCGTATGGGGAAGACAAAGAAATGAGATTGATTGCGGTGTTCTTCAAGAGACAGAGAATCTCTGTGAGGAAAGCAAAGTGGTACATAAGGTTTTTAGACAAGAATAAGATTTCTCAGCAGTGGTAAAGATTGAGAGGTATGATAGGTGGCTCATACAAAAGCCTTCCACCGCAGAACCTCTCTATAAAGGTCATTACAATGCATAAAGATCTCACAGAGTTTGTAAAGTCATGAAGGGTTGCCCATTGCTTGTCAATAGGGGTCACTATCTATATGTGATGATCAACCTCCAAACCAAGTATAAAGACCTAAGGCCAAATTGCTCTCTTAGTAATTTGGAGGACAAGGTTTGACTACCAAAGAACTGAAAGACTGACACATGAGCCAGCCAATATACCGGTACCCCAATTTCTTCGAGGGTGGGAAGGGTGCATAACTAGAACTTTACAAAAGAGCACTACAATTACTAAAATATGACAAAAATATAAATCATGTCAGTTCAAGACATTTTACCCAACAGAAATATATGCTGGGATAAGAATAAAGTTTCGTAAAAATACTCATAAAAAATAAAGCTGAAGAAAAGTGAACTACCTAAGTTTTAAAGTTATTTGATATATCTTGAGTTAAAACATGGGTACTAAAACGCTTTTTAATCAGGTGTTTGTAAAACACCAATGCCCCCAAAAGGGCAAATGGATAGTTGACCTTTGACCTATTGATAGACCTTATCAACAGGGGTCATCTATCTATGTGACCAACCTTCAAACCAAGTCAAGACCTTAAGGCCAAAACAGTCGAATTGGCCATACAAGGTTTGATTACCAACGAAAATCAATGACAGACATGAGCCATCCAATATACCGCCTTTTCTTCGAAAAGGGGGCATAACTAGAACTTGAAAAAAGAATCCTACAATAACAAAAATGAGACAATAACATATCATGTCCATTCAAGACATTCTACTTAATAGAAATAACTGATGAGATTAGAATAAAGTTGTTTAAAAATACTTGTAAAACATAAAACTGAGGAAAAATCAGCTACCTAAGATTTTAAAGTAATTTCATATGTCTTAAAGTTAAAATACGGGTACTAAAACACCATTTTAACAAGATTACTGGTTTTCAGTGAGATACTACAATTTATGGATGCCACACAAATAATGGCACACATTTGTCAGCTATGAGAAAGGACATTGAAATCAAGCAGGACAGTTCTAGCAAGGTACAGTCAAGCCCTTTATCAGTGGCAACCTCCGAATATAGCCACCCTGTGAATAATGGCCATTTTTTACAAAAATGTTATTCATTATTTAGAACAAAAAGACCACAAAATAAAGGCTACCTGTCATTAAAGGCCACATTTTGCCCTTCCTTATGACGGACAGACTAAGAGTTTGTTACACTCAGAACAGAATATCTGGCCAAATTAGAGAAAAAACAGAAAGCTAAGATTCCGCACAGCGGACAGTGAAATGTTTACGGATTTGAGTTTGGTGCTGGAACATTCAGTTGTAAGAATATCAGATCAAAAAGAATCGCAGAATGCTCTGAAAAATATAAGACGTCGTCCGTATGGGGAAGACAAAGAAATGAGATTGATTGCGGTGTTCTTCAAGAGACAGAGAATCTCTGTGAGGAAAGCAAAGTGGTACATAAGGTTTTTAGACAAGAATAAGATTTCTCAGCAGTGGTAAAGATTGAGAGGTATGATAGGTGGCTCATACAAAAGCCTTCCACCGCAGAACCTCTCTATAAAGGTCATTACAATGCATAAAGATCTCACAGAGTTTGTAAAGTCATGAAGGGTTGCCCATTGCTTGTCAATAGGGGTCACTATCTATATGTGATGATCAACCTCCAAACCAAGTATAAAGACCTAAGGCCAAATTGCTCTCTTAGTAATTTGGAGGACAAGGTTTGACTACCAAAGAACTGAAAGACTGACACATGAGCCAGCCAATATACCGGTACCCCAATTTCTTCGAGGGTGGGAAGGGTGCATAACTAGAACTTTACAAAAGAGCACTACAATTACTAAAATATGACAAAAATATAAATCATGTCAGTTCAAGACATTTTACCCAACAGAAATATATGCTGGGATAAGAATAAAGTTTCGTAAAAATACTCATAAAAAATAAAGCTGAAGAAAAGTGAACTACCTAAGTTTTAAAGTTATTTGATATATCTTGAGTTAAAACATGGGTACTAAAACGCTTTTTAATCAGGTGTTTGTAAAACACCAATGCCCCCAAAAGGGCAAATGGATAGTTGACCTTTGACCTATTGATAGACCTTATCAACAGGGGTCATCTATCTATGTGACCAACCTTCAAACCAAGTCAAGACCTTAAGGCCAAAACAGTCGAATTGGCCATACAAGGTTTGATTACCAACGAAAATCAATGACAGACATGAGCCATCCAATATACCGCCTTTTCTTCGAAAAGGGGGCATAACTAGAACTTGAAAAAAGAATCCTACAATAACAAAAATGAGACAATAACATATCATGTCCATTCAAGACATTCTACTTAATAGAAATAACTGATGAGATTAGAATAAAGTTGTTTAAAAATACTTGTAAAACATAAAACTGAGGAAAAATCAGCTACCTAAGATTTTAAAGTAATTTCATATGTCTTAAAGTTAAAATACGGGTACTAAAACACCATTTTAACAAGATTACTGGTTTTCAGTGAGATACTACAACTTATGGATGCCACACAAATAATGGCACACATTTGTCAGCTATGAGAAAGGACATTGAAATCAAGCAGGACAGTTCTAGCAAGGTACAGTCAAGCCCTTTATCAGTGGCAACCTCCGAATATAGCCACCCTGTGAATAATGGCCATTTTTTACAAAAATGTTATTCATTATTTAGAACAAAAAGACCACAAAATAAAGGCTACCTGTCATTAAAGGCCACATTTTGCCATTCCTTATGACGGACAGACTAAGAGTTTGTTACACTCAGAACAGAATATCTGGCCAAATTAGAGAAAAAACAGAAAGCTAAGATTCCGCACAGCGGACAGTGAAATGTTTACGGATTTGAGTTTGGTGCTGGAACATTCAGTTGTAAGAATATCAGATCAAAAAGAATCGCAGAATGCTCTGAAAAATATAAGACGTCGTCCGTATGGGGAAGACAAAGAAATGAGATTGATTGCGGTGTTCTTCAAGAGACAGAGAATCTCTGTGAGGAAAGCAAAGTGGTACATAAGGTTTTTAGACAAGAATAAGATTTCTCAGCAGTGGTAAAGATTGAGAGGTATGATAGGTGGCTCATACAAAAGCCTTCCACCGCAGAACCTCTCTATAAAGGTCATTACAATGCATAAAGATCTCACAGAGTTTGTAAAGTCATGAAGGGTTGCCCATTGCTTGTCAATAGGGGTCACTATCTATATGTGATGATCAACCTCCAAACCAAGTATAAAGACCTAAGGCCAAATTGCTCTCTTAGTAATTTGGAGGACAAGGTTTGACTACCAAAGAACTGAAAGACTGACACATGAGCCAGCCAATATACCGGTACCCCAATTTCTTCGAGGGTGGGAAGGGTGCATAACTAGAACTTTACAAAAGAGCACTACAATTACTAAAATATGACAAAAATATAAATCATGTCAGTTCAAGACATTTTACCCAACAGAAATATATGCTGGGATAAGAATAAAGTTTCGTAAAAATACTCATAAAAAATAAAGCTGAAGAAAAGTGAACTACCTAAGTTTTAAAGTTATTTGATATATCTTGAGTTAAAACATGGGTACTAAAACGCTTTTTAATCAGGTGTTTGTAAAACACCAATGCCCCCAAAAGGGCAAATGGATAGTTGACCTTTGACCTATTGATAGACCTTATCAACAGGGGTCATCTATCTATGTGACCAACCTTCAAACCAAGTCAAGACCTTAAGGCCAAAACAGTCGAATTGGCCATACAAGGTTTGATTACCAACGAAAATCAATGACAGACATGAGCCATCCAATATACTGCCTTTTCTTCGAAAAGGGGGCATAACTAGAACTTGAAAAAAGAATCCTACAATAACAAAAATGAGACAATAACATATCATGTCCATTCAAGACATTCTACTTAATAGAAATAACTGATGAGATTAGAATAAAGTTGTTTAAAAATACTTGTAAAACATAAAACTGAGGAAAAATCAGCTACCTAAGATTTTAAAGTAATTTCATATGTCTTAAAGTTAAAATACGGGTACTAAAACACCATTTTAACAAGATTACTGGTTTTCAGTGAGATACTACAACTTATGGATGCCACACAAATAATGGCACACATTTGTCAGCTATGAGAAAGGACATTGAAATCAAGCAGGACAGTTCTAGCAAGGTACAGTCAAGCCCTTTATAAGTGGCAACCTCCGAATATAGCCACCCTGTGAATAATGGCCATTTTTTACAAAAATGTTATTCATTATTTAGAACAAAAAGACCACAAAATAAAGGCTACCTGTCATTAAAGGCCACATTTTGCCCTTCCTTATGACGGACAGACTAAGAGTTTGTTACACTCAGAACAGAATATCTGGCCAAATTAGAGAAAAAACAGAAAGCTAAGATTCCGCACAGCGGACAGTGAAATGTTTACGGATTTGAGTTTGGTGCTGGAACATTCAGTTGTAAGAATATCAGATCAAAAAGAATCGCAGAATGCTCTGAAAAATATAAGACGTCGTCCGTATGGGGAAGACAAAGAAATGAGATTGATTGCGGTGTTCTTCAAGAGACAGAGAATCTCTGTGAGGAAAGCAAAGTGGTTCATAAGGTTTTTAGACAAGAATAAGATTTCTCAGCAGTGGTAAAGATTGAGAGGTATGATAGGTGGCTCATACAAAAGCCTTCCACCGCAGAACCTCTCTATAAAGGTCATTACAATGCATAAAGATCTCACAGAGTTTGTAAAGTCATGAAGGGTTGCCCATTGCTTGTCAATAGGGGTCACTATCTATATGTGATGATCAACCTCCAAACCAAGTATAAAGACCTAAGGCCAAATTGCTCTCTTAGTAATTTGGAGGACAAGGTTTGACTACCAAAGAACTGAAAGACTGACACATGAGCCAGCCAATATACCGGTACCCCAATTTCTTCGAGGGTGGGAAGGGTGCATAACTAGAACTTTACAAAAGAGCACTACAATTACTAAAATATGACAAAAATATAAATCATGTCAGTTCAAGACATTTTACCCAACAGAAATATATGCTGGGATAAGAATAAAGTTTCGTAAAAATACTCATAAAAAATAAAGCTGAAGAAAAGTGAACTACCTAAGTTTTAAAGTTATTTGATATATCTTGAGTTAAAACATGGGTACTAAAACGCTTTTTAATCAGGTGTTTGTAAAACACCAATGCCCCCAAAAGGGCAAATGGATAGTTGACCTTTGACCTATTGATAGACCTTATCAACAGGGGTCATCTATCTATGTGACCAACCTTCAAACCAAGTCAAGACCTTAAGGCCAAAACAGTCGAATTGGCCATACAAGGTTTGATTACCAACGAAAATCAATGACAGACATGAGCCATCCAATATACTGCCTTTTCTTCGAAAAGGGGGCATAACTAGAACTTGAAAAAAGAATCCTACAATAACAAAAATGAGACAATAACATATCATGTCCATTCAAGACATTCTACTTAATAGAAATAACTGATGAGATTAGAATAAAGTTGTTTAAAAATACTTGTAAAACATAAAACTGAGGAAAAATCAGCTACCTAAGATTTTAAAGTAATTTCATATGTCTTAAAGTTAAAATACGGGTACTAAAACACCATTTTAACAAGATTACTGGTTTTCAGTGAGATACTACAACTTATGGATGCCACACAAATAATGGCACACATTTGTCAGCTATGAGAAAGGACATTGAAATCAAGCAGGACAGTTCTAGCAAGGTACAGTCAAGCCCTTTATAAGTGGCAACCTCCGAATATAGCCACCCTGTGAATAATGGCCATTTTTTACAAAAATGTTATTCATTATTTAGAACAAAAAGACCACAAAATAAAGGCTACCTGTCATTAAAGGCCACATTTTGCCCTTCCTTATGACGGACAGACTAAGAGTTTGTTACACTCAGAACAGAATATCTGGCCAAATTAGAGAAAAAACAGAAAGCTAAGATTCCGCACAGCGGACAGTGAAATGTTTACGGATTTGAGTTTGGTGCTGGAACATTCAGTTGTAAGAATATCAGATCAAAAAGAATCGCAGAATGCTCTGAAAAATATAAGACGTCGTCCGTATGGGGAAGACAAAGAAATGAGATTGATTGCGGTGTTCTTCAAGAGACAGAGAATCTCTGTGAGGAAAGCAAAGTGGTACATAAGGTTTTTAGACAAGAATAAGATTTCTCAGCAGTGGTAAAGATTGAGAGGTATGATAGGTGGCTCATACAAAAGCCTTCCACCGCAGAACCTCTCTATAAAGGTCATTACAATGCATAAAGATCTCACAGAGTTTGTAAAGTCATGAAGGGTTGCCCATTGCTTGTCAATAGGGGTCACTATCTATATGTGATGATCAACCTCCAAACCAAGTATAAAGACCTAAGGCCAAATTGCTCTCTTAGTAATTTGGAGGACAAGGTTTGACTACCAAAGAACTGAAAGACTGACACATGAGCCAGCCAATATACCGGTACCCCAATTTCTTCGAGGGTGGGAAGGGTGCATAACTAGAACTTTACAAAAGAGCACTACAATTACTAAAATATGACAAAAATATAAATCATGTCAGTTCAAGACATTTTACCCAACAGAAATATATGCTGGGATAAGAATAAAGTTTCGTAAAAATACTCATAAAAAATAAAGCTGAAGAAAAGTGAACTACCTAAGTTTTAAAGTTATTTGATATATCTTGAGTTAAAACATGGGTACTAAAACGCTTTTTAATCAGGTGTTTGTAAAACACCAATGCCCCCAAAAGGGCAAATGGATAGTTGACCTTTGACCTATTGATAGACCTTATCAACAGGGGTCATCTATCTATGTGACCAACCTTCAAACCAAGTCAAGACCTTAAGGCCAAAACAGTCGAATTGGCCATACAAGGTTTGATTACCAACGAAAATCAATGACAGACATGAGCCATCCAATATACCGCCTTTTCTTCGAAAAGGGGGCATAACTAGAACTTGAAAAAAGAATCCTACAATAACAAAAATGAGACAATAACATATCATGTCCATTCAAGACATTCTACTTAATAGAAATAACTGATGAGATTAGAATAAAGTTGTTTAAAAATACTTGTAAAACATAAAACTGAGGAAAAATCAGCTACCTAAGATTTTAAAGTAATTTCATATGTCTTAAAGTTAAAATACGGGTACTAAAACACCATTTTAACAAGATTACTGGTTTTCAGTGAGATACTACAATTTATGGATGCCACACAAATAATGGCACACATTTGTCAGCTATGAGAAAGGACATTGAAATCAAGCAGGACAGTTCTAGCAAGGTACAGTCAAGCCCTTTATCAGTGGCAACCTCCGAATATAGCCACCCTGTGAATAATGGCCATTTTTTACAAAAATGTTATTCATTATTTAGAACAAAAAGACCACAAAATAAAGGCTACCTGTCATTAAAGGCCACATTTTGCCCTTCCTTATGACGGACAGACTAAGAGTTTGTTACACTCAGAACAGAATATCTGGCCAAATTAGAGAAAAAACAGAAAGCTAAGATTCCGCACAGCGGACAGTGAAATGTTTACGGATTTGAGTTTGGTGCTGGAACATTCAGTTGTAAGAATATCAGATCAAAAAGAATCGCAGAATGCTCTGAAAAATATAAGACGTCGTCCGTATGGGGAAGACAAAGAAATGAGATTGATTGCGGTGTTCTTCAAGAGACAGAGAATCTCTGTGAGGAAAGCAAAGTGGTACATAAGGTTTTTAGACAAGAATAAGATTTCTCAGCAGTGGTAAAGATTGAGAGGTATGATAGGTGGCTCATACAAAAGCCTTCCACCGCAGAACCTCTCTATAAAGGTCATTACAATGCATAAAGATCTCACAGAGTTTGTAAAGTCATGAAGGGTTGCCCATTGCTTGTCAATAGGGGTCACTATCTATATGTGATGATCAACCTCCAAACCAAGTATAAAGACCTAAGGCCAAATTGCTCTCTTAGTAATTTGGAGGACAAGGTTTGACTACCAAAGAACTGAAAGACTGACACATGAGCCAGCCAATATACCGGTACCCCAATTTCTTCGAGGGTGGGAAGGGTGCATAACTAGAACTTTACAAAAGAGCACTACAATTACTAAAATATGACAAAAATATAAATCATGTCAGTTCAAGACATTTTACCCAACAGAAATATATGCTGGGATAAGAATAAAGTTTCGTAAAAATACTCATAAAAAATAAAGCTGAAGAAAAGTGAACTACCTAAGTTTTAAAGTTATTTGATATATCTTGAGTTAAAACATGGGTACTAAAACGCTTTTTAATCAGGTGTTTGTAAAACACCAATGCCCCCAAAAGGGCAAATGGATAGTTGACCTTTGACCTATTGATAGACCTTATCAACAGGGGTCATCTATCTATGTGACCAACCTTCAAACCAAGTCAAGACCTTAAGGCCAAAACAGTCGAATTGGCCATACAAGGTTTGATTACCAACGAAAATCAATGACAGACATGAGCCATCCAATATACCGCCTTTTCTTCGAAAAGGGGGCATAACTAGAACTTGAAAAAAGAATCCTACAATAACAAAAATGAGACAATAACATATCATGTCCATTCAAGACATTCTACTTAATAGAAATAACTGATGAGATTAGAATAAAGTTGTTTAAAAATACTTGTAAAACATAAAACTGAGGAAAAATCAGCTACCTAAGATTTTAAAGTAATTTCATATGTCTTAAAGTTAAAATACGGGTACTAAAACACCATTTTAACAAGATTACTGGTTTTCAGTGAGATACTACAACTTATGGATGCCACACAAATAATGGCACACATTTGTCAGCTATGAGAAAGGACATTGAAATCAAGCAGGACAGTTCTAGCAAGGTACAGTCAAGCCCTTTATCAGTGGCAACCTCCGAATATAGCCACCCTGTGAATAATGGCCATTTTTTACAAAAATGTTATTCATTATTTAGAACAAAAAGACCACAAAATAAAGGCTACCTGTCATTAAAGGCCACATTTTGCCATTCCTTATGACGGACAGACTAAGAGTTTGTTACACTCAGAACAGAATATCTGGCCAAATTAGAGAAAAAACAGAAAGCTAAGATTCCGCACAGCGGACAGTGAAATGTTTACGGATTTGAGTTTGGTGCTGGAACATTCAGTTGTAAGAATATCAGATCAAAAAGAATCGCAGAATGCTCTGAAAAATATAAGACGTCGTCCGTATGGGGAAGACAAAGAAATGAGATTGATTGCGGTGTTCTTCAAGAGACAGAGAATCTCTGTGAGGAAAGCAAAGTGGTACATAAGGTTTTTAGACAAGAATAAGATTTCTCAGCAGTGGTAAAGATTGAGAGGTATGATAGGTGGCTCATACAAAAGCCTTCCACCGCAGAACCTCTCTATAAAGGTCATTACAATGCATAAAGATCTCACAGAGTTTGTAAAGTCATGAAGGGTTGCCCATTGCTTGTCAATAGGGGTCACTATCTATATGTGATGATCAACCTCCAAACCAAGTATAAAGACCTAAGGCCAAATTGCTCTCTTAGTAATTTGGAGGACAAGGTTTGACTACCAAAGAACTGAAAGACTGACACATGAGCCAGCCAATATACCGGTACCCCAATTTCTTCGAGGGTGGGAAGGGTGCATAACTAGAACTTTACAAAAGAGCACTACAATTACTAAAATATGACAAAAATATAAATCATGTCAGTTCAAGACATTTTACCCAACAGAAATATATGCTGGGATAAGAATAAAGTTTCGTAAAAATACTCATAAAAAATAAAGCTGAAGAAAAGTGAACTACCTAAGTTTTAAAGTTATTTGATATATCTTGAGTTAAAACATGGGTACTAAAACGCTTTTTAATCAGGTGTTTGTAAAACACCAATGCCCCCAAAAGGGCAAATGGATAGTTGACCTTTGACCTATTGATAGACCTTATCAACAGGGGTCATCTATCTATGTGACCAACCTTCAAACCAAGTCAAGACCTTAAGGCCAAAACAGTCGAATTGGCCATACAAGGTTTGATTACCAACGAAAATCAATGACAGACATGAGCCATCCAATATACTGCCTTTTCTTCGAAAAGGGGGCATAACTAGAACTTGAAAAAAGAATCCTACAATAACAAAAATGAGACAATAACATATCATGTCCATTCAAGACATTCTACTTAATAGAAATAACTGATGAGATTAGAATAAAGTTGTTTAAAAATACTTGTAAAACATAAAACTGAGGAAAAATCAGCTACCTAAGATTTTAAAGTAATTTCATATGTCTTAAAGTTAAAATACGGGTACTAAAACACCATTTTAACAAGATTACTGGTTTTCAGTGAGATACTACAACTTATGGATGCCACACAAATAATGGCACACATTTGTCAGCTATGAGAAAGGACATTGAAATCAAGCAGGACAGTTCTAGCAAGGTACAGTCAAGCCCTTTATAAGTGGCAACCTCCGAATATAGCCACCCTGTGAATAATGGCCATTTTTTACAAAAATGTTATTCATTATTTAGAACAAAAAGACCACAAAATAAAGGCTACCTGTCATTAAAGGCCACATTTTGCCCTTCCTTATGACGGACAGACTAAGAGTTTGTTACACTCAGAACAGAATATCTGGCCAAATTAGAGAAAAAACAGAAAGCTAAGATTCCGCACAGCGGACAGTGAAATGTTTACGGATTTGAGTTTGGTGCTGGAACATTCAGTTGTAAGAATATCAGATCAAAAAGAATCGCAGAATGCTCTGAAAAATATAAGACGTCGTCCGTATGGGGAAGACAAAGAAATGAGATTGATTGCGGTGTTCTTCAAGAGACAGAGAATCTCTGTGAGGAAAGCAAAGTGGTTCATAAGGTTTTTAGACAAGAATAAGATTTCTCAGCAGTGGTAAAGATTGAGAGGTATGATAGGTGGCTCATACAAAAGCCTTCCACCGCAGAACCTCTCTATAAAGGTCATTACAATGCATAAAGATCTCACAGAGTTTGTAAAGTCATGAAGGGTTGCCCATTGCTTGTCAATAGGGGTCACTATCTATATGTGATGATCAACCTCCAAACCAAGTATAAAGACCTAAGGCCAAATTGCTCTCTTAGTAATTTGGAGGACAAGGTTTGACTACCAAAGAACTGAAAGACTGACACATGAGCCAGCCAATATACCGGTACCCCAATTTCTTCGAGGGTGGGAAGGGTGCATAACTAGAACTTTACAAAAGAGCACTACAATTACTAAAATATGACAAAAATATAAATCATGTCAGTTCAAGACATTTTACCCAACAGAAATATATGCTGGGATAAGAATAAAGTTTCGTAAAAATACTCATAAAAAATAAAGCTGAAGAAAAGTGAACTACCTAAGTTTTAAAGTTATTTGATATATCTTGAGTTAAAACATGGGTACTAAAACGCTTTTTAATCAGGTGTTTGTAAAACACCAATGCCCCCAAAAGGGCAAATGGATAGTTGACCTTTGACCTATTGATAGACCTTATCAACAGGGGTCATCTATCTATGTGACCAACCTTCAAACCAAGTCAAGACCTTAAGGCCAAAACAGTCGAATTGGCCATACAAGGTTTGATTACCAACGAAAATCAATGACAGACATGAGCCATCCAATATACTGCCTTTTCTTCGAAAAGGGGGCATAACTAGAACTTGAAAAAAGAATCCTACAATAACAAAAATGAGACAATAACATATCATGTCCATTCAAGACATTCTACTTAATAGAAATAACTGATGAGATTAGAATAAAGTTGTTTAAAAATACTTGTAAAACATAAAACTGAGGAAAAATCAGCTACCTAAGATTTTAAAGTAATTTCATATGTCTTAAAGTTAAAATACGGGTACTAAAACACCATTTTAACAAGATTACTGGTTTTCAGTGAGATACTACAACTTATGGATGCCACACAAATAATGGCACACATTTGTCAGCTATGAGAAAGGACATTGAAATCAAGCAGGACAGTTCTAGCAAGGTACAGTCAAGCCCTTTATAAGTGGCAACCTCCGAATATAGCCACCCTGTGAATAATGGCCATTTTTTACAAAAATGTTATTCATTATTTAGAACAAAAAGACCACAAAATAAAGGCTACCTGTCATTAAAGGCCACATTTTGCCCTTCCTTATGACGGACAGACTAAGAGTTTGTTACACTCAGAACAGAATATCTGGCCAAATTAGAGAAAAAACAGAAAGCTAAGATTCCGCACAGCGGACAGTGAAATGTTTACGGATTTGAGTTTGGTGCTGGAACATTCAGTTGTAAGAATATCAGATCAAAAAGAATCGCAGAATGCTCTGAAAAATATAAGACGTCGTCCGTATGGGGAAGACAAAGAAATGAGATTGATTGCGGTGTTCTTCAAGAGACAGAGAATCTCTGTGAGGAAAGCAAAGTGGTACATAAGGTTTTTAGACAAGAATAAGATTTCTCAGCAGTGGTAAAGATTGAGAGGTATGATAGGTGGCTCATACAAAAGCCTTCCACCGCAGAACCTCTCTATAAAGGTCATTACAATGCATAAAGATCTCACAGAGTTTGTAAAGTCATGAAGGGTTGCCCATTGCTTGTCAATAGGGGTCACTATCTATATGTGATGATCAACCTCCAAACCAAGTATAAAGACCTAAGGCCAAATTGCTCTCTTAGTAATTTGGAGGACAAGGTTTGACTACCAAAGAACTGAAAGACTGACACATGAGCCAGCCAATATACCGGTACCCCAATTTCTTCGAGGGTGGGAAGGGTGCATAACTAGAACTTTACAAAAGAGCACTACAATTACTAAAATATGACAAAAATATAAATCATGTCAGTTCAAGACATTTTACCCAACAGAAATATATGCTGGGATAAGAATAAAGTTTCGTAAAAATACTCATAAAAAATAAAGCTGAAGAAAAGTGAACTACCTAAGTTTTAAAGTTATTTGATATATCTTGAGTTAAAACATGGGTACTAAAACGCTTTTTAATCAGGTGTTTGTAAAACACCAATGCCCCCAAAAGGGCAAATGGATAGTTGACCTTTGACCTATTGATAGACCTTATCAACAGGGGTCATCTATCTATGTGACCAACCTTCAAACCAAGTCAAGACCTTAAGGCCAAAACAGTCGAATTGGCCATACAAGGTTTGATTACCAACGAAAATCAATGACAGACATGAGCCATCCAATATACCGCCTTTTCTTCGAAAAGGGGGCATAACTAGAACTTGAAAAAAGAATCCTACAATAACAAAAATGAGACAATAACATATCATGTCCATTCAAGACATTCTACTTAATAGAAATAACTGATGAGATTAGAATAAAGTTGTTTAAAAATACTTGTAAAACATAAAACTGAGGAAAAATCAGCTACCTAAGATTTTAAAGTAATTTCATATGTCTTAAAGTTAAAATACGGGTACTAAAACACCATTTTAACAAGATTACTGGTTTTCAGTGAGATACTACAACTTATGGATGCCACACAAATAATGGCACACATTTGTCAGCTATGAGAAAGGACATTGAAATCAAGCAGGACAGTTCTAGCAAGGTACAGTCAAGCCCTTTATAAGTGGCAACCTCCGAATATAGCCACCCTGTGAATAATGGCCATTTTTTACAAAAATGTTATTCATTATTTAGAACAAAAAGACCACAAAATAAAGGCTACCTGTCATTAAAGGCCACATTTTGCCCTTCCTTATGACGGACAGACTAAGAGTTTGTTACACTCAGAACAGAATATCTGGCCAAATTAGAGAAAAAACAGAAAGCTAAGATTCCGCACAGCGGACAGTGAAATGTTTACGGATTTGAGTTTGGTGCTGGAACATTCAGTTGTAAGAATATCAGATCAAAAAGAATCGCAGAATGCTCTGAAAAATATAAGACGTCGTCCGTATGGGGAAGACAAAGAAATGAGATTGATTGCGGTGTTCTTCAAGAGACAGAGAATCTCTGTGAGGAAAGCAAAGTGGTTCATAAGGTTTTTAGACAAGAATAAGATTTCTCAGCAGTGGTAAAGATTGAGAGGTATGATAGGTGGCTCATACAAAAGCCTTCCACCGCAGAACCTCTCTATAAAGGTCATTACAATGCATAAAGATCTCACAGAGTTTGTAAAGTCATGAAGGGTTGCCCATTGCTTGTCAATAGGGGTCACTATCTATATGTGATGATCAACCTCCAAACCAAGTATAAAGACCTAAGGCCAAATTGCTCTCTTAGTAATTTGGAGGACAAGGTTTGACTACCAAAGAACTGAAAGACTGACACATGAGCCAGCCAATATACCGGTACCCCAATTTCTTCGAGGGTGGGAAGGGTGCATAACTAGAACTTTACAAAAGAGCACTACAATTACTAAAATATGACAAAAATATAAATCATGTCAGTTCAAGACATTTTACCCAACAGAAATATATGCTGGGATAAGAATAAAGTTTCGTAAAAATACTCATAAAAAATAAAGCTGAAGAAAAGTGAACTACCTAAGTTTTAAAGTTATTTGATATATCTTGAGTTAAAACATGGGTACTAAAACGCTTTTTAATCAGGTGTTTGTAAAACACCAATGCCCCCAAAAGGGCAAATGGATAGTTGACCTTTGACCTATTGATAGACCTTATCAACAGGGGTCATCTATCTATGTGACCAACCTTCAAACCAAGTCAAGACCTTAAGGCCAAAACAGTCGAATTGGCCATACAAGGTTTGATTACCAACGAAAATCAATGACAGACATGAGCCATCCAATATACTGCCTTTTCTTCGAAAAGGGGGCATAACTAGAACTTGAAAAAAGAATCCTACAATAACAAAAATGAGACAATAACATATCATGTCCATTCAAGACATTCTACTTAATAGAAATAACTGATGAGATTAGAATAAAGTTGTTTAAAAATACTTGTAAAACATAAAACTGAGGAAAAATCAGCTACCTAAGATTTTAAAGTAATTTCATATGTCTTAAAGTTAAAATACGGGTACTAAAACACCATTTTAACAAGATTACTGGTTTTCAGTGAGATACTACAACTTATGGATGCCACACAAATAATGGCACACATTTGTCAGCTATGAGAAAGGACATTGAAATCAAGCAGGACAGTTCTAGCAAGGTACAGTCAAGCCCTTTATAAGTGGCAACCTCCGAATATAGCCACCCTGTGAATAATGGCCATTTTTTACAAAAATGTTATTCATTATTTAGAACAAAAAGACCACAAAATAAAGGCTACCTGTCATTAAAGGCCACATTTTGCCCTTCCTTATGACGGACAGTGCATAAAGATCTCACAGAGTTTGTAAAGTCATGAAGGGTTGCCCATTGCTTGTCAATAGGGGTCATCTATCTATATGTGATGATCAACCTCCAAACCAAGTATAAAGACCTAAGGCCAAATTGCTCTCTTAGTAATTTGGAGACAGAGTTCTGCATGGCATACAACTTTGGTAGAGCATCATGCAAGGAACATCCCTGTGAAGTTTTGTTGAAATTTGGCCAACTGCTTAAGAAGAAGTTGTTGTTTTAAGTTTTTATGTGCAATACAAAATAAAATGCAACAACGTTCACTTTTATCCTTAGTCACAGACAAGGTACAGAATAAAAAATTCTCACCAAATATTATTTTAATGCTAAAACACCTTTAAAGAGGCATGCCCTGGAACTGAAGCGTCTCATATAGCAATCAAATTGTTACCATTTTAATGCCTAAATGAATTAATGAAAGCCCTGTAAAATAGTTACGAAGAATCTCGCTAGTTTACTCAAAATACACATTTCAAGATTCACCAAACCCTTTCGGGATCTTTCAAAACTGAAAACATCGTGGAAAAATGTCAATGTTCATTTTTGCCATATCTAGTTCATCCTATCAATCAATTATATGTAAATATCAATATTATGCTGCAATGAAAGGCAGACATAGTTCAATTCTAAAGAACAGGCACACTGACAACAGCTTGATAGGAGTCAACTGTGGCTGCTTGATGAGCTGCAGTAGGCATCAAGTTCCACTGATTTACCGTTCTTGGACAAAATGAATATTTGTATGAGTCTTTGGAAGTGCCAAACAGTAAATCAGTGGAACTTGTTGCCTACTGCCGCTTATCAAACAGTCACAGATTACTCCTTTAAAGCCATTTTCACAGTGCCTGTCCTAATCACTACCACCAGTATTTAGGCCCAACCATTATAATGTATAAAGTTTTAAATTAATACTGTAAATTGTTGTTTTATTATTTAGCATGTGTATAAAATTCAACCACAAATAACTTATCTTTTTAACCAGCGCCTGCACATAATCCTCAATGTAATGAGGGAGTGCAGTTCGAAGAAGAAGAAGCTTGTTTAAACAGTAATCTAGAGGGCTCATCCAGACCACAACCCATTCTGTGATCCGCTGTATCATATGTCCTGTAGGAAATTGCCATCTTGGATGGAGTAGACGTCGCCTTTTTAGACTCAGAAGATAACAAAGCATACTTCAACAGTACAGTTGCCTCTTCTTAATATCAGTTAACATAAATATGAAAAATAAATAAGGTAATCCAGAAGAATACATAATTTATCAATTAATACTAAATACTGGCAATAATCAAGATTTTTTCCTTTAACTTAATGTGTACTTTTGATACTAGCTAGTGCTAAACTAATCACTCAAGTGTTGTTTTCATCAAATCAATATTCAGGTGACATTATATTATTTACACCACATGATTGGCTGATGTGTAATGATTTAGCCCTTAGGATATGACAAAGGCTAAGAGATTAAGACTATTGAAAAGGTGTGTGGAGTTTATGATATATAACATACAGTATGTGTTAAAGTTATTAGAAGGTTCAAAATCACCACTAAAAGTTAGCCAAATGCGCTGGCCACCGAATCAAATATCCTTTAAACAATACATTAACTTTGTTATTTGTTTAGGATGGCGTCCCACAGTTTAGTACATTTTGTCTAAACTTTTGAAAATCTTTTAACAACCGCGGGTCCTTAATACCTCTCCGAAACAAGCCGAAATACTTTGTCAATTTCCGTAAATCAAGCTTCACTCGATCACATGACAAATTAGCATAACAGCAATGACGGATACACACAGTAAAAAGAGAGGGAGACCAAGAATAACAGATAAGGCCACAACTTTTATATAAATTGGTTTACAAAACCGGCGAGTGTAATTTTCGGCAAATTCGAAAATAAATAAAAATGGAATTTAACCTTTTTTTTAAATATATTCTTTCCAACCGACCCTTTTTTATGATGCAAATTTAAACAAGAGGGCCATGATGGCCCTATAAATGCTCACCAGGAGAAAAGGTCATTTGGAGATTAACATTGTTGAAGTTTTCTATACGAGTCCAAGTAAGATCAAGTGACCCATTTGGGCTGTTTTTTTATCCCATGGCCATTATATGAACAGATTTAAAAGAGGTCTATTAGACAAAGCTAGATACCAAATATCTTAGGTCTAGGCCTTGTGGTTTCGGAGAAGAAGATTTTTTAAAATTTTCCTATATAAAATAGAATAAACCCTAGGGCAGGGCTAATTTTGACCCCGGGGCCATAATTTGAACAAACTTGGTAGAGGTCCACTAGACAATGCCACATACAAAATATCTAAGCTCTAGGCCTTGCAGTTTCGGAGAAGATCTTTTAATTTTTCCTATATAAGTCTATATAAATCAAGTGACCCCCAGGGCGGGGCCAATTTTAACCCTAGGGCAATAATTTGAACAAACTTCGTAGAGGTCCACTAGACAATACTACATACCAAATATCTTAGCTCTAGGCCTTGTGGTTTCAGAGAAGAAGATTTTTAAAATTTTCCTATATAAAATAGAATTTAACCTTTTTTTTAAATATATTCTTTCCAACCGACCCTTTTTTATGATGCAAATTTAAACAAGAGGGCCATGATGGCCCTATAAATGCTCACCAGGAGAAAAGGTCATTTGGAGATTAACATTGTTGAAGTTTTCTATACGAGTCCAAGTAAGATCAAGTGACCCATTTGGGCTGTTTTTTTATCCCATGGCCATTATATGAACAGATTTAAAAGAGGTCTATTAGACAAAGCTAGATACCAAATATCTTAGGTCTAGGCCTTGTGGTTTCGGAGAAGAAGATTTTTTTAAATTTTCCTATATAAAATAGAATAAACCCTAGGGCAGGGCTAATTTTGACCCCGGGGCCATAATTTGAACAAACTTGGTAGAGGTCCACTAGACAATGCCACATACAAAATATCTAAGCTCTAGGCCTTGCAGTTTCGGAGAAGATCTTTTAATTTTTCCTATATAAGTCTATATAAATCAAGTGACCCCCGGGGCGGGGCCAATTTTGACCCTAGGGCAATTATTTGAACAAACTTGGTAGAGGTCTACTAGACAATGCTACATACCAAATATCTTAGCTCTAGGCCTTGTGGTTTCGGAGAAGAAGATTTTTTTAATTTTCCTATATAAAATAGAATAAACCCCAGGGCAGGGCCAATTTTGACCCTAGGGCAATAATTTGAACAAACTTGGTAGAGGTCCACTAGATAATGCTACATACCAAATATCTTAGCTCTAGGCCTTGTGGTTTCGGAGAAGATTTTTTAAATTTTCCTATATGAGTCTATATAAATCAAGTGACCCTCGGGGCGGGGCCAATTTTGACCCTAGGGCAATAATTTGAACAAACTTGGTAGAGGTCCACTAGACAATGCTACATACCAAATATCTTAATTCTAGGCCTTGTGGTTTCGGAGAAGAAGATTTTTTTAATTTTCCTATATAAAATAGAATAAACCCCAGGGCAGGGCCAATTTTGACCCTAGGGCAATAATTTGAACAAACTTGGTAGAAGTCCACTAGATAATGCTACATACCAAATATCTTAGCTCTAGGCCTTGTGGTTTCGGAGAAGAAGATTTTTTAAATTTTCCTATATAAGTCTATATAAATCAAGTGACCCCCGGGGCGGGGCCAATTTTGACCCTAGGGCAATAATTTGAACAAACTTGGTAGAGGTCCACTAGACAATGCTACATACCAAATATCTTAGCTCTAGGCCTTGTGGTTTCGGAGAAGAAGATTTTTTAAATTTTCCTATATAAAATAGAATAAACCCCAGGGCAGGGCCAATTTTGACCCTAGGGCAATAATTTGAACAAACCTGGTAGAGGTCCACTAGATAATGCTACATACCAAATATCTTAGCTCTAGGCCTTGTGGTTTCAGAGAAGAAGATTTTTTTAATTTTCCTATATAAGTCTATATAAATCAAGTGACCCCTGGGGCGGGGCCAATTTTGACCCTAGGGCAATAATTTGAACAAACTTGGTAGAGGTCCACTAGACTATGCTACACACCAAATATCAAAGCTCTAGGCATTGTAGTTTTTGACAAGAAGATTTTTTTATTTTCCTATATAAGTCTATGTATAATCAAGTTACCCCCGGGGCGGAGCCAATTTTGACCCCAGGGAAATAATTTGAACAAACTTTGTAGAGTTTCATTAGACAATGCTACATACCAAATATCTAAGCTCTAGGCCCTGTGGTTTCGGACAAGAAGATTTTTTAAGTTTTTTCTATTTGTTGCCATAGCAACCAGAGTTTTTAATGAAATTTAATTTTTTGAACAACTTTGAAAGGGGACCACCCAAGGATCATTCCAGCAAAGTTTGGTTGCAATCGGCATAGCGGTGTAGGAGGAGATGTTGTTTTAAGTAAACATGGACGCCACGTAACGACGCACGACGCAAGATGGACGCAGGGCGATCACAAAAGCTCACCTTAAGCACATTCGTGCTCTGGTGAGCTAAAAAAAATATGAGTAACTAAACAAGAGGGCCATGATGGCCCTATAAATGCTCACCAGGAGAAAAGGTCATTTGGAGATTAACATTGTTGAAGTTTTCTATACGAGTCTAAGTAAGATCAAGTGACCCATCTGGGCCGTTTTTTATCCCATGGCCATTATATGAACAGATTTTAAAGAGGTCCATTAGACAAAGCTAGATACCAAATATCTTAGCTCTAGGCCTTGTCACTGGTTTCGGAGAAGAAGATTTTTTTAAATTTTCCTATATAAAATAGATTAAACCCCAGGGCAGGGCTAATTTTGACCCCGGGGCCATAATTTGAACAAACTTGGTAGAGGTCCACTACACAATGCCACATACAAAATATCTAAGCTCTAGGCCTTGCGGTTTCGGAGAAGAAGATTTTTTAAATTTTCCTATATAAGTCTATATAAATCAAGTGACCCCCGGGGCGGGGCCAATTTTGACCCTAGGGCAATAATTTGAACAAACTTGGTAGAGGTCCACTAGATAATGCTACATACCATAATATCTTAGCTCTAGGCCTTGTGGTTTCGGAGAAGAAGATTTTTTAAATTGCCAATTTTGACCCTAGGGCAATAATTTGATCAAACTTGGTAGAGGTCCACTAGACAATGCTACATACCAAATATCTTAGCTCTAGGCCTTGTGGTTTCGGAGAAGAAGATTTTTAAAATTTTCCTATATAAAATAGAATAAACCCCAGGGCAGGGCCAATTTTGACACTGGGGCCATAATTTGAACAAACTTGGTAGAGGTCCACTAGACAATGCCACATACAAAATATCTAAGCTCTAGGCCTTGCGGTTTCGGAGAAGAAGATTTTTTTAATTTTCCTATATAAGTCTAAATAAATCAAGTGACCCTCGGGGCGGGGCCAATTTTGACCCTAGGGCAATAATTTGAACAAACTTGGTAGAGGTCCACTAGACAATGCTACATACCAAATATCTTAGCTCTAGGCCTTGTGGTTTCGGAGAAGAAGATTTTTTTAATTTTCCTATATAAGTCTATATAAATCAAGTGACCCCCGGGGCGGGGCCAATTTTGACCCTAGGGCAATAATTTGAACAAACTTGGTAGAGGTCCACTAGACAAAGCTAGATACCAAATATCTTAGCTCTAGGCCTTGTGGTTTCGGAGAAGAAGATTTTTTTAATTTTCCTATATAAAATAGAATAAACCCCAGGGCAGGGCCAATTTTGACACCGGGGCCATAATTTCAACAAACTTGGTAGTGGTCCACTAGACAATGCCACATACAAAATATCTAAGCTCTAGGCCTTGCGGTTTCGGAGAAGAAGATTTTTTAAATTTTCCTATATAAGTCTATATAAATCAAGTGACCCTCGGGGCGGGGCCAATTTTGACCCTAGGGCAATAATTTGAACAAACTTGGTAGAGGTCCACTAGACAATGCTACATACCAAATATCTTAGCTCTAGGCCTTGTGGTTTCGGAGAAGAAGATTTTTTAAATTTTCCTTTATAAAATAGAATAAACCCCAGGGCAGGGCCAATTTTGACACCGGGGCCATAATTTCAACAAACTTGGTAGAGGTCCACTAGACAATGCCACATACAAAATATCTAAGCTCTAGGCCTTGCGGTTTCGGAGAAGAAGATTTTTTAAATTTTCCTATATAAGTCTATATAAATCAAGTGACCCCCGGGGCGGGGCCAATTTTGACCCTAGGGCAATAATTTGAACAAACTTGGTAGAGGTCCACTAGACTATGCTACACACCAAATATCAAAGCTCTAGGCATTGTAGTTTTTGACAAGAAGATTTTTTAAATTTCCTATATAAGTCTATGTAAAATCAAGTTACCCCCGGGGCGGAGCCAATTTTGACCCTAGGAAAATAATTTGAACAATCTTTGTAGAGTTCCATTAGACAATGCTACATACCAAATATCTAAGCTCTAGGCCCTGTGGTTTCAGACAAGAAGATTTTTTAAGTTTTTTCAATTTGTTGCCATAGCAACCAGAATTTTTAATGAAATTTAATTTTTTGAACAACTTTGAAAGGGGACCACCCAAGGATCATTCCAGCCAAGTTTGGTTGCAATTGGCATAGGGGTGTAGGAGGAGATGTTGTTTTAAGTAAACATGGACGCCACATATTCGTAACGACGCACGACGCACGATGGACGCCGGGCGATCACAAAAGCTCACCCTGAGCACATTCGTGCTCTGGTGAGCTAAAAATATATTACCACTTAGACACGTACAGAGCACTACAACACATACAATTAAAGTCCGCATGTATTTTTGCACAAACCGGGGGAACTTAGTGCAAAATTTAATGCCAGAGAGTTGAAATATATTGTATTGATTTTTTTATTTTTAGCCCTGCTGAAATTAACTAGGTTTAGAGTCAATGTAACTGACATCATGAATGATGTTAACTGTCAATCAGATGATGTATCTTGCTCTCTGGTTAATATTTTACTTGAACTTTAAATATGTCACACAATTATGGATTTTTTTGTGTTAATAATTTGCACAGGAGCCTGTTATTCAATCAAAAAAAAATTATACTCAATAAAAAATTACCTATGTATAGAAAAAACAACTGTTGTTACGACTTTGATTTTTGTAAAATAATTTTTAGCAGAATGTTATATCTTGGTGAAAGGGCAATTCATTTGCTTTCATCCACAGCCAGTGAAATTACAGAATGTGCAGTAAACAGTGTTGTAATCTGTCTCTTGGATTTGAAGTGACCACACATTAACTCACTGCACTGTACTTGGTGGAGTCAGCTAAATTAGTTTCAACCATAAATTCTTTAGAACTATTAGTTAGGATTTTTATCATCTAACTATGGTTATAGTCTGTAAAGGCATATATTTAGTTTGACAATCACTGTAGTCATTTATATTTGTATGCATTGAAAAAAATTCTAAAGTATGTCTTTCTTCTTTTTGAAAACAAGAGGGCCACATTGGCCCTTTATTGCTCACCTGAGAACAAAGGCCAATAATCAATGACCAGGTAATATAGTTTCCATCTCGTAAAACTCATTTTTACGTAGATTTTGAGATCAAAACCAACAATGAAGGTATAATACTGTTAAACAAGCTAAAATGTAGCAAATTTTCTAATCCAAGGGTCCATAACTCTTAAAGTTGTGGTCCGATTCCACCCCTAACATAACTTGTCCAAAACCATAATGTCATACACATTCAATGTAAATATGATTAGGATCGGTGAATAAATGAAGGCGCTAGAGTGTAAACGAGCTAAAATATAGCAAATTTGCTAAGTCAAGGGCCCATAACTCTTGAAGATGTGGTCTGAATCCGCCCATAATCGAACTTGTCCAAGATCTTTTGGTTATACACATTTACTGAAAATATTATTAGGATCGGTGAATAAATGTAGGTGCTAGAGTGTAAACAAGCTAAAATATAGCAAATTTTCAAAATCATTGGCCAATAACCCTTGAAGTTTGGGTCCGATTGCTAGAGTGTAAACAAACTAATTGTGGAGGGACAACGGACATTCACCGATCCTAAAAGCTCACCTGATGAATCAGGTGAGCTAAAAAGCTACCTAGTATTTACTCTGCGTAAACAAATTATTCATGTACATATTACATTGACCCCGCCAACACCACTGAAACATGCACATACGAACAATTTGTATAATATATATGTGTCTGTCTGCAACACTTGCTTGAACAGTCCATATCTCACCAAAAAATTTGCCTCATTCAATATTTTACTTTACAAGTCGAATTTTGTATATTGTATTTATAGGTAGGTTTTGATGGAGTTTCCTTTCAATTGTTCCTTCAAAATTCCTTGTTTATAAAATTTGAATCCGATAGATATAACCACAGACACATTTTGTGTCTGAATGTGTACCTGAGAATGACTTGTACCTGTCACACACCGTTTGTACTTATAACTGTCCCTGTGAGCTCAGTTTGTATAACGTTCACCTTTGGAGTTGGAGTTTGTGAGTTTGATCATCGGCTGCGACATACCAAAATTGTTAAAATGATTCTGGTTAAACACCCTAAGATGGTGCTTGGCATATAAGGGTCATTCCAGGATTGCTTGGCCCAGTTTCAAGATATTGAAACTGGGCGTTGTATCACATCAGTGTTCGAGGCGTGATATACAGTGGAGACAGCCAGTACTGAAACATGTTGGAAGTTGGAAACCATCTCTGTATTCTCAAAGATTGTTGGTTGGATGTAAAAATACATATAAATTGATTATTTGTATTGTAAATTTTTTCTTTCAGGAAAAAAATATCCATACAAAACATTCCTATGACATTTGGCATGCTACTAAGAACCTTGGAAAGAAACTAACAAGGTAAATTGCTATAACACATACCTATTGCTTGGATTAGAATTTAGACAAGAGGGCCATGATGGCCCTATATCGCTCACATTACAATCACTGTTCACTCATTAAAACTTTGTTTTGAACCTGTTGACCTAGTTTTTAACCCCAGATGACCCATGTTATGATTTGTTCTACATATAAGTAAGACAAACATTCTGACAAAATTTGGTGAAGATCCAATAAAAACCCTGAAAACTATAGCATAGACAACGTTTTCCTAAGATTTGACCTCGTGACCTAGTTTTTGCCCCAGATGACCTATGTTCGAATTTGTCTTACATATCATTAAGACAAACATTCTGACAAGGTTTGGTGAAGATACAAACAAAATTTGACATAAAAAGTATTAATAAGGTTTTCCTAAGATTTGATCTCGTGACCTAGTTTTTTACCCTAGCTGACCCATATTCAACCTTGGCCCACATATCATTGAGGCAAACATTTTGACAAGGTTTGGTGAAGATCTAATCAAAACTATGACATCTACAGTGTTAACAAAGTTTTCCTAAGATTTGACCTGGTGACCTAGTTATTGACCCCATATGACCCATATTTGTACTTAACAATTATATCATTAAAACATTTGACAAAGTTTGTTGAAGATCCAATTATAACTGCGAAATCTACAGTGGTAACATAATACTAAGTTGTTATGAATCAGATGAATCAGTTGGTTAGTACACAATATTGTGATGTCATCTCCTACAACTTTTTGAATGTGGTTTGTTTAAACTTGGTTTATTGTATCTGACAACCATGTATATGTTCCAGAAAGGTTTTAATATGACAATTTTAATTATGTTACTTCTTCATGACCTAGTCTAAACAAGTTGCTTTGTTTGTTGGATTCAATGCCATTATGAGAAGAAAATAAATCATTTGTTGTGATTTGACTGTGTTACATTACGCACCAACTCCCTGCTCATGCATACTTAATGAACAAATGTTTAGAGGCAACAATAGCCTACACATCGCACCAACTGACTCAAAGCCAGAAATATCCTGCTATAGTGAATGTGTCATTAGGACAGGCAAATTGTTTTTATCATGTTTTAATTCTGTATTAGAGAAAAAATTGTTGCTTTATTTCTCAGGGAATATGGAGAAGTGTCCACCACCACATGTGATTGTGCATGAGTGGATTCTGGCTCACGGGGATGATAGAATTTACCAGTGCCTGCATGGACCATTGTCTGAGGAAGACCAGACCAAATCTTGGATTTCTGTTTCTCAGCACAAGCAGGCCGTGAAGGATTTTGCTTGTGTTGTCTTAGATAAACAACTGCGGAAGAAAGTCTATTACTTCCTAAATTTTAGGTAAACGAGTACTTTTTGATAACACTAAAATTTATATTTTTTATAATCGCATCAGCAAGAAAAGAAACAAAGATATATAAATGCACTGTCAGACTGTTAGTTCTATAAAAGTTGTCGATTTTGGTAAATTTTGTATGCTGTCATTGGAAGATGTTGACATTGTTTCTTCTGTCCTTCATTGTATGTGTTTACTTATTTCTATGGAGATACTATCTGTAAATTTCCACATTTTACAACAAGTTTTACATAAACAACATATCCATTTCTTAATGATTCTATCTGTTGGTTTAACCAGTAAACTATCAGCTAAATCATTTTGAGACATATAAGAATAACTCATGTGCTAATTTTAGCACATTATTTTATGCTAGTGGCTGTAAAAGATACAAAAATGTACTAATAATTCATATAGGAGTACAGCAAATCTTGAAGGATTTCACCAGGACATGCTGATGTATTGCGCCAAAAGGTTTTCATACGCACCTCCCATTTACTGAGTTAGAAACCTATTAGCAGCCTTGGACAACAACATGCATGCTGACAGAGCAAATGCTCAACAAAGATGGGTCAATGAGGTACATATTTATGTCTGTATGAAAATTCGCTTGCTTTTTAGGGGGGGGGGGATGCTCACTTAGTGGCAATGTCTCCTGTTCAATTTCCAAAGACTGCATTCATATCCAGTAATAACCTTCAAACAAATATTTGGCAAGTTCTGTTGTACCTACCAATCATGCAGTATTAATAATGAGAAATTGTCTACCTCTTCTGGGGAACAAATGTAATCTTCCTGTCATATAAGATATGAACTCTTGGCTGTTATTAAAACTGACAGCATGCTGATGTTGATGCTATGATAGATGTTGTGGGCAACTTAGTATAGTCATATAAAATATTGGCAACCCAGACAGCAATTTGAAATGAATTGGTGTTATAACTTTTTGTGACTATGGCCATCCAAAAATGTTTGAAAATTAACTTTTTTAAAATGTGTCACATGGCGCCCATCAGTTACTGATTTTTGAAAATGGGCAGTATCACATACACCGTAGAAAGGATTTTTTACAATGATAAACATTTATTTTGTCTACCATACAGGGTTGGTAAGAGGGTAAAATCTATGTATAAAGTTTAGTGTAGAATTGCGTTTCAGACTGCAGCGTGTGTGGAACAAGAAGAGTAGGAGGTGGTCTGTATACCCAGTGAAGGAAACAAAGACATATATAATGTGTTGAAAAATGCTCTGTGTGTGAGACTGGCGGATGGTGTTGGCATGTTCAAGCCTGAGCTAGACGAAGGTGATCCTAGGAGGCTATAAAAGCATCTTGCTCTAATATTTCCCAAAGCAACACAAATGAAGAACAGAACTCGCTATAGATAAATGGCCTAATCCGTACAAAACATTTTAATGTTGAAAACATGAACACACTTTTTAATACTGTCAAACCTGAAAGTAGGACTTACAATAGACTGTGATACTTTTCTATACACTTCATCTTATTTATGCTAACTAGTCTATTCAGTAAATTATTTTATCACCTTTCAGTTTTAAAACTGTTCATGTCAGTCACCCTTCGTACTCATTTATGCATTATTATATTACATGAATTCTGTCTATTGATTTCCATTTTTAGCTCACCTGGCACAGAGTGCCAATGTGAGTATTTAGGATCGAGTTATGTCCGTCATTGTCCGTCCGTTGTCAACAATTTCTTTAAACCCCATCTCCTCCTAAACCACATGGTCAATTTCAACCAAACTTCACAGGTGTGTTCCTTGCTTGAAGCTCTACCAAAGTGTGTATCATTTCTAGTGGACCTCTACCAAGTTTGTTCAAATTATTGCCCTAGGGTCAAAACAGGCCCCGCCCCGGTGGTCACTTGATTTAAATAGGCTTATATAGGAAAAAAAAAAAAAAATATTCTTCTAGAAATTTTGTATGTAGCATTGTCTTGTGGACCTCTACCAGATTTGTTCAAATTATGGCCCCTGGGTCAAAAATGGCCCCACCCTGGGGTTTACTCTTTTTTATATTAGAAAATCAAAAAATCTTCTTGTCCAAAAGCACATGGCCTAGAGCTAAGATATTTGGTATGTAGCATTGTCTAGTTGATCTCTACAGAGTTGGTTCAAATTACGGCTGCAGGGTCAAAATTGGCCCCGTCCTGGGGGTCACTTGATTTACATAGGCTTACCGGTATATAGGAAAATTAAACAATAGGGCCAAGATGGCCCTATATCGCTCACATGACAATCAATGTTCACTCATTAAAACATTGTTTTGAACCAGTGACCTAGTTTTTGACCCCAGACGACCTATGTTCGAATTTGTCTAACATATCATTAGGACAAATAGTCTGACTAGGTTTGGTGAAGATACGATCAAAATTTGACATCTACAGTGTTAATAAGGTTTTCCTAAGATTTGACCTTGTGACCTGGGTTAGGGTTAGGGTTTTTTACCCTAGGTGACCCATATTTGAACTTGTCCTTAATATCATTAAGACAAACAATCTGACAAGGTTTGGCCAAGATCCAATCAAAACCATGACATTTAGAGCTTTTACAAGATTTTTACCTAAGATTTGACCTTGTGACCCAGTTTTTGAACCCGGCTGACCCATGTTCATCCTTGACCCACATATCATTGAGGCAAACATTTTGACAAGGTTTGATGAAGATCCAATTAAAACTGTGACATCTACAGTGTTAACAAAGTTTTCCTAAGATTTGACCTGGTGACCTAGTTATTGACCCCAGATGACCCATATTTATACTTGACCGTTATATCATTAAAACAAACGATTTGACAAAGTTTGGTGAAGATCCAATAATAACTGTGAAATCTACAGGGTTAACATGGTTTTTCATAAGATTTGGCCTAGGGACCTAGTTTTTGACCCCAGATGACCCATGTTTGAACTCGTCCAAGATATTATGAAGACAAACATTCTGACAAGGTTTCATCCAATCAAAACAGTGACTTCTAGAGTGTTCACAAGGTTTTCCAGCAATTTGCCCTAGTGACCTAATTTTACTACAGAAATGACCCATTATCAAACTTGACCTACATATTATTAAAATAAACATTCTGACAAAGTTTCATGAAGATCCAGTCAAAACAGTGATTTCTAAAGTGTTCACAAGGTTTTCCCTTATTTGGCCCTGGTGACCTAGTTTTTGACCCCAAGTGGCCCAATATCGAACTCGTCCGAGATTTTGTTGATATTAACGTTCTGACCCAGTTTTGCTAAAATTGAGCCCCCTAGTGTGGTCACAACATAAAGTTTGACGACGCACGACGCCGGACGGAGAGTGATCCTAATAGCTCACTTTGTCACTTTGTGACATGTGAGCTAAAAATTCTTCTCCAAAACCACAAAGCCTAGAGCTTAGATATTTTGTATGCAGCATTGTCTTGTAGATTTCTACAGATTTTGTGCAAATCAAGGCCCCTGGGTCAATATTATAGACAGACACAATTTTGGGGGTTGTCTTACTATTTTTAATTATCAAACATTAATTCATAGATCATATATTTTAAGACAAAACTATCCTCTGAAAGTTTGCAGTATGATTGATTATTGTATATGACAAAGAAAACAAGTCACGCACACCACATAAGCATATCTGTCTAAATATCACAGTTAGATTTCGGTTACGAAGCTAGATTTCGGTTAGATACCAATTAAACTATTATTAAAGGATGTTTGTTTTTGTTAATCCAATCAAATGGTGGAAATTGTCATTATCAAACACGTGCCCCATATTGATACATGTACGCCATTATCACACATGCCGATGGATGAAGCCGACAATTATCTTGAACGAGATTGTCAGTCCAAAAATATTTAATGAGCAAAGTAAAATCAACATTTAATCACACAAAGAAGGCTGAAATTTGATTTTATCCATAAAAATATGCTACTAAGAAAAAGTCTATGGGAAATTATACATATGTATAGAAAATATTGATAATGATATGATATTGGGAAAGCTGAAACTATCACAGTCTAGTTGTCACCATTTTCTAAATAGTGTAAGATATTATATATTAACTCTGTGTGTACATATAACCAATAAACAACAACAAACAAGATGTGTTTTATAAACACCGTGCCCCCTCCGGTTGCCCTTTTTGAAAACGCACCTGTAGGTCCTGTAGAGATTGTCATGATGAGCCAAGATATGAAGTTCGATGATTGCAGGTGGTAGCGTTTTGATTTAATAGGCAAGGTTAAATTTCGGTACAGGCAAACAAAGGGCCGTAAATCTGCTAAAAATGATCAAATCACAAAACCCTAACAATATGTGCTGGTGAACATGGTGTCAATAGTTCTATCAAAGTTTGGTAAAAATCCCTTGAAAAATACAGAAGAAGTTGCAAACAAAAGAGTATTTCTCTATATATTACATATGCACAAAATAAATAAATTGGGTATCTCGATAACAATAGTTCCATGAAAGTTTTATCAAAATCCCTTGAGAAAACAAGGAAACAAGAGTATTTCACACAAAAAAAACAAAGGGCCATAATTCCGTCAAAAATTATCGAATCACAAAACCCAGAATATATGTGTGGTGGTTCTTGGTAACAACAAGTCTGTGAAAGTTTCATCAAAATCCCATGAAAAATGTAGGAGTAGTATCCTAAAAAAAATGTCTTTTTTTTTTTAAACACAATGACCCTGTGACCTTGACCTTCAACCTACTGACCTGAAAATGCACAGGTCCTGTAGAGGTTATCATGAGGAACCTACATATGAAGTTTGATGGATGTAGGTGCAGGCGTTTTGATTTTAAAGGCAAGGTTAAAGTTTGGTACAAACAGACAGACAAACAGACAAACAGAGGCCAAAAATAAAGAATAAAAAAGTCCTATAATGCTATAATGCCTGTCTGAATCCTACATTTTGTGAAATGCACGTTGACGCGACGTCATTTCTGTTGTTATGATTTATTTATTATCTTGAAGAAGCCAATGTGGCGAATTGTAGATGGAATAAATTAATCGTTTTTCGTGTTTTGGAATTTTTTTATCTTTATTGATTACAGAAGGTTTTATAAAATTTGCGGTTAGACCGTCCATCCCTGGGCTTTTATTCGACTTCATAGATTTTAATGCTATTTCGGCATCCTCATTTATAAGTCTGTGTCATGTGAGGATAGTTTGCGATCACATTCCATGTTTATCAGATGATTTTGTATTTAGATTGACTTATATTTTTTTTATGTACGAGGGGCTATCCAAAAGTTTGTGGATTCAATGAAAATAAACTTAAAGATGCCAATGTATGGAATCTGTTTAAAAGTGAACTTTCCACACTAATTGAATACGAAAATAAAACTAAAACAAATTACTTTATCTCTAAGTTTAAATCACTTAATACTATGTTGACATATTTTTCCTTCTTCATTTATGTTAAAATAATCAGTATTGTTTGTCAACGCTACCTTAAATCACAATTTTTTCTGTTCAAAAGTATATACATAATATTATATAAACATCACTTTCATCAGTGTTAGACTTTTCATCATATTCAGCAAATTAATATTTTATAACAATAGTATATTTTCTAACCCTGTACATGCTAATTTATACTTATGTAATATCCTGTATATATGTTATAAAAATTAATGAACAGATTACCGTTCGGTAATTGGAAAAAAATGTATCATATTGCTTTTTATTTTTCACATAATCAAGTATACATGCTTTTCATTGTACATTTACATGTATTTTCATTATCATAAGATCATTGTACCGCCAATGTAAATAATTTAATTCATTTGGCAAAGATTTACTGTTAAAGTTAAAAGCCAATAAAACATTTGACTTTGACAATAAGATACTTGTACTGACTTGTGTTGCATATTTTCGGTTTATTAATACACATTTTCAGATACATTAAACTCAACATTTATGAATTTGCAAGGATCAAATCATGGATATTGGTGAAAATAAAACTAACGCAAATAAAACCAGTTCTACAGTAATCATTTTAGACATAAAAAGATTATGCTAAGCACTATATATGATGCAGTTTCTGTACTATGGCACTTTAGGTATACAGTCAAACATATGCTTACGGCCATCTATACAGTTCAATTTTTAGGTCAGCAATGTTATTGTATACATGGACGATCCCATTTGTAAATTTTCATGACTCTGGTGAATGACACTTTACTACGGATTTAAACTTATTTTGGCAATCATTTAACAGTGATTACCTTTACAATGGTATCGTCCAATATTCGACCTTGACTACAAGAAAATTGAACTATAGTCATTTAGTATTAGTCATTCATAAGTTCTAAAGAGAATATTGACAAAATTGAAGTGAAAAAGACAACTCTTCGCCTTTTTAGCTGGGCACTTTAGTAACAGCTAGGTCAGAACACTTATCAGATAATTGCTGTCAATGTTTATACAAAGTACATTTTCTCATAATTCATGAAAATAAGGCTTACTTTTGAGATACAGCTAGTTGAATTAATAATACAATAAAATCTTCAATAATAAGCCCATCTTTGGGACCAAAATAAATTAACTCCAATTCATTTCAAATTTAGGTTAGTCCAGCAACGACCTGTAAATGATCAAAGATCAGCTAAGTCCATTCTGTAGGGTGAATGGCATTTTGGAATGTTTCGGTGGATTCTGTAAGATATAAATATCAGTTATATGTCCGTTTTAGCTGAGATTAAGTGCTTCATTAGCCTAATTGGTAAACGCGCCAACCTTTTTACTTATGCAACCTGTAAGTCAAGATGTTACGAGTTCAAACCCCATGTCAACACTTTTTCCTTTCTATTTTTAATTGGCTTTTTTGGCCTTTTGTTATTACAAATGTTTATATAATTCAATATTTGGAATTAATTCATGTATGTTCTATTTAATTTCATGTAATTTCAATTACTCCTTCTATCGTAGTACCTGTACTGGAGTCACAGTCAAAATCTATTAATTTGCTTCATTATAACATGACATCTTCTGCATACTAGTTAATGCCATTTGATAAGAATTCGATTTTGATTGCAAATATTTACCTATACATAAATGCACTGAAATCACGATTAATGAATGATTTGAAAAAAATAGGGGAAAGTTGTAGGAAACGAACCAACACAATTCAGTTAAATAATGTATTTAGTATGGCACACTGTTATCAGGACTGCATAGGCCTCTCAATTACAACAGTGGCCTACTAATGTAATTAAGGTCATGTTAAGTAATGCACTTGGTCATTGTATTACGTATCCCTATTTTAAAGAATGGAACCATTCTCAACCTTTCATCACAACTCACTGCTCGATTTCTATCTATAAGTCAAAGCAGACACATAGATATCAGAAATTGGCAACTTAAAATATCATGCATGACATTGTTTTTTAAATTCTGTAGCAGTAAAAACTCAAAAACCAAATAAAATACATACAGTACAACCTCTCCAGAGTGGCCCTTTGTAGAACAACAACCTCTCTATAACAACACCTTCAAAATTTCCATTAGCAGATATTTACTATAAATTTAACCTCTGTAGAGCAACCACTTCGAAACAACAGCCAATATGTGCAGCTCCCACAGGGTGTTGCTCTACATAGGTTGTACTGTATACAAAAGATACATTTTCCAAAAGTTTGAACATTTGACTTCAGCTGGAAATATCATTTTGTTAAATTTTCTAAGTTATTCTTTTGCATACCTACTAGAATATAATCGGCCGGAAACAAATTGGTATCAGTACATTTTTTTAAAAAGATATAATAGTTAAGTTGTTTCTTTTTTATTGAGTTTCACGCCCCCTTTCAACAGTCAGAGTCCTATGAGGCGAACAGTTTGCCTAAGCATGTAGTTCCTGGGAAGAACCAGTACTAGACTCCCATCTTTGTAAGCATCTACCTACTTGCTCACATAAAGAGACATGGTCAGTAGTTGGGCTAGAACCCAGGACCCTCCATCAGTGAGAGGTTAAAGCGATTTGAAGTCAGGGACCTTAACCACTCGACCATGGAGATGGTTCGATGGCATAATTAAGTAGGTAGTATATAGACTATGGGGCACCAATACCCCCCCCCCCCCCTCCAGCGGCATTTTTCTACAATGTTTTTCTGAAAGTGTATGGCAAGACCTACCAAATCCCAGTGTCTACCATCTGGGTGTTGGGGCTTTACTCTGTTACCGCCATTTTTGGGCGGTACCATAATTGAAATTAAAGTTAACATAATACCACAAAGAGATCAAAATAATTTGTGTTAAAGGCTTTGTAATTATAATTATAAGCACAAAGAATGTAAACAATAGTGTAGAAATGTTAAACACATCATCAAATGTGGTATAATTTACGTTACCAATAGCATATCACTGAAATAAGGTCACATATATCTAAAATATTCGATTATCATGATATACTTACTGTTTCTGGATTGAGCAGAACACTATCTAATGAGTAGATGGTACTCAATTGTATCATATGTTGACAAGGTGACAAAAAGGTCACAATAATACATAAAATATGTGGATATTATCAACCACATGCGTTACCAAAATATAACTATGAGCATAAGTTCGATTATGGGCGGAATCAGACCAGAACTTATAATTAAGGTAGTATTTGCCTAATATGAATAAAAACATTGTTTACGACTTCTTTTGTGTTAATTTAACATATACAACTGTCATTTCCTTGTCATTTTAGGGTAATGCAGGGTAACGTAAATTACAGAGCATATATAGTGCAATAAAGTGAAAAACATGCATTTCATCGACAAGTAACGCCGCTGCTAAATTATTATGGTCAAAGGAATTGTTCAAATTGATGAATTATTGAAAATATCTAGAATAAGACTTCTAACAAAAAAAGAAAATAGTGTCAAACCTATTTTTCGGTAACGGTAATTAGCATGCTGTAGTTCACAAACGCCCCAACGCCCAGATTGTAGACACTGGGAAAATGATCAGCAGGCATTGAGCTTTCAAAAAAATGGTGTCTACAAAAATGCCTCCAGGGGGGAGGGTTTCGCCCTGTAGCCCATAGCCTAATAAACATGGGTGTAAAAAAGTATCAGTCAAAATTGATATTTGAAAAACTCGGCAGCTATAGTTTAAATAATAAACTTTCAGAAAATGTAAAATTTGTGCAATTTTATTTGTTTCAAAATCAGCAATTTTTGGGAAAAGTAAAAGTCACATGTGCTATTACATAGTTAACTAGAGCTTATACAGAGGTGACTAACACCCCGCCGCCGCTTTGACATTTGACATTAAGAATGTAATAATAGTAACAGAATGTAACAATACGGCTAAGTTCAAGGGGACATAACTCTGCAATGAGTGAATCTCTTGGGATGAAAATTGCGTCTTGCGCATCTATACTTCATGGAGATTATACGAGGGTTGTCCGGAAAGTTCGTAGACGCTTACTGACACATTCAAATAAAGAATAAATGAAACATGAAAACTACCTCCAGCCACATTCCCATGTATTTAGAACAGAAATACGGAATATCTTGCATTTCGTGATGTAAACAATAAATCTGTAGCATTTTTTGTACAGGGCTGTAAGTCACAGCCGAGCACACCATGACGTTATGACGTGCATAATACTTACAACAAATAACGTCGCCATTTAAGCGGCGTTACTCTTTTTCAATGTATTCACCGTTAAAATCCACACATTCCTCTGCCTATCAACCCATTTGTCATACACCTTGGAATACCAGTCACTCTCAATTCTAGAGATAATATGTGACGTTGTGATTTCATTTAAATTCCTGAATTTTCTACCTCATAGTTGAGACATTATATAGGGGAAAACTGCCAAATCCATTGGCGCTTAGTCCGGACTGTAGGGTGCGTGCAGCAGAGTCTCAAACCCTAGTAACTGTATTTCAAGCAAAGTTTCCATACACTTGACTTTTGTTTGCTTTCAGGCCCATAATAATGCAGCCAAGTCTCATCAGTTATAATGATTCTGTCTAAAAACACTTCCCGGTCCACTTTCCACTTGCGAATGAAAGACTTAGCTGCTTTTACCCGTGCCTCTTTGTTATCATCTGAAAGTAGTCAAGGCACCCATCATGCACACACACGATGCATTCCAAAATTGTCAGTGAGAACTTTATGCACAGCTGTCTTTGAAAAATCCCAAAGGTCAGCGATATCTCTTATAGTTAGGCGCCTGTCGTCATCAATGACATTCCTTACTAACGATAATGACTGCCCCGTAATAATCGATGGTCTTCCCGAACGTGAATCATCAATTATTCTTCCACCTTCCATCACTAAACCGTTTGTACCATTTATAAACAAGGGCCCGGGAAACGTTTGGTCATTTAGTGGCTGAATTCATAAATTCTCTGGTCTCTCCGGGCGTTTTTCCAAGCTCTACACAAAACTTGACCAGTACGCACTGCTCCACTCAGACATCTGACGTTGCCAATTTTGGTGATTTTTCATCCATAGTGTATAGTTGTTATTTCTCGTGAAATGTTCGTTTTTGAAACGATAACGTTCAAATCAAAACAACATGACGTCACAAGGTAACGGCACGTCATCGTGTATTTTCAATAACGTCTCCCGCTATTTAGACGATTAAATTACACAATTTAGATCAGTGTTTATCTGCTTTTTAACGTGCTCCGGGTGCCCCTATATGAGATTGCTATAGTAACGATCTAACGCGTGTCTTTTTTCGTTTCATATTTTTTTCTCGACCAATGTAAACATTTATTATCACGGTAGTGTGCGATGTAAAAATTCATATAAAAAGCGCATGTTCAAGAAAGAAATAGCCGTTGTCTACGAACTTTCTGGAGAACCCTCGTATATTTCAAGTTTCATTGAAACCGTTTAAAGAATGTGGAAGTAGTTTGCACCACAAACTTGTACGTGGACGGACAACCAACAACAGAGTGACTCCAATATACCACCCCTCAAACTTTGTTTGCAGGGTATAATTACTGAAGTTGCTTATCTCTGTTATCTATATCTTTGGTCTTAGCAAAAAGTGTGGGGGTGTAAGTCCTTGGTGTAAGACACTGCAATTATTTCATCTCGCAACAAAATTAAATATTCCCTTTTTGTTATCAAAATAGTGCAGTAAATAATTATCAGAAAACATACATCCAATATGCATCTTTTAAATCTTAGTTTCCAAGCTTATCAACACAGATCAACAATGCTCCAAATGTCATGTGTACAATTTAACTTAATCCAACAATAAACAGATAATTGAGATTGAGGAAACAAGACCATCTCAGGTATACATTGTATCAAAGAAAAATCAATAGCAGGAAAAATTAGTGTGAAATTGCAATATAATCAAAGGTGCATCAGTGCAGCTTCTAATGCATCAATCAAATACAAGTGACAAGGACTTAAATACATGTATGCATGTATATAAGTCCTTGCCAAGAGAGCAAAAAAATACAAACAATTAATTTAGAATATCATGGTGTATGCAAGTTTTATGAAACAGCTAGAGGTACTCACAGGTCCAAAGCATCTGAGAATTCTTCTTCATCATTCTTCTTCCATTAAAGTACAGGCCTGGTACTTAAATTGGCGATTGACTTGTAATTAAGCCAAACAACTATAGGGTCCAAAGGTATAAATATCCAGATTAACCTCCAATTCTAAATCTGCAATTAAAACCAATTATGTATAAGTACATTCTGAAGTGACAAAAAACATAGAGTTTTGCACACAAAAAGTCCAAAGTACTGCTAAAGATTCAAGTTTCTGATTAACACACCGGGGGCGGGGGGGGGGGGGAGAGAGGGGGGCAGTACTCCAGTTTTCACAATCCTTAATGTTTATGTAAGTTTTATGAAACAGATGTACTCACAGGTCCAAAACATCTGAGAATTCTTCTTCATCATTCTTCTTCCATTGCAATTGGCGATTGTCAATTCAACCAAACAATAAGGGTCCAAAGGTATAAATATCCAGATTAACCTCGAATTCTTAATCTGCAATTAAAACCCATTATAAGTACATTCTGATGTGACAAAAAAAGAGTTTTGCACACAAAATAAGGAATTTATTAAAACAAAGCATTTAGATAAAAAATATTTCATCAATTTGTTTACAAGTCAATGTTTTCATTCAATAAACCAAAACATTACGTGACACCACTTGTTATGAAACCTGCAGGATGAAAACAAACACTGAGTTGAGTCAACCCATGGAGCAACAGAGCAGTGAAATAAGGTAAGTATTGTTCTTAGCCATGATTTAATAAATCTGTATTGTAAAATGTGTACAAAAGAAAATTAGTAATTGTAAGTTTAAACAGAAACATAAAAAAACTACCTGCAACAAATCCCATTTCCTTACAACATATTGAAATAAATAGAGAAAACACAACTTTCAAATACTTATGACCCCTAACAGTATTTGTCTGATTGATTGATCAAAATATATATGAATGTTTACATTATTCATCAATAAAAGTCTATGTTACAACTATGATTGAAATAACAATACCTAGCTTGAATAGCAAGTGTGACTTTTTCAATAGAAATAATTACCTGCTAAACACAAGTTAAACTTATATATTCCAGATTAATACTTTACAGTTACTGTCATTGTTAGCTATCAACACTTGTATCAAAAATAGAGAAGTAAAAAATCATCATAATGAAGAAATCACTCAATTAAACAGCACATTATCGCATGCATCTTCATGTGCAAAACATTAAGAATAAATTGATACCAAATATGCATTATATTCCACCTCACAGAATCTATTTGATAAATAACAAGACTTAGTGTTAATTCATTTTAATTCTGAACAGTAAGTAGTTAATGTTTCTTGGAGAAAGATGAAATATGTATTAACCTTAAATCCTATAAAGCGTGCAACTATATAAAGTTTTTAGTTTAATATCATCAGGCTATAAACAAACAGGCAAATTAAAAGCCCTATAATCACTCACTAGAAATCAAAGTACTGAAAGTACTGGTGGACTTGATTTTTCCATACGAAGCAAAAAAGAGAAATGTGTAGCCACATTGTTCGTGCCCATACAAAGATATTTAACATTTACACTTACAGACCTATTTTTCATTCATATTGTAATGCAGGTCATATGCATGTAGGTGAATGACATATGCTAGCGCTTTACTAGTCCCTTTGCTAAAATTTCAAAATGAAAAAAGATATTGGAAAGTTTAATGTTTAGCACATTAATTGAAAACAATTAAATTGCATTAAAAACTCATTGTACACAAACTAGTGACCAACACATCAGCAACAGTAAATACCAACATCAATTCTTCTGGTTTTAACACAACAGAACATCGTCGCATTGAACCCAATCAGGGTCATTCAATTTAAAAAGGCCCTGACACAGTAGAGTAAGACCTATGGCCTATAGTTAACCCGATGTTGCATGAAATTCAGTTGGGATCATGTAATTCGAAATAATCTTGCTTAAAAGGAACTTTTAAACTGTAATTTTTAAAATTTTTATTTACTTTTATTTAGTGGCTCAAATTATTATTCATAAGCTTTTAATGTCCGAAGTTTATGTGACATGAACTCATTCTATAAATCAAACTCCTTACAACAGTTACGCTTTGCTACTGTAAATTTTGTACTTATCAAGGGAATTAACGGCTGCGGGAGTGAGTCTATAAATAGCGATTTTTCGTCATCAAACTAACACTAGTTGGTGTGAATATCACGGAAATACGATTAGATGAGAATTCGTCCTGTTATATTAAGAAATGTTATAAAGGCACAAATTTACGTCAGCTAGACATAGTATAGAAGTCAGACTCAGATGTCAGGTTAATTGAGGTTGTTGATTTTTTACAAACCCCCCGACGTCAAAACCCAATGTCTATTATACCCAGATAATAATTACCGACGTAACAAGCCCTTCATTTTTCTGTGAAAAACACTCATTTCATTGATATTGAAAAAAATACAATAGTGGTTTTGGAAACATTTTTCTTGCTAGAAAGTATGCACATGAGGAAAACACCAGATTCCTCTGTTATAGAACAAACAGAAACCATTACGACTGATAAATTTATATGCTTTTGGGACTTAAACAAGGTCAATATGTTCATATCTCTGAGTTTATACCAGACTTTATGTTCATATTTCTGAGTTTATACTTACAATGTCGCATGGTTGGAGAAATCCTAAAATTATTTGAAACTGTCCAGTCAAAGAATATCCAAGCTTAGGTACTAACATAAACTATCTCATATATTATGCACTTACATACCAAATTTCATCAACCAGTAGCATAAAAAGTATGTAAGTTATCACAGGATCAAAATGTCATGGCCATAATTTGACTACTTCAGTTACCATAGCAACCGTAATGTTAACATGAGGGAAAAACAAATGATGTGCATTAGGTACACAAATTAGCGCTACCGTAGTGTACACCTTGGCGATAAGGTTCAACCCACTCTATACACATTACAATTGTTTTATCTTTACACAAATTGTGATATAATAAATACAAATGCATCAATAAATCATAGAAATGTCATATGCACAAATGACAAAAATATCAAAGACAGTCAAGAGAGTGCGAAATTCGAAAATAATTGAGTACGAAACTTACTGAAATGTGTACACCAAAATGATACGTTTCTGTTCGATGACACCCTGCATACATAGACGCATTCACTAACCTATGAATTACTGCATCATATAAGACCGTTTCAGATACCCAAGTTGTCTTATCTTATGGACACTTTAGCATGCAAATCGTATAAATTGCGCACCTCTGGGTCCAAACGCTAACTTCCGTCGTTCCGGAATGGATGAGTTATCTGGATTACCTCCCATTGCAGACGGACCCTTAATTACCTTCAAAAAGAGTCGATTTCGTACATACTACATTGATACACTATGTTCAGACTGGACAAATTAAAGATAAGAAAGATGATATAAAACAATACAAAACTCTCTGTGTATATTGCCGTTTGGAGAAATACGCGAATTCTTTCTGTTGTAATTTTCCTACATTAATTTCAACGAAGACATATACTATATGTATAACATACATATTTTATCACAGGGATTTACACTATTTGAATTATTTATTAATGACCAGCTAGAACCGGAGCAAATATACAACGACATGCATAAAGAAATTGTCACCATACATTGTGGTCTAAGGGAGACAACTCTAGAATAAATATAGATAGTTACTATAAACTACCTACCAGTTTTCTCTTCCATTAAATTTAACTCTATTTGCTGTACATATATGACATCAACTGTGTATTTTTCACTATCATCTGATTTGTCCCGTTATATAATTACAGTACAAACTCTCCAGAGCGGCCCTCTGTAGAGCAACAACCTCTGTATAACAACACCTTCAAAATTTCTCTAGGCTTATAAATATTTACTATAAATCTAACCTCTGTAGAGCAGAGGTACAACAATACAGCACACATCAACCATCATAGAACACAACAGTTCACATCAACCATCATAGAACACACCATAGTTCACATCAACCATCATAGAACACCACATAGTTCACATCAACCATCATAGAACACAACATAGTTCACATCAACCATCATAGAACACAACAGTTCACATCAACCATCATAGAACACAACATAGTTCACATCAACCATCATAGAACACCACATAGTTCACATCAACCATCATAGAACACAACAGTTCACATCAACCATCATAGAACACAACATAGTTCACATCAACCATCATAGAACACAACATAGTTCACATCAACCATCATAGAACACCACATAGTTCACATCAACCATCATAGAACACCACATAGTTCACATCAACCATCATAGAACACCACATAGTTCACATCAACCATCATAGAACACAACAGTTCACATCAACCATCATAGAACACAACATAGTTCACATCAACCATCATAGAACACCACATAGTTCACATCAACCATCATAGAACACAACAGTTCACATCAACCATCATAGAACACCACATAGTTCACATCAACCATCATACAACAATACAGTTATGTCAAGTAAATCTGTATAAACAGATCATAATTCTTGTGAATTAGAACAGAAACATTTAAAAAAACAACTTACAGCAAATCTTACATATCCTTAGACATCACAAACGGAAACTTTCAAATCACTTGACTGTCTCTGTTCATGACCAAACACTAATGAAGCAGAGATCGAGTTCCTGATTGGATGATACAGTGTGTTGACCAATCAATGACAAGTTTACTGTAAAATACAAAATTTGACAAAATAAAGACAAAATCATGCACACTAGCCAGGTGAGACTTTTCAAAGGAAAAATATCTTCTATACAAACAAAGATTAAACAGAACAGCAATGAACACATACCTTCCAGTGTAATACTTTAATTTGTCAGTGTTACTTCTCAAAAAAGTAATCTGTTCAAGCAAAGAAGAAAAATAACTGTTCAGAAGGAATTACAGTTTTGTATGTTAATTTACATATTACTATAGCTTGATCATGTGTTTTGAGCCATGATGTAATTCTTCTGAATTATTCACTAAGTCTAACAGGGACTATGGATATTCGGAACAAATCTGGAATTGAAGTACCGCTGTGCTAAAAATTTCTTATCAATTATTCATAAATGCTTTTCGTTGAATAAAATAACTATGTTCCGACTATCCACATCCCCAAGTTGAGTTAGGGTTAGGGTTTAGGGTTAGGGTTTAGGGTTAGGGTTAGGGTTTAGGGTTAGGGTTAGGGGTTAGGGTTTAGGGTTAGGGTTAGGGTATAGGCACTTTGACGTGATGTCCACCCCAAGTTGTCCACCCCATGTCCACCCCACGTGACCAATCTATATTTAGAAGTCACGTGGTACAGTCACATGGTGAATAATTTCTATATATAGAACAGAATGAAAGGAGGAGCTAATTTGTATGCGCGCGCATGTTAACCGTTTATTTGAATCATTTCAGTTTTGGAGCTCGTTGGGTCCGGACGTGTTGCTTGTATTATTGTTTTTATCGGAATTATTGTTAAAAAGATTTTTGTTGGATATGAAATAAATACGGTAAGCTAGTTTTATTTATTTTGTTGTATTTAGCTGCCATACGTGATGGATTAATTTGAATCGAAGGCTTCCGGCTGGAATATTTGAGCCAATCGGGTTGCATGGTTGGATTGAAGCCTGCCAGGTAGCCGGATGGCAGCTAAGCAACGGGGCGTAGAGCCATTTTGGATATCGATTATTGATATTGTTTGAATGCTGGGTCTGTCTGTCGGCAGAAACATTCAGTCAGCCAGCCGGCCCGTTGGCCGCCTATGAATTTCAGTGCTGGGCTCGAACCTGGCCAGCTGGACGGCTGTTCTGGGTGAGCCATTTGCTGTTTTTAGTATTGATATTGTTGAAAGGTCTGTCTGACTGTCGGCAGAGCCAGCTGCGGAGCCAGCCGGCACGCCATGCATTAATTTGGGTGCTGGATCCGAACCTGAAAAGCAGTTAGTTAGTAAGTAAGTTAGTGGTAACTGCGCCATCGTCGGGTCCCAAGTCCCGAGTGTGAAAGCAGGAGGGCCACTTAATTGTGGACTTGTATTTACATATTTACAAGGCATTGTTCTAAAAAGAAATAAATCTATTTATAGTAACAATGGTAACTTTTGCTTACCCTAGCTAACTTTTTGTCTTATTTGCGTTAAAGGGCTTACTGTTTTTGGGTACAGTGCTTATGTAGTATCATGGACTGTACAGAAGCTTACTTTGGAGGCTTTGAAAGTCTATATACGCAAGCAATCTCAGCCTTCCACTATATCTATAGAGTCAGCTTGGGTAATCAAAGTTACTAAAAATAGATTTCCCAATTTGCTAACCCTATTTGCTAACTCTTGTAAGTATTTGATTACCCTAGCTGACACTTGATGACTCTTGTTAACTCTTGGTCTCATTTGAGTTAAAGGAGCTTACTGTTTTTGAGTATTGTTCTTAGCTAGGTAACTGATGCCAGATTTGCTAACTCTGGTAAGTATTTGATTACCCTAGCTGACTCTTGATAACTCTTGTTAACTCTTGGTCTTATTTGAGTTAAGGGAGCTTACTAGGGTTGAGTATTGTGCTTAGCTAGGTTACTGAAGAGTAATTAAGTTGAGTTTAGTCTTTTGAAAAGGCGAGAGTTAGCAAGAATCCTGGTAAGGGTTAATGAGAAATTTGCTAACTCTGGTAAGTATTTGATTACTCTAGCTAACTCTTGATTACTCTTGTTAACACTTGGTCTTATTTGAGTTAAGGGAGCTTACTAGGGTTGAGTATTGTGCTTAGCTAGGTTACTGAAGAGTAATTAAGTTGAGTTTAGTCTTTTGAAAAGGCGAGAGTTAGCAAGAATCCTGGTAAGGGTTAATGAGAAATTTGCTAACTCTGGTAAGTATTTGATTACTCTAGCTAACTCTTGATTACTCTTGTTAACTCTTGGTCTTATTTGAGTTAAGGGAGCTTAATAGGGTTGAGTATTGTGCTTAGCTAGGTTACTGAAGAGAAATTAAGTTGAGTTTAGTCTTTTGAAAAGGCGAGAGTTAACAAGAATCCTGGTAAGGGTTAACGAGAAATTTGCTAACTCTGGTAAGTATTTGATTACTCTAGCTAACTCTTGATTACTCTTGTTAACTCTTGGTCTTATTTGAGTTAAGGGAGCTTACTAGGGTTGAGTATTGTTCTTAGCTAGGTTACTGAAGAGTAATTAAGTTGAGTTTAGTCTTTTGAAAAGGCGAGAGTTAACAAGAATCCTGGTAAGGGTTAACGAGAAATTTGCTAACTCTGGTAAGTATTTGATTACTCTAGCTAACTCTTGATTACTCTTGTTAACTCTTGGTCTTATTTGAGTTAAGGGAGCTTAATAGGGTTGAGTATTGTGCTTAGCTAGGTTACTGAAGAGTAATTAAGTTGAGTTTAGTCTTTTGAAAAGGCGAGAGTTAACAAGAATCCTGGTAAGGGTTAACGAGAAATTTGCTAACTCTGGTAAGTATTTGATTACTCTAGCTAACTCTTGATTACTCTTGTTAACTCTTGGTCTTATTTGAGTTAAGGGAGCTTACTAGGGTTGAGTATTGTTCTTAGCTAGGTTACTGAAGAGTAATTAAGTTGAGTTTAGTCTTTTGAAAAGGCGAGAGTTAACAAGAATCCTGGTAAGGGTTAATGAGAAATTTGCTAACTCTGGTAAGTATTTGATTACTCTAGCTAACTCTTGATTACTCTTGTTAACTCTTGGTCTTATTTGAGTTAAGGGAGCTTACTAGGGTTGAGTATTGTGCTTAGCTAGGTTACTGAAGAGTAATTAAGTTGAGTTTAGTCTTTTGAAAAGGCGAGAGTTAGCAAGAATCCTGGTAAGGGTTAATGAGAAATTTGCTAACTCTGGTAAGTATTTGATTACTCTAGCTAACTCTTGATTACTCTTGTTAACACTTGGTCTTATTTGAGTTAAGGGAGCTTACTAGGGTTGAGTATTGTGCTTAGCTAGGTTACTGAAGAGAAATTAAGTTGAGTTTAGTCTTTTGAAAAGGCGAGAGTTAACAAGAATCCTGGTAAGGGTTAACGAGAAATTTGCTAACTCTGGTAAGTATTTGATTACTCTAGCTAACTCTTGATTACTCTTGTTAACTCTTGGTCTTATTTGAGTTAAGGGAGCTTACTAGGGTTGAGTATTGTTCTTAGCTAGGTTACTGAAGAGTAATTAAGTTGAGTTTAGTCTTTTGAAAAGGCGAGAGTTAACAAGAATCCTGGTAAGGGTTAACGAGAAATTTGCTAACTCTGGTAAGTATTTGATTACCCTAGCTAACTCTTGATTACTCTTGTTAACTCTTGGTCTTATTTGAGTTAAGGGAGCTTAATAGGGTTGAGTATTGTGCTTAGCTAGGTTACTGAAGAGTAATTAAGTTGAGTTTAGTCTTTTGAAAAGGCGAGAGTTAACAAGAATCCTGGTAAGGGTTAACGAGAAATTTGCTAACTCTGGTAAGTATTTGATTACTCTAGCTAACTCTTGATTACTCTTGTTAACTCTTGGTCTTATTTGAGTTAAGGGAGCTTACTAGGGTTGAGTATTGTTCTTAGCTAGGTTACTGAAGAGTAATTAAGTTGAGTTTAGTCTTTTGAAAAGGCGAGAGTTAACAAGAATCCTGGTAAGGGTTAATGAGAAATTTGCTAACTCTGGTAAGTATTTGATTACTCTAGCTAACTCTTGATTACTCTTGTTAACTCTTGGTCTTATTTGAGTTAAGGGAGCTTACTAGGGTTGAGTATTGTGCTTAGCTAGGTTACTGAAGAGTAATTAAGTTGAGTTTAGTCTTTTGAAAAGGCGAGAGTTAGCAAGAATCCTGGTAAGGGTTAATGAGAAATTTGCTAACTCTGGTAAGTATTTGATTACTCTAGCTAACTCTTGATTACTCTTGTTAACACTTGGTCTTATTTGAGTTAAGGGAGCTTACTAGGGTTGAGTATTGTGCTTAGCTAGGTTACTGAAGAGTAATTAAGTTGAGTTTACTCTTTTGAAAAGGCGAGAGTTAGCAAGAATCCTGGTAAGGGTTAATGAGAAATTTGCTAACTCTGGTAAGTATTTGATTACTCTAGCTAACTCTTGATTACTCTTGTTAACTCTTGGTCTTATTTGAGTTAAGGGAGCTTACTAGGGTTGAGTATTGTGCTTAGCTAGGTTACTGAAGAGTAATTAAGTTGAGTTTAGTCTTTTGAAAAGGCGAGAGTTAGCAAGAATCCTGGTAAGGGTTAATGAGAAATTTGCTAACTCTGGTAAGTATTTGATTACTCTAGCTAACTCTTGATTACTCTTGTTAACTCTTGGTCTTATTTGAGTTAAGGGAGCTTACTAGGGTTGAGTATTGTGCTTAGCTAGGTTACTGAAGAGTAATTAAGTTGAGTTTAGTCTTTTGAAAAGGCGAGAGTTAACAAGAATCCTGGTAAGGGTTAACGAGAAATTTGCTAACTCTGGTAAGTATTTGATTACTCTAGCTAACTCTTGATTACTCTTGTTAACTCTTGGTCTTATTTGAGTTAAGGGAGCTTACTAGGGTTGAGTATTGTGCTTAGCTAGGTTACTGAAGAGTAATTAAGTTGAGTTTAGTCTTTTGAAAAGGCGAGAGTTAACAAGAATCCTGGTAAGGGTTAACGAGAAATTTGCTAACTCTGGTAAGTATTTGATTACTCTAGCTAACTCTTGATTACTCTTGTTAACTCTTGGTCTTATTTGAGTTAAGGGAGCTTACTAGGGTTGAGTATTGTTCTTAGCTAGGTTACTGAAGAGTAATTAAGTTGAGTTTAGTCTTTTGAAAAGGCGAGAGTTAACAAGAATCCTGGTAAGGGTTAACGAGAAATTTGCTAACTCTGGTAAGTATTTGATTACTCTAGCTAACTCTTGATTACTCTTGTTAACTCTTGGTCTTATTTGAGTTAAGGGAGCTTAATAGGGTTGAGTATTGTGCTTAGCTAGGTTACTGAAGAGTAATTAAGTTGAGTTTAGTCTTTTGAAAAGGCGAGAGTTAGCAAGAATCCTGGTAAGGGTTAATGAGAAATTTGCTAACTCTGGTTAGGGTTAGGGTTAGGATTAGGGGTTAGGGTTAGGGTATAGGCACTTTGACGTGATGTCCACCCCAAGTTGTCCACCCCATGTCCACCCCACGTGACCAATCTATATTTAGAAGTCACGTGGTACAGTCACATGGTGAATAATTTCTATATATAGAACAGAATGAAAGGAGGAGCTAATTTGTATGCGCGCGCATGTTAACCGTTTATTTGAATCATTTCAGTTTTGGAGCTCGTTGGGTCCGGACGTGTTGCTGGTATTATTGTTTTTATCGGAATTATTGTTAAAAAGATTTTTGTTGGATATGAAATAAATACGGTAAGCTAGTTTTATTTATTTTGTTGTATTTAGCTGCCATACGTGATGGATTAATTTGAATCGAAGGCTTCCGGCTGGAATATTTGAGCCAATCGGGTTGCATGGTTGGATTGAAGCCTGCCAGGTAGCCGGATGGCAGCTAAGCAACGGGGCGTAGAGCCATTTTGGATATCGATTATTGATATTGTTTGAATGCTGGGTCTGTCTGTCGGCAGAAACATTCAGTCAGCCAGCCGGCCCGTTGGCCGCCTATGAATTTCAGTGCTGGGCTCGAACCTGGCCAGCTGGACGGCTGTTCTGGGTGAGCCATTTGCTGTTTTTAGTATTGATATTGTTGAAAGGTCTGTCTGACTGTCGGCAGAGCCAGCTGCGGAGCCAGCCGGCACGCCATGCATTAATTTGGGTGCTGGATCCGAACCTGAAAAGCAGTTAGTTAGTAAGTAAGTTAGTGGTAACTGCGCCATCGTCGGGTCCCAAGTCCCGAGTGTGAAAGCAGGAGGGCCACTTAATTGTGGACTTGTATTTACATATTTACAAGGCATTGTTCTAAAAAGAAATAAATCTATTTATAGTAACAATGGTAACTTTTGCTTACCCTAGCTAACTTTTTGTCTTATTTGCGTTAAAGGGCTTACTGTTTTTGGGTACTGTGCTTATGTAGTATCATGGACTGTAGGGTTAGGGTTAGGGTTAGGGTATAGGCACTTTGACGTGATGTCCACCCCAAGTTGTCCACCCCATGTCCACCCCACGTGACCAATCTATATTTAGAAGTCACGTGGTACAGTCACATGGTGAATAATATCTATATATAGAACCTAATGGAAGGCGGAGCTAATTTGTATGCGCGCGCATCTCAACCGTTTATTTGAATCATTTCAGTTTTGGAGCTCGTTGGGTTCGGACGTCTTGCTGGTATTATTGTTTTTATCGGAATTATTGTTAAAAAGATTATTGTTGGATATGAAATAAATACGGTAAGCTAGTTTTATTTATTTTGTTGTATTTAGCTGCCATACGTGATGGATTAATTTGAATCGAAGGCTTCCGGCTGGAATATTTGAGCCAATCGGGTTGCATGGTTGGATTGAAGCCTGCCAGGTAGCCGGATGGCAGCTAAGCAACGGGGCGTAGAGCCATTTTGGATATCGATTATTGATATTGTTTGAATGCTGGGTCTGTCTGTCGGCAGAAACATTCAGTTAGCCAGCCGGCCCGTTGGCCGCCTATGAATTTCAGTGCTGGGCTCGAACCTGGCCAGCTGGACGGCTGTTCTGGGTGAGCCATTTGCTGTTTTTAGTATTGATATTGTTGAAAGGTCTGTCTGACTGTCGGCAGAGCCAGCTGCGGAGCCAGCCGGCACGCCATGCATTAATTTGGGTGCTGGATCCGAACCTGAAAAGCAGTTAGTTAGTAAGTAAGTTAGTGGTAACTGCGCCATCGTCGGGTCCCAAGTCCCGAGTGTGAAAGCAGGAGGGCCACTTAATTGTGGACTTGTATTTACATATTTACAAGGCATTGTTCTAAAAAGAAATAAATCTATTTATAGTAACAATGGTAACTTTTGCTTACCCTAGCTAACTTTTTGTCTTATTTGCGTTAAAGGGCTTACTGTTTTTGGGTACTGTGCTTATGTAGTATCATGGACTGTACAGAAGCTTACTTTGGAGGCTTTGAAAGTCTATATACGCAAGCAATCTCAGCCTTCCACTATATCTATAGAGTCAGCTTGGGTAATCAAAGTTACTAAAAATAGATTTCCCAATTTGCTAACCCTATTTGCTAACTCTTGTAAGTATTTGATTACCCTAGCTGACACTTGATGACTCTTGTTAACTCTTGGTCTCATTTGAGTTAAAGGAGCTTACTGTTTTTTGAGTATTGCTCTTAGCTAGGTAACTGATGCCAGATTTGCTAACTCTGGTAAGTATTTGATTACCCTAGCTGACTCTTGATTACTCTTGTTAACTCTTGGTCTTATTTGAGTTAAGGGAGCTTACTAGGGTTGAGTATTGTGCTAGGGTTAGGGTTAGGGTTAGGGTATAGGCACTTTGACGTGATGTCGACCCCAAGTTGTCCACCCCATGTCCACCCCACGTGACTAATCTATATTTAGAAGTCACGTGGTACAGTCACATGGTGAATAATTTCTATATATAGAACAGAATGAAAGGCGGAGCTAATTTGTATGCGCGCGCATGTTAACCGTTTATTTGAATCATTTCAGTTTTGGAGCTCGTTGGGTTCGGACGTGTTGCTGGTATTATTGTTTTTATCGGAATTATTGTTAAAAAGATTTTTGTTGGATATGAAATAAATACGGTAAGCTAGTTTTATTTATTTTGTTGTATTTAGCTGCCATACGTGATGGATTAATTTGAATCGAAGGCTTCCGGCTGGAATATTTGAGCCAATCGGGTTGCATGGTTGGATTGAAGCCTGCCAGGTAGCCGGATGGCAGCTAAGCAACGGGGCGTAGAGCCATTTTGGATATCGATTATTGATATTGTTTGAATGCTGGGTCTGTCTGTCGGCAGAAACATTCAGTCAGCCAGCCGGCCCGTTGGCCGCCTATGAATTTCAGTGCTGGGCTCGAACCTGGCCAGCTGGACGGCTGTTCTGGGTGAGCCATTTGCTGTTTTTAGTATTGATATTGTTGAAAGGTCTGTCTGACTGTCGGCAGAGCCAGCTGCGGAGCCAGCCGGCACGCCATGCATTAATTTGGGTGCTGGATCCGAACCTGAAAAGCAGTTAGTTAGTAAGTAAGTTAGTGGTAACTGCGCCATCGTCGGGTCCCAAGTCCCGAGTGTGAAAGCAGGAGGGCCACTTAATTGTGGACTTGTATTTACATATTTACAAGGCATTGTTCTAAAAAGAAATAAATCTATTTATAGTAACAATGGTAACTTTTGCTTACCCTAGCTAACTTTTTGTCTTATTTGCGTTAAAGGGCTTACTGTTTTTTGGTACTGTGCTTATGTAGTATCATGGACTGTACAGAAGCTTACTTTGGAGGCTTTGAAAGTCTATATACGCAAGCAATCTCAGCCTTCCACTATATCTATAGAGTCAGCTTGGGTAATCAAAGTTACTAAAAATAGATTTCCCAATTTGCTAACCCTATTTGCTAACTCTTGTAAGTATTTGATTACCCTAGCTGACACTTGATGACTCTTGTTAACTCTTGGTCTCATTTGAGTTAAAGGAGCTTACTGTTTTTGAGTATTGTTCTTAGCTAGGTAACTGATGCCAGATTTGCTAACTCTGGTAAGTATTTGATTACTCTAGCTAACTCTTGATTACTCTTGTTAACTCTTGGTCTTATTTGAGTTAAGGGAGCTTACTAGGGTTGAGTATTGTGCTTAGCTAGGTTACTGAAGAGTAATTAAGTTGAGTTTAGTCTTTTGAAAAGGCGAGAGTTAACAAGAATCCTGGTAAGGGTTAATGAGAAATTTGCTAACTCTGGTAAGTATTTGATTACTCTAGCTAACTCTTGATTACTCTTGTTAACTCTTGGTCTTATTTGAGTTAAGGGAGCTTACTAGGGTTGAGTATTGTGCTTAGCTAGGTTACTGAAGAGTAATTAAGTTGAGTTTAGTCTTTTGAAAAGGCGAGAGTTAACAAGTATCCTGGTAAGGGTTAATGAGAAATTTGCTAACTCTGGTAAGTATTTGATTACTCTAGCTAACTCTTGATTACTCTTGTTAACTCTTGGTCTTATTTGAGTTAAGGGAGCTTACTAGGGTTGAGTATTGTGCTTAGCTAGGTTACTGAAGAGTAATTAAGTTGAGTTTAGTCTTTTGAAAAGGCGAGAGTTAACAAGAATCCTGGTAAGGGTTAATGAGAAATTTGCTAACTCTGGTAAGTATTTGATTACTCTAGCTAACTCTTGATTACTCTTGTTAACTCTTGGTCTTATTTGAGTTAAGGGAGCTTACTAGGGTTGAGTATTGTGCTTAGCTAGGTTACTGAAGAGTAATTAAGTTGAGTTTAGTCTTTTGAAAAGGCGAGAGTTAACAAGAATCCTGGTAAGGGTTAATGAGAAATTTGCTAACTCTGGTAAGTATTTGATTACTCTAGCTAACTCTTGATTACTCTTGTTAACTCTTGGTCTTATTTGAGTTAAGGGAGCTTACTAGGGTTGAGTATTGTGCTTAGCTAGGTTACTGAAGAGTAATTAAGTTGAGTTTAGTCTTTTGAAAAGGCGAGAGTTAACAAGAATCCTGGTAAGGGTTAATGAGAAATTTGCTAACTCTGGTAAGTATTTGATTACTCTAGCTAACTCTTGATTACTCTTGTTAACTCTTGGTCTTATTTGAGTTAAGGGAGCTTACTAGGGTTGAGTATTGTGCTTAGCTAGGTTACTGAAGAGTAATTAAGTTGAGTTTAGTCTTTTGAAAAGGCGAGAGTTAACAAGAATCCTGGTAAGGGTTAATGAGAAATTTGCTAACTCTGGTAAGTATTTGATTACTCTAGCTAACTCTTGATTACTCTTGTTAACTCTTGGTCTTATTTGAGTTAAGGGAGCTTACTAGGGTTGAGTATTGTGCTTAGGGTTAGGGTTAGGGTTTAGGGTTAGGGTAAGGATTTAGGGTTAGGGTTAGGGTTAGGGTTAGGGTATAGGCACTTTGACGTGATGTCCACCCCAAGTTGTCCACCCCATGTCCACCCCACGTGACCAATCTATATTTAGAAGTCACGTGGTACAGTCACATGGTGAATAATATCTATATATAGAACCGAAGGGGGGTTAGGGTTAGGGTTAGGGTTAGGGTTAGGGTTTAGGGTTAGGGTATAGGCACTTTGACGTGATGTCCACCCCAAGTTGTCCACCCCATGTCCACCCCACGTGACCAATCTATATTTAGAAGTCACGTGGTACAGTCACATGGTGAATAATATCTATATTTAGAACCGAATGAAAGGCGGAGCTAATTTGTATGCGCGCGCATCTCAACCGTTTATTTGAATCATTTCAGTTTTGGAGCTCGTTGGGTTCGGACGTCTTGCTGGTATTATTGTTTTTATCGGAATTATTGTTAAAAAGATTATTGTTGGATATGAAATAAATACGGTAAGCTAGTTTTATTTATTTTGTTGTATTTAGCCGCCATACGTGATGGATTAATTTGAATCGAAGGCTTCCGGCTGGAATATTTGAGCCAATCGGGTTGCATGGTTGGATTGAAGCCTGCCAGGTAGCCGGATGGCAGCTAAGCAACGGGGCGTAGAGCCATTTTGGATATCGATTATTGATATTGTTTGAATGCTGGGTCTGTCTGTCGGCAGAAACATTCAGTCAGCCAGCCGGCCCGTTGGCCGCCTATGAATTTCAGTGCTGGGCTCGAACCTGGCCAGCTGGACGGCTGTTCTAGGTGAGCCATTTGCTGTTTTTAGTATTGATATTGTTGAAAGGTCTGTCTGACTGTCGGCAGAGCCAGCTGCGGAGCCAGCCGGCACGCCATGCATTAATTTGGGTGCTAAATCCGAACCTGAAAAGCAGTTAGTTAGTAAGTAAGTTAGTGGTAACTGCGCCATCGTCGGGTCCCAAGTCCCGAGTGTGAAAGCAGGAGGGCCACTTAATTGTGGACTTGTATTTACATATTTACAAGGAATTGTTCTAAAAAGAAATAAATCTATTTATAG